>ML800472.1:19342-48519 GCA_009831015.1 Picea engelmannii | reverse complement strand
GGTAAAAACGTCATAACGTCTTCATAAAAGATCCAAATTCAGTGCGACCAAATGTTTTAGTTAGGGTAAAGTCTGTAGTATTCTGTGTAATAGTTTCAGATCATTTCATCGAATATTTTGTGCGGGGCACTCTATACAAGGACGCTCTCTAGAATAATCGAGAATTCAGCAAGGTATGCCATTTTTGCTATAACTCCCTTTCTGAGAGGTTCCAAGTAGTGCCACTTGGAGGAATTGCATAAAACACACTGAAGAACATTGTGTATCAGATTCAGGTCTTTATACATTAGAGGTTCAAATTTATGATTACTTCAAGTTAGGGTTGTTGACTAATCCAAACCTAGGCATGTGAGACTAAAGAAACGTTTGATGAAAATGCTAGTTTCTTGCTGTTAAAGTTAATGAAGGTTTGAAGAAATGTGATCAGAAACACAAAGTCTATTATAGAGCTACAAATCAGATTTTTATGATGAAATTGATGAGGGCTTTTGGTTGAGGTACATGTTGAGTACATGATTGAGACAAGTAGTTGATGAGTTGGCACATACATGAGGTGTATAGTTGATGATGTTGGTACATATTGATGAGTCATTGTTGATGAGTGGTTGACACATGATTGGTATATACTTGGTACATGGTTGGATGCACTTGTTTATGGTACAGGTTGATTACAGGTTGTTTGTTACAGGTTGGTGCATGGTTGATGCTCTTACTTATGGTACAGATTGATATCTGTTGAGGATTGTTGCCTCATATCAGTTGGTTCTGAGAATGCAAGATGAGTCTTGCATATAGAGATGGTGCTCTTGTAGAGTTGTACTCTATTCAGTTGTTGCTAATAAACCCCAAGGATTGTATTCCGTAATAAAAAGAAAATTGTACATACATCTTGTGTTCTTTGTGTTCATTGTGGTGATGACTTGTTGAAGATATATTGCTAATATATGTTGCTGATATGTGCTCACATATAACTGGTTATAAATGACAACAATGGGTAATGAATAAATTTTGAATGCTAATTGATGAGTTTTTGTGCAAGAGGGAAGTTTTTGGAAAAAGATCCCCACACTCATTCACCCCCCCTCTAAGTGTGGTAGGTGTGTCCAACACCTGCTTGATAATTCTTTGATGATGGAAAATAAAATGGTCATGGTCCTATGTGTAAATGGATTTATCATCCCAAGATGAACATGTATGAAAAAATGGTTTTGTCAAATGATGATGTAAGTCACAATAAGGAAAATATACCCCCATAACTTGATTGTTGATAGTTCATGGTAAACGAAAATCCATTTTTCATGATAGAGGATGGTCTGTGTTCAACCAAAACCACTTGATGTAATGTATGGTTTTTGATAAGTTGGAACCACTTGATATTGTAATAGTTAAGGGTAAACTGATGTAAATCCCCAAAGGATGTAATGGTTCATGGTAATCCACAAAACACATAGTGTGGTTATGGGAAACACAAAGAAAATGTAGGATGATGATTGGTGATGGTGTAAGGGGAATGAAAAGGTTTTGATTCAAATAATGGTTTATGAACCATGCACGAGGAAATTTCTCCTAGAGAATCGATGGATACAGTGACTATCGACCCATGTATTCCAATAGATGGTGACTTTTTTATCTAAAATTCACCAAACACAATGTTTATATTTTATAGGTACAAGATGAACATGACATATATTGAATATTAAGATTGTGGAAGACAAAATATGAATACAAAGAGTGTCAAAGGAAAAAAACACTATGAAAAATGAACATGGAGATTGGACCAATCAAAAGACTAGTGAAAGAGATACAAGATGATGATTGAATATTGAAACCACAAATATTTGTTAAGGGGGAGTATGAAATATTAAATACTACTTGTGATATATAATGAAAATACTGTAATATGTGAATGAAGTAGACTATGCTTAAAATTCTGCATGTGAATTAAAGATGAGGACAAGGAAAGAAGTTAGGGATGATGATCTCATAGAATTAGTTGAGTGATTCATGGATATATCATTGGAAATGGTTGAACATAATATATTATTATGAGATATTTGTTATGGTCATCTAAAGATATATAAAGGACCCAATTGTACAATAAAAACACATGTAGGATCATTGATTAATAGAATTCCCCTCCTTGAGGTTTCTTGAGTTTAAAATCTCGATGTCTCTTGTGTTGTATGTGTTTGAATGTAATTGTTGCTTAGTATTAAACCCAACAAAATTTTTTGACAACATAACAGTAAGTTAAAAGACTCACTCACATTTCTCTTACACAAGTACTCAATAAATATCAATAATGAAACCATAAACCATGTATGTATTTCCACTCCACATGATAGAAAACACTAGCAATTAATTGGCCTACTATTGTTGCTCAACATTAATTGACTGCTACTGCTCAACATTCATCCCCTGCTATTGAATTATATTTATTTCTTGTTATGTTCAACATTTATTCTGTGTTACTACTAAACATTTCTTGAGATAATTACTATGTTGCACAATTGCAAGGTGTATCACACACTTGTCCCAACACAAGTGACACCACTGGTGGTAGCCTCATCAATGACCACAAGGATATTATCTTTCTTGTAGATACTATCTAGGCTGAAATGACATTTTGGTCATAGAGTAAAAACTACAACTACTTTTGATTGGTTAAGAGCTCCTATTCCTCAAATGTAAGCCAAGACAAGAGTGGAAGTCTACCCCCTTACAGACCACTAGTCAATCATTTTAGGCAATGTGGTTTTCCTTGAATAACAATGATGATTCAACCTACATTTGTGAATAGAAGCCAGTGATAGTTTTACTCACTGCCAATTGAGCAATGAGTTATGATAGATTTTTCCGACTTAGGAAAAATATTTTTTCTTCTATGAAGACAACATCCTCAACCTAAACATAATCCATACATAATTTCAATCCTCGACTCTTTTACAAGACTAGTAAAACAAAATTCCACGATCTTCACATTGCCTCTATCAACCAACCTTCACAACAGTTCAATTTATATGCCAAATTACAATAGTTCAATTTATTTCCATCCTCAATATTAGGAAGCGACCTATTTCTTAGTGTACTTCAACCAAAATTTCAAAGTCACTCCCCTAATAAAGAATTAGGCATAATGAAGGACACAAAATCCCTACTAGATTGTTTCAAATAGTATGCAATGGCCAATCCAACATACAACTGACATTGCACTTAGGGTGACGAGTTTCATCAGTGACAAGAAGTTTGTTTGCATGTGTCTTTATTTTTGTTGTAATCTACATTAATATATTTTAACTTGAGAAAAGGTTGAAATTTATGTTTTAGAAGATTATTGATCCGAAATTGGATTCAGAAGCCTGTCAGGGCTTGAAAAATGCTCAAAAATGAAAGTTCTTGGAATACAACGAAACCAACACCATTGCATCTGTCTCGTCTTCCTGATTCCAGTGGTATAATTTTTTTGTCAAACAGAGTCCGTATGGAGAAGATATCGCATTCTGTCTGCCAAGCCAAACAGGCAAAATTTTGGATGCTGACTGCACCTGTCCATACAGTCCGTATAGGACACGTGGCAGGTCCATACGATGACACGTGGAAGGTCCATACAGGACACGTGGAAGCCTCAGGCAGTGACACGTGTCAGGAAGATTTGGCATTTTTGGCGTACAGCTAGAACAATCCCGAGGTGACACGTGTCACCATTGGAAGGGTGACACGTGGCATGGGTGACGTCAGCAGCTGACGTGGCAGGATGACAGAGTGTATGGAAGGGCTGATGTAGTAGGTCAATGTGGTAGTATGGTGCTGATGTGGCATGATGACTGGGCGTACGGCATGTGATGACATGGAAAGCAATTATTGGTTAATAGTTGTCGAATCAGATGTTGACACGTGGCATGCATCGGTTGAATGTAAGGGTGCCATGTGGCCCAATCACGGGCTTCCACGTGGCACCCCAAGTTTAGCCAATGAGGGCTATGTCAAAAATTTTTGGGGCCTGGGGGATTCAAACCCTGGACCTCCTCCACACTGCGCCTTCGTGTAAAGTCTCCGACCAACGGACCAATGTATGTTTCTTGCTATGTAATTGGGCGGAAATATTTTTATGTTTGTTGGTTGTTTGAAACAGACGGGGGGTGGGCTGGGGCTTGGCCCTGACCCATGGTCTTTTGGTTTATATAATGTTACCGGGAGTCCCGACCACCAAAACGGGTGCACATTTAAATGTTTGGCGCGGAGTGTTATGCCCGCGGTTATAACCATGGTTACATTGTTAATTTATGGGGCGTTTTCAAATTTTGAGCCAACGGTTACCACCGTTATACCAAATGTGTGCGGGTAATTTATATGTTAGCCCATGGTTTAAATGGCACGTGGTTATTTAAAATGGTTGTTGTAATGGGTTAAGCCCACGGTCAGGCACATTTACCATACGACCAGTGCCAATGTGAAAGGGGTGGCCCGCGCGTAGCCCAAGGGCTAGCACGTGGCCACATGAAGCTTCATATGACCTTAATTTAGGTGCGTGCACCAATCTTCGGGGGGCTAAGCCCAAAATGAAACTATATTATATATTTAAAGTGGGTGTTATAACCACTTTTGGTTTTAATTAATATTTAAGCCATTTTTAATGTAATTAACTCATTTTTGGGAGTTATTGGGCATTTTTAGAGCCTAAATTCATGGAGGAAGTTGGAGATGGATAACCAACTTCCCCACTATTTAACCAAGGCAATTTTGAGGTCAAGGGGACAACTTTTAGGGGCAATTCAGAGTAGAGATGCTGAGAAGAAGCCAAGTCAAAGCCAGTTTGAGGCAGGGAAGCTGTTGAGGAGGAGATGTTGTCGGATGATTTCTGAGAGCTTCGGACATCCGTTTCAGGTGTTGTTTTTTGTGCAAGATTCTAGAGATCTAGGCGAACATGACCATATCATTCTGGAAGCCATTCGACATTGTAATGATGTACCATTAATCTTTTGAACAGAAATAAAGAAGCCTCCCTCACAGAGAAAAGGCCTGGAGATGTAGGCAAAGTTGTGCCGAACTCCGTTATCAACCTGTGTCTTATCGTTTGTTGTTTTTTATTGCATTTCAGATATGCAAATATGTTAATGGTTGTATAATTCCTTTTCTTTTCTCATTCTTTCGTTAAGTTTCCCAATGGTCAATTAATTCATGCAATTAAAAAAACTCAACCATAAGTCATTCGAAAAATCCTGACGAATCAAGTGGTATCAGAGCTAGTTGATGTTTGGATTTGAGTTTTGCATGTTAGCCAGGGAAGAACACATCTCAAGGAGGAAAATGGAATCTACAGGAGGATTTTCTCAAGACGAGAAGGAGTTCAGAGATTCGGTGTTTTCCATGGCCGAGATGGTGAAGGTGTTGCATGAAGACTACTTGGAACGAAAGAACACGGTTCAAGAGAAATCTTCAAAGAACAATAAAGGAAAAGAAGCATTGAAGGAAGTGCCTTCTACATCTGTTTCAGACAACATATCTGAGGTATACAGTGAAGGTTTCTCAGCAAATTTTCCTCATTCTCATCAAGTTGGTTTTGGTGAATTCGAAAAACACACAAAAGGTGTAGGTTTGAGAATACTAACCAAGATGGGTTATGAAAAAGGAAAGGGCCTTGGATGTAGAGGTCAAGGCATTGTAAATCCTATTGAGGTTGATGAAAGACCTCGATACTTAGGATTGGGATATGGCAAAGGGGACCTTGGAGAGTCTTCCAAGAGAGGTTCCAAAACTTCGGAAGCAAGTGATGCTTCAAATGGCCAACTTAAGACATTGTGAGAACACTTCACAAAAGGAAATGGTGCATCACTTCAGGGTTGCAGTAGTGAATGCAAGTCGTCTCCAAATAAAAGCGAAGATCAGCATGGAAGGTATAATGGTCATGTTTTTGTTAATTCTCCTTTTGATTATAACAAGCATAATCAAGTAAACCGGAACTTGTGGAAACTTTATCCATGTACTTATTGTCTTTCACCCAAGCATTGTGTTGCCAAGTGTTGGAAGAGACAAACTTTGTACAGGAAACCTATGTCATCCAGGAAGGAAACACGATGTAAAGACTCAAGTCCACAACAGAAGAAGGAGAAGGTTAAGCAAGTCTGGATGCCAAAAACTCATTGTACGTTTTGCAGCAAGAGTGGACATCAAAAGGCAAGTTGTTGGAAGCTTAATCCAGAGATTCATCCAAGGAAGGACAAAAGGAATTTGCATGTACCCATGAAAGAGGAAGGATTATTAGCGAAGCAAGAGGAACATCGTGAAGGAAAGAAACCAGCCACTTGGTTCTGCCAGAAGTGGATGTCTCAACTTCAGTGTGTTTTGCTTCCCCTGATGTAATCATCTTTCAGAGACAAAGAGCAAGTCGGGTGGCCTATCCCGAGCTTGTTGAGTGGTCAGTAACCTTTTGGGGACCAAAAGGTCTTATTGTTGGGAGGTGTGATCCGAAATCGGATTCAGAGGCCTATCAAGGCTTGAAAAATGCTCAAAAATGAAAGTGCTCAGAATTCGATGAAACCAACACCATTGCGTCCATCTCGTCTTCCTGATTCCGGTGGTATAATTTTTTTGTCAAACAGAGTCCGTATGGAGAAGATATCACATTCTGTCCACCAAGCCAAACAGGCAAAATTTTGGATGCTGACTATACCTGTCCGTATAGTCCGTACAGGACACGTGGCAGGTCCATACGATGACATGGAAGGTCCATACGATGACATGTGGTAGGTCCATACAGGACACGTGGTAGCCTCAGGTAGTGACACGTGTCAGGAAGATTTGGCATTTTTGGCGTACGGCTGGACCAATCCTGAGGTGACACGTGTCACCACTGGAAGGGTGACACATGGCATGGGTGACGTTAGTAGCTGATGTGGCAGGATGACAGAGCGTACGGAAGGTCTAACGCGGTAGGTTGATGTGGCAATACGGGGCTGACATGGCATGATGACTGGGCATACGGCATGTGATGACGTGGCAAGCGATTATTGGTTAATAGTCATCGAATCAGAGGTTGACACGTGGCATGCATCGGTTGAATGTAAGGGTGCCACGTGGCCCAATCACGGGCTACCACGTGGCACCCTAGGTTTAGCCAATGAGGGCTATGTCAAAATTTTTTGGGGCCTGGGGGATTCGAACCCCGGACCTCCTCCACACTGAGCCTTCGTGTAAAGTCTCCAACCAACGGACCAATGTATGTTTCTTGCTATGTAATTGGGCGGAAATATTTTTATGTTTGTTGGTTGTTTGAAACGGACGGGGGGTGGGCTAGGGCTTGGCTCCGACCCGTGGTATTTTTGTTTATACAATGTGACCGGGAGTCCCGACCACCGAAACGGGTGCACATTTAAATGTTTGGCGTGGAGTGTTATGCCCGCGGTTCTAACCGTGGTTACATTGTTAATTTATGGCGCGTTTTCAAATTTTCAACCAACGGTTACCACCGTTATACCAAATGCGCACGGGTAATTTATATGTTAGCCCATGGTTTAAATGGTGTGTGGTTATTTAAAACGATTGTTGTAATGGGTTAATCCCACAGTCAGGCACATTTACCATACGACCAGTGCCAATGTGAAAGGGGTGGCCCGCACGTAGCCCAAGGGCTAGCCCGTGGCCACATGAAGCTTCATATGACCTTAATTTAGGTGTGTGCGCCAATTTTCGGGGGGCTAAGCCCAAAATGAAACTATATTATATAGTTAAAGTGGGTTTTATAACGACTTTTGGTTTTAATTAATATTTAAGCCATTTTTAATGTAATTAACTCATTTTTGGGAGTTACTGGGCATTTTTAGAGCCTAAATTCGTGGAGGAAGTTGGAGATGGATAACCAACTTCCCCACTATTTAACCAAAGCCATTTTGAGGTCAAGGGGACATCTTTTGGGGGCAATTCAGAGAAGAGATGCTGAGAAGAAGCCAAGTCAAAGCCAGTTTGAGGCAGGGAAGCTGTTGAGGAGGAGATGTTGTCAGACGATTTCTGAGAGCTTCGGACATCCGTTTCAGGTGTCGTTTTTTGTGCAAGATTCTAGAGATCTGGGTGAACATGACCAGATTAGTCTGGAATCCATTCGACATTGTAATTATGTACCATTAAGCTTTCGAACAGAAATAAAGAAGCCTCCCTCACAGAGAAAAGGCCCGGAGACGTAGGCAAAGTTGTGTCGAACTCCGTTATCAACCTGTGTCCTATCGTTTGATGTTTTTCATTGCATTTCAGATCTGTAAATATGTTAATGGCTGTATAATTCCTTTTCTTTTCTCGTTCTTTCGTTAAGTTTCCCAATGGTCAATTAATTCATGCAATTAAAAAAACTCAACCATAAGTCATTCGAAAAATCCTGACGGATCAATTATTCAATAAATTTGCTCTTTATTGGTTTAGGAACATTGCCCTAATATTATTGAGATTGGATTAAGGCCATACATATTAGAATCATGTATAGAGTATGCCGACATAAAGGTCTCAATGAATACTACTCATCCACCTGCCTAAAGTTTCCATTTGGAGCTAGTACAACCTATTATTTTATTATGAAAAACTTGCCACTAAAAAATTCTCTAGCACTAGTGTCTATATGACATTTCCTTCTATGTCCACAAGTCATTAATATGAAAGAGAAGTGAATAAAACTAGGTACTCTCGAAAATATCAAGATGAGTACTTCCCAAATAGAAACCCATAATTTTTATATTTACAGTAACATCTTGTTTTATAAACCATGAACTTTAAGACCCAACATCCAAATGTTAAATCCCAAAAAAGTGAAATCCAAACCTTATCTATAATGAGGAAAATGGATTTAATGTGGAGGCTACTCATTGATAAGTGAAAGGGTCTATATTGGAATTTTCACAAAAGGCTTCTACTTTTGACAAAATCTAAGATAATCAACTTGGACACATTTTTCTCATTATATGGGAGGGTTTTAGAACTTAACAATAACTTAGAAATGATTCTACCAACCACCAAAACCTGCAATGCTTGAAATGAGTAAGAAATATTCAAGTTAACTTTGACTGCAGGGAAACAAGACCTTCGTGGACATGTTGACCCTAATGGTTGTCATGAATATAGAGGGAGACTTATACATAAATTTTGTTATGAAATGAAATTATTATCATCTTATTCGATCAATCAAATAAATATATTAAATTTTGATAGATATAATAGAATAAATCCTAAAACTTCAAAATTGAACCCTTGTCTTTAGAAAATGCTAAACATCACACCATAACGATAACCCAAGAATATAGAGAAGAACCCTTAAGATATGATAACACCATCAAATAGTCTTTATAAAAGTATCCACTCAACAAGCCATGCTCGCTACAACACAATACATCCAACACATCTCCAATACAATGATACCCATGTGTATTTACACTTTATCATGAGTATTTCTATGGGTTTATGCTAACTACCCTTTATTGTTATATCATTTTCTCTTAGCTATATAATGGACCTATTCCATGATTGTGGCCATATTACATTCATTACCCCTTTGGGTCCTCCCTAGGTACCCTATATTATCCTCCATAGATACATTACATTTCATCCCCCTTTTCGTGTTTCATCCTCGAAACATGGGAAGAAGTCATATAATGTGACATGCTAAGAAATGTAGACTGGTACCATGCATGTGTTTACCTAGTGGTCAACACATCCTTCGGGACTCATGACATCATTTAACAACATCCCATGGATTCGTTAACTATGGAAATTGTATTAGAAACTGAGAGGTCGGTGTTGGAAGTAGGCCAAAGAGGAAAGAAATCATATTTTGGGAAAGAAAGCATGCATGAGGGAAGTGACAACTAGAGGAAGGAGAAACACATGCACATGCATGAAAGACCTAACGATGTTAGGGTTAGGGTTTTTCAATACAATGTAATGGTTGGAGAGATAGAAAAGTATAAATATCAATACCTAAGTCTCATAGAGGGGGATGATGGAGAGGATGATGAGTAGAGCTAGCAGGGAAGTAAAGATCAGAGAAGTCATATTTTGATAGCTAGTTGTAATATTTTTCTATACATCCTAATTTTGTAAGTTGTTCACCTAGAGAGGAGTAAGGAGGGTAGATATTGAGGGTTAGATTGTAGGCAGAGGAGCCTGGTGCAATCTAGTCTACCTCATAATAGATCTTGACCCGACTGAGAAGAGTTCTAAATCACGCAGAGCTATATTTTTGGGAACTTATATAATAAAAGAGTCGAGAAGATAGATCTTTGTGGATGTAGCTTGGGCAGGGGTTAACCATGGTAAAACCTATGTTATGTGATTAAATGCATGTGTTTCTTTACTATTTCAATAGTTGTTGATATATTAAATGAATGATTTGATTATATTTCATGCATAATCGTAAATGGCAGTTTAGTGTGTTAATAAGTGAAACTAGAACTCTCAGCATACATTTCACAGATCTCCACTCAATCTTGGCCAACAAACACATGAGTATTGTAGCCGCCCATTAAGACTATCTCAGGTGAGACTGCACGGGGCACTCCCTGCACTTCGTTTCCTTCTGGTTTACCAGGAGGGGTGATAGTTTTAGAGGCTTTGTTGGAACCCAAACAGACATGAACCCTAGGTCATTCAAGATAAATATATAAAATCAGAGAATAATAGATAAATAACAAATGGTTTCATTGTCATTGGTTGGAACAGTAGAGGATTGAGTAGATGGGATCTCTTGAAGATCTGTTAAAATATACATAAGATATGCGAGAGGTGGGTCAAGAGAATAATAAAATGAATGATAAGAAGGAGAAAAGAATGAACCGCTAGAGGGGGATGTTGAGACCATGGAATCGCACAAAAGCAGAGATCGAAAGTTGGCTAAAGACAAAGGAGTTAGAGTTTGCACAGAAAGATAACAAAAACCCTAGAGTAAGACCACACAAATATCTTGAGAAATACGTATTTACTTATTTACATGAAGTCATTTTCTATGATTTTCCACACTTATTGCAGTAGTGGATATTAAGGCTAAAGGATAACCACGCAACGAACCAGATTTGACAGTTAGAGGGGACCCCATATCATATCACATAGTTACAGCAGGTGAATAATAAATTCACCCGTGAAATAGATTTTTGGCTCGACAGTATTGTAGCAGGATTTGTAACAGAGTTTGCAGTAGATACAACGAAATCATACAGCGCAACGGAGAAAGAGTTTCTACATGGACCTCAAGGAAGGTATATTAGATCATTGTATACTTTTATTAAGATCTTGTTATATAACAAAGGTTTCATGACAATGGATTCAGACAACGAAACTTCTTTGCGTGCATGGGGGAAGGGGGGAAGCACTGACAGAAACAAGAGAAATGGAAGGAAGAATGGAAGGAGAAATGAATGAAGGAAAGAACTAGGAAGCCTTGGACCCAATCATGATGGATGGTAACCAGATCAAGTGGATCATGGCGACAAATGGAAAGACACATAGCAGAATACCCTACCAATACAAGGTGAATACCAAGAAGAGAGTCATAGCCGCGAGTGATGAAGAAGAGGTAGAGGATCTCCGGGCTATGGAGCCAATTGAGGAAATCATGTGCACAAAATATGAGAGAAAGATGAGAGTTCCAAGAGTGGGAGGAGAAGGAAGCAATCCTATCCATATTAATGTTACTATGGAACCCATAAACCCATGTGCGACTAATACACCAAAGAGAACACCATTGTCTAGAAAACATCATTTCGGGGCAAGAAATATAGTAGGAAGTACATCTACACGAGGAACAACAACTGGAGGAGCCGTTTCAGGAAGCACTAGTCAAGTGTCTACACCACACGGAGGTAGTAGTTCAACATTTAGGATGGCAAGACACAATCACACCATTAGGTTACCATATTAAAAGGAGAAGCATCAGAATATCTAAAAAAAACAATTGTTTATCTATGAGAAGATTTGGGAAGCAAAATAGATCAAAGCCGAAGATACTAAACTTGCACAACTAGTGATTACACTAAGGGATAGTTCATTGGATTGGTATATGAGTTTAGCTAGAAACAATCCACTAGGGACAGCTAACATGATTGCAGATATCAAGAAATTGTTGATAAATGAGTTCAGAATCCAAGCTCTGAAGATCAATACATGAATGCGATGATAGAAATCCGACAAAAACTAGGAGCATATGTATGGGAGAATGATAAGAGATTAAAGTGACTGAAAGGTAAGTTGAAATATCTCATGACTGATATGCAACACATGCATTTGTTCATCAATTCATTGCTACCACACTTAAAATACCCATTGCGACAATAGAATTTTTAGACACAAGTAGAGGCTCTGCAGGCAACCCTGCAACTAGAAGAAAACCAATATCAGCAGACGGATCCAACCATCTAATAATTGAAGGAGGATTTGAAGAACTTAACGTTCCAGCTAAACCAGAACAAAATCAAGGACAAATGAAAATCCGTTTGGTGTATCAGATGCAGGATGAAAGGACACCACAAGAATGAATGTCCAACATTCACGCAGTATAGGGAAGCATGAATGCCAAATCCATTACCAACAGAGGACTATGGTGTGAAATCTGTAAGAAACCGAACCACGATCCATATCACTGCCTAGTGATGTAGAAATACCAAATAGTCCCAAAGAGTTCATATTGCAACTTTTGCAAGTCAGTGGGACACGATGACAAAGATTGTCGAACTATGGATTTGATGCGAGAGAGGACATCAGATGCATATAGGGTGCATACATAAATGATGTCTTGGAAATATGCACCACAATTTAACCAAGTTCTATCCCCATACAACACTATGCAGCAAAAGTACAATACTACGCAACAACCATATGATACCGCACAACCATAGTACAACACAATGCAACCTCAGTGCAACACCATGCAGTACAATCAGACACCTCAGTATAATGCATGGAGAGGAGATTGAGTTGTCTACAAAGGTGGAGGATGAGTGAGAGGAGGCTTTGGAAGAGGTAGAGGACTAGTGGTATTTCATAATTGTCAACAACCGGGATATTATGAAAGGGAATGTCCACTTCCACCAACAACTTGTATGTATTGTCGTGCATCGGACCATGATATGGAAGAATGTCCAACACTATTAGTAAAGATCCAGGAAAAGAGGAACTAGAACAACTAGAATGTTCAATGAATTTCAGCCAAATCTAGGGATGAAGTATGAAACATCAACATAGTTACACACGGAGGAGCTAAAACAAGAAACACCCAGCTCGACAAGAGCCAGTACAACACCAGTGGGTGAAAACGAATGTCGAACCAAGGAGATAGTTTGACGCGTAGAATGAGAAGGAAACATTTAAGCAAGCCAGATAAAAATTCTTGAAGCAAAAAACCACATTGACTTCGACTGTGCAGTAGAGAAAGGAAGCACCAGAGTACGATATGGCTCCATTATTGGATCATACCAATGAAATAAAACCCAGAGGACAAGTAAGTACAATCAAAGGATTTTTACAATCATGTGTAAAACTATTAAATGATCCAACCACTATCAAAATATTGAAAAACATGCTAGAAAAATGTAGCGTAGAGACAAAAGGAACACCAGAACAAAAAACAGTCAATCACCTACATACTAGGAGACAAACTATCAAGGAGTTTAGACTGAATGCCAACATCGAAGATTTCAACATGGGAGATATCATACTGGATCTAGGATCCAAAGTCAATGTATTACCAAAGAAGACATGGAAATGTATGGGAGAGCCCACATTAGGATATTCACCCATCCAACTGAAACTAGAAAACCAACCTAGAGTTCTACCAATTGGCAGAATGAAAGGAGTGACAGTATACTTGGATGGAGTGCGCACTAAAGTGGACTTTGAAGTGATTGAAATAGTGGATGACACAACACCATATCCAACATTTCTTGGCTTGTATTGGGTGTTTGATAACCAGGCCATAACCAACTTAGAGAAAAGAAAAATGACATTCGAGACATGAGAATATAGGGTCATCACGCCATTAGACCCATCACAAAGGGAAAGGTTTGTAGAACCTACTTGTCTAGACTTAGAAGAAATCAATGAGTTGTACAGAACAACTGCGTGCGATGAGGATTATGTAAACCCAACTGCAAATGGGATACTCAGTTGGTGGAGCATTACTTCATGTGCGACAGACTCAGATACAGGATTAGAAAACTGGAAACAAAGGCTACATGATGTTTCCACAAGAAGGTGTGCAAGAATCGACCATGCAGTAAGATGGGTAGGCACAGGGATTAGGGAACCACCTAGTTTCCACAGAGAGAGTGATATAGAATTATTCTTGGCATAGTATGAGGATGTAGTGATAGAAAATTAGACACTCTTAGCACTCGATATAGCACTGAATGCCACACTCACAATCTGGTGGGGCACACACAAGGAAACAGTCAAGTATTGGTACCAATGTAAGCGATTACTGCACATCATGTTCGACAAAGAACAAAAAATAAACAAGTAGCATAAGTACGATCGATAGGGGGAACCAGTGGAACGTTTGGATAAGTGCAAAGTGTTGTGGAAGATGACACCCCTAGAAGAATGGACTCATCATTTAATCCACACTTTAGAGGGTATACCAGCCAACTGGTATACAGACCAGGAGATGCGCAAAGGAACTTTGAATTGGACAGTAGTACAACATAATTTTACAATCACTTTCTCATTCGATCATGAGAACCCCAACACGGATGCAACTCTTAAGAATATAAGAGGAGTAATATTCATCACGGAACCAGAAGTCAAACTCATAATAGAAGAACACCAACAGAACAGACAGATAGTGAAAGAATTGTTGGCATGCTATCATGTGCAAGAAGAATCACCAGATGAAGACGATCTGCGCGATATTCGGATCAAGGAAGAAGAAGGTGAAATATAAGTGGAGGGTCCACCTCTTGAATATGAATTAATTGTTGCATCAATCAAGGTGAAGAAATTCAACATTGGGACAGTTGGGAATCCCAAAATGGCCAGCATTGGAGACTACTAGGATGAGCAAACAATAGAAAGCATAATAGAGTTACTGCGCAAGTACAATGACCTGTTTCCTACAACATTTACATAAATGAAGGGTATAGTAAGAGAGATAGGAGAAATGAAGATACCACTCAGAGCTGAAGCAAGGCCGATCAGACAACGACCATACGGATTAAAACTGATATATAAGCAGAAAGTTAAAGTTGAGATTGATAGGATGCTTGAAGCTGGAATCATAGAACCTATGGAGGAATGAGAATGGATAAGCTCGATGGTAGTTCAGGAGAAAAAAAAGGCAGGATAAGAATATGCGTCGACTTGAGGAAGTTGAATGATGCATGCCTACATGACCCGTTTCCTACATCGTTCATGGATGAAGTGTTGGAGAATGTAGGAGGACACAAAGTCTATTCATTCACTGATGGATTCTCAGGCTACCACCAGATCAAGATACCATAGGAATATATATACAAGACCATGTTTGTGACAGAATGGGGATCCTACTAGTACATAGTCATTTCGTTTGGACTGAAGAATGCACCAACAATATTTTCCAGAGTAGTCATCGTTGCATTCAAAGAATTTATCCACCAGTTTCTAGACGTTTACTTGGACGATTGGAAAATCTATAGTCTGTTGAAATACCATGTAGAGTTCTTGTGGATGATGTTTGAAAGATGTCGGCAGTGCCAAATATCATTAAACATAAAAAAATGTATATCAAAACACCGTTTGGGATACTTTTGGGCCATATAGTATGCCAACAAGGCTTACTAGTAGATCTTACAAAGATTGCAATAATTGTTAACTTGCCACCACCAAATATAGTCTATCAACTAAGAGTGACATTGGGACACATAGGATACTACAAAAAAATTATCAAAGGGTATGTTTATATTACTAGATACCCTGCAACCATAGTTTTTTGTAGATTTCTCCAAAGTAACTTTTGTCTCAAAGTTGAATTCTTTCTCTTCTTTCCATAGCTCAGAATTGGCCCATTTATAGCCTTCAAAATAGAACTAAAGGGCTGAGTCGGAACGTTCCCAGTATATGGAAGGCCAAGGATCATAGATCTACTATCGTGACATGGAAACCTGACATTATTTTTCATTTTCTGGCACAAATCCTGATGTACACTGGATGTAGTGGTGCAACCTACATATATGCATGTTGTATAGTAGGCAAGATGCGTACATGTGGAAAAATATGTATTTTTAGCTCTGGATTTTACAAACAGGGATGATAAGTCTGCAGAGGGAAATGGAAAAAGGCCTTCTATGCAAATTTGCATAGGGTGAGGGAAATCTTGCTATAACAAATGCCCCCTAATGTGTGAGGTCAGAGGAGTATCTGCGATGGTCGAAATACATTATAAACAACCCACAAGTGGAGTGATGGGGAACCAACTGGAAGAATTAGTTGCTCATTACATTCTGTACTAACTTTGCATACATGGATGCTAATAGAATTACACTATAGATCCATGTGAAAATATACCAAACAACTATTCGTGGCCATGAATAGGCAAATACAAATGTGGTTACAGAATAGGCCAATATCTCATTTATAACTGAGTGATTTGGAGTTGTAACAAAATTATAAGTGTAGTTATGTGAGTTGTAAAGTAGTTTAACTTAGTTAAGTGAGTTAAGCTCAGTTGTACTAGTTGTAACTAAACTTGCACTAGTGAGAGTTCAGTGAATTAATTATTAATTAATTCACAATCAGTGATCTCAAATGAAATCGAAGATTTACCATTGTTAACTACATTCATGTCAGATTCAGTGGAGACCCAGTTGAGATAACAAGTGAAAGGGACAATTTGGCTATCAATTGTGATTTGAGTGAAGTGAATTCATCCAATCACACACACATTGGATATGACCATGAGCATGTGTAGTCTAGCGTAGAGGATTCATTTTCATCCATTGCAGAGATTGAGCAGAGGAAGCAGGCTATCTGGACACACAAAATTGGCACATGTATTTGCTGATTTTTGTATGACAGTGTGAGACGATTGTATTGTACTGAGAACTCTTTGATTAGAGTTTTGTATGAGATTGTTTCATGATCCATGATATACATAATATATGATAGTGGGTTTTTTAGCTTTATGATTTCCCAATAAAACATCTGTGTTATGTTTGATTGATTCTTTTTCTTGATATTGCATTGTCGATCGTAGTTTAAATTCCGTAAGAATATTAGTAGAAGAGATTATGTATTTAACAAATGACAAATAATTGTTAGATTAGGAGAATCCGGGAAATACTTAATTGGTATTGAAATTTCTATATGGTATCAGAGCCATGAAAGTGAGGTGCGTAAATTTCAAAATTTTTGTGGGTCCCTCCTCTAGCAGGGTGCAGCGGTGTACTACTGACTGGTCCTCCCATAAAAGTTACTGGACATTTCCATGAGCCACTGTGCATTACAGTGCGGATATCACTGGACATTTTTGCGCCCTAGACACTCGTAGGGTGCATACTTTCTGTAGGCCACTGTGCATTACAATGCGGAAATACCTAGACATTTCTATGCCCTAGACACTCATAGGGTGCGTACTTTCCATGGGCCACTATGCATCACAATGCAGAAATCACTAGATATATTTGCGATCCACTGTGCCTTACAGTGCGGAAATCCCGCAGTCAAATAAATCGGGAGGTGTTGGTGTAATTATTTGCATAATATATTACCAAACATAAATTATCAACCATGATTCATAATCAGTAGAGTTGATGCACTATATGTGCCGATAACAGGTAGGTTCCTATGTCTGATGAATATAGTTCAATTAAGAAAACCATCTAAAAACCAATACTCTGTTTTCACACTTCAAAGATAACACTCTTCACACAATTTAGAAATTAAAAAGAAAAACTTGCAATCATGTAGTCAAAATATTTTTCTCAGATAATGCCTTGTCCATTTACAATCTCATGAAGTGGAAAGATGGACTTTGACTTAATTATCTATAGCTGCTACTCTTAACAACAACTAGCAAGAAAATCTGGGCACACTTCAACAATACCACTCCAAACTTAGAAGAGAAAACGGATAACAAAACTTCTCAAGCAAACAGTGAATCGAAAGGTTCTTTCCTAGGTGACAAATCTATTCATTAGAGGCTCGTGAAATGAAGAGATGAACTTGAGATCTTGTTCTCTATAGTATTTGAAACAACAATCAACAATCGACTTTATCCACTCTTAGAAAGAAATCAATCATAACCCTATCAATGCCAATCAAATATTCTTCAATACAGGAGGCAGTCAATATGCTTGAAGTACTTCATTACATGAAGCATGAAGGTGAGAGATGAAGTCTTATGATTCCTGTACCTACTAAGAGCAACACAATCATAAATTCAAAACAATAACAATTGCATATTTAACAATCACACACGTCTATCCAACCCTTGTTAACTAAATATCAATTTGCAGAAATGAAAATGGAACTTATCTATTATGTTCAATGTCTAATTAATCAAAGTGATTCAAAATCAAACAACTCTATACTGAACTTAAAATTCATTTGAAATCATTTACAACACACAACTGTTAAATGTTCACACTCACACAAGCACACAAAAATCCATAATTATAATTACAAATAAAATACAATGAATCTTATCTTGATTGGGTCGGTGGGCCCTTGCCATACCAACAAGGAATATTAAGAAAGACTCAGAGAGAATAAGACTTGAACATCCACGTTAAATCCATGAATTGCAACTTATATCATTACTTGAGAAGTAGGTGTACAATCAACAATCTTCAAAAATCAAACCTACAACATAACAATTCCTCCTTCAAGAATCAATCTTACAACATAATAATTCCTTTCTACTCAGACCTATGAGGTCTTATTTATACATAAAATCCATGGAGGAATGGATGAAAGTGAATCCCCAAGCTAAGAAAACAATTTTTACAATTTTAGGATAAATCTCAAAAACTTTGTTTTTTAACAATTTGGGCAGATTCGAGTTAGTCCCCTACCCATATCTCCCAAAACAATTCTATTTTTTCAAAAATTCTTGTGCATTACTCAATTTTCCATAATCTAGACAAAACCCATATATTAGAATTTCTAGAGCTAATACCATATGTACGAAAATCGAGGCGCAAGTTGGCAGTTTGAGTTTTTTTGTTAATTTTGGCATAATCATTCCCCCTAAACTGGAGGTCCACATGTGCGAGATGGGTGAATTCTGACTCACGTTTCCACATGAAAACATCACTCTGGAGAAAACCCACGAGTCTGATTGTCTTCTAGAAACATTCAAAAATTTTGAATTATGTCTAGTACCGGATTAGCACAGGCTGGTACCAGAATAGGTGGACCCTTGGTACCAGAATAGACTGGGTACCGGATCATGATGCTTAAGAGTCAAAGTGATCAGGATCATACATAATCAATCATTTAATCGAATTAACTCAATAAAACTAAACAAATCATGTTTTAATAATAAGTTACCTCTTATGCACGTGAACAAGGTCATCGAATGTATTTATGGAGAAAACAGTCAATTAGATACACATGGCATAGGTAAAATAGGCTCATATAGAGGGAAATATAGGGAAATAGAGGTTTCAATACTGAGACTCAACATTCCCCCATGCTTAAGTGATTGCATGTCCTCATACAACAATGATCTTCAAAATTTCACAATTGATGGTACTCCTAACTTGATCAAGCATTCCTTGAAGTTTCATGCTTCTTCATCTCCTAGGTTCCTATTAAACAATATAAACTTCTTGGATTATGCTTCACATTCTTACTCATGGAAAAGTAGTTATGGTGACAAAGTGGAGTCGTGAGTAATATATTAGATAAGTTAGTGATTTGGCGTTAAGTCTTATCCAATCTGTTTTCGATCAAAGTTAGGAGAAAGGGATGGATGTGACTCTAATATGATTATAGGATAGTGGCCAAGAGTTTTCATAATGACTTTGACTAATAGGCCCCCCTAGCTAGATTACCTTTAAAAAAAAGGTGATATAAACATAGTTTAGATATCATTTGAAGAGAGGAACACATAAAGGAATACATCCCAAGATGATTAACTCACTTCTTATCCAAGTTTTTAGAGATGAAGCTCTTCTTGTTTAGGGAAGGTGAATTACATATACAGAGGGTCCCAATTCTCATGAAAACCTTTTTATTTTAAAGATATAACTCTAAAGTGGATACTTGAAGGTTTTTAAGAACATCATCCAAGAGATATAAAGGTCATTTCCTAGCCTTGATTCGATAATGATTGCTTCATAATGAGACCCAAGGGTTTTTGTTCAGTTTTAGGTGTGCCACTTTATGTTTTTCAACTCCCTTTACCTGGCATAGCCTCGCTGCCAGCAGGCCTGTTCAGTACCCCGACGGGTTTACCTTAGCACCATACAAGCATGGCCCTACTGTCATCAGGCTTGTTCAGTACCCTGGCAGGTTTACTTGTACTTCCTGATACTTCCTTTTTATTATATTACTCAAAAGATTTAGAATAATGTATATTGTTCATTGAAAGTTTTAGAGTATAAGGAAAGCAGGTGGTACGAGAGTGTTTTAGAGTTTATTAGGCACATAATTAATTGTTTGCAATTATCCCAAGGGTGACATCATCCACATTCAACTTAAATCTCAATTATTCAATGTATAATGTAACATCTCAGATAATGACTAAGAGGTCCCTCTAGTTAATCCTATTAGGGTTCTCATGAAAGTTCATTGCAGTTTTGCAAGGGCGGTCCACCACATGAGGTTTTCATCAATACCTCCCAAGAAAAACTTGTAAATATAAAATTGGATAAGAACTTGTTGAATCAACTGGGTTAGTATTAGACATAACGGTGTCACCACTTTTCAATGGATATTTCGATTAGCAATCACTTTTTACAAATGGTGAGGTAATAAGACAGGTGCACCCATTATCATATAGAGATAAATGTGAAACTATATTCTTACAGGATAGCAAGGATGATTTATTTAGGGGTGAGTGTATAAATGTAGGAGGAATATGTACATGAGAGTAAAGAAAAATTCAACACAAGACTTAATCGATCCTTGATAGAAAGAACATGGAGAGATTAGCCCATGCCTCCAATTACCTAAAGTGAAAAAATTTTTAAACACATGACAAACATCATATCACTTTGGCATCAGTACCAGATAAGTAATGTAGTAGGTTTCTGCAGTACCGGAATAGATAGTACTAGAACAGGACAATATCGGAACAGAGCAGTACTGAAACAAAGCAAGGAGCATAAACAGAGTGACATGCTCATTCATGGTGACAACCACTTCACAAATGAATTTAGTGATAATATATGAGGAGATGTATACGAGGGCTTGCAAAATTTCATGGTAGGGAGAGTGCAATAATTGAGAATAACCATATGTTTACTACATAATTAGTCTAATTTCTTTTAGTAAAACGAAAAATGTTGAATTTATATGTCCTAGTACTTAAATCGAGAAGAAAAACTTGAATATATGATTAGAGCTACCAGCACCTTATTACCAATACCATATCACCTGAGTACCAGATGGACGCAGGGTTGTGCTTCAGTACCGGAATAACACAGAGTTGTGGTTCAGTACCGGAATAGCATAGAGTTGTGGTTCAGTACCAGAATAGTGAAGACCTCCTCCTTTGGTACCGGATGAGCATACAGGCGACCATCAATATCAGATGAGCACAGTACCAGATGAGCACAAGAATGTTTTTCAGTACCGGATGAATGCAAACTTTCTCCTTTGGTACTAGATGAGCACATAAATGACCATTAGTACCGGAATAGCACAGAGTTGTGGTTCATTACTAGAATAATGCGGACCTCCTCCCACAGTACGAGATGAATGCAGAGTAAAACATTTTTTTCAGTACCAGATGAATGCAATTCTGCAGTACCGGAATAGAATGGTACCGGAATTCTGGAAATGACTATCAAATCCCAACACTGAACATGTTGATTTGGCCTCGCCAACGGAAGTTGCAAAAGAATATGAATGTTTCAACAACCACTCCCCCATGCCTAATTTTTTGCATGGCCTCATGCAAACAATGTGAGATTCTAGAAAAAGGGTTGCTTAGAGGGTTGTGAACATCTGCTAAAAACAAACCAATAGAACTAATTAAAACTAGATTTTTATTCATGCTTACAAACATAAAATTTAGGGAAAATGTTAAAAGTTGAATTATTAGCTATGAATAAAATAGCTTGGAATTAGCATTTAGTTTCAACTTCCATTAAAAAGATCACTAAATTGATCATCCTTGTGAAATAGTGGTCTTAAAATAGATAGGTAATGATAAAGCACAAATGCATCATTTTTAACAACTTAAGGAAAAAGAAGAATTTTTAAGAAATAGGTCATGAAGCACTCCCTTAAGTGTTATCTTCCTTTGACAAGGATGCATTCTCCACTTTTGAAACCCTTCCAGTATCATGTGTGCATTCAAAGGATGAAGAGATTCCCTTCTCATAAGATTCCAAACAAAATTATCATAACTTTTAGAAAAAAAATCTACTATAGGAATGAAAGATCCTAAACTGATTGCTTTGTTAACTTTTGACATTCCCATTTATAAAAAGTATGAAATATAGGTTTCATTGTACTTATGTGCAACATTTATTTATTTATTTACCTATCCTACTCTATTTGAACAAAAGAAAATGTCCTTCAAGTATAGGAATACTTTCAGTGAAGCCAGGTGCGTAACATGGTTAGAAATATATTCATACTTGGGTTTAAAAGATAAATTTTAATGCATACCAGAGTATGAAGGACCAACTACTTTAATGATGATATCAAGCAATAAATAAAAGAGTTGTGTGACCTAATAACTAATTGAAACAATATTTCAATAGGATCACTATATTCTTGTTTCTCTTCTTTGTTTAGGTCACACTGAATGTCCTCCTCTACCATGTTATGCATATTATCCTCTTCAAGATGATTGGTCTTTGAAGTACATACGATATCTATTGAGAGGCATGCTAAGGACTCCTCAATCTCAGGTTCCACTAGTTTTTCTCCATTGAATTCTATCCATTATTATTTATTCTCCTTAACAAATTGACAAGAGGAATTTGACGGGACTTCCAAATCTTCCTGTGGAGAGCCAATTAAATTCTTGACTATTGTGAAGATATGATCTTCCTGAGAGGAATATATCCTAGCTGCTGCTAGAATTTCCATAATCTAGACAAAACCCATATATTAGAATTTCTATATCTGATACCATATGCACGCAAATCGAGGTGCAAGTTGGCAGTTTGAGTTTTTTTGTTAATTTTGTCAGAATCATTCCCCTTGAGATGGAGGTCCACACGTGCGGGATGGGTGAATTATGACTCATGTTTCCATATGAAAACATCGCTCTAGACAAAACCCATGAGCCCAATTGTCTTCTAGAAACATTCAAAAAATTTGAATTATGTCTAGTAGCGGATTAGCACAGGCTAGTATTGGAATAGGTGGAGCCTTGGTACCGAAATAGACTAGGCACTGGATCATGTTGCTTAAGAGTCAAAGTGATTAGGATCATAAATAATCAAGAATTTAATCGAATTAACGCAATAAAACTAAACAAATCATGCTTTAATTATAAGTTACCTCTTATGCACGTGAACAAGGTCATCGAGTGTATTTATGGAGGAAAAAGTCAATTAGATACACATGGCATAGGTAAAATAGGCTCAGATAGAGGATAATATAGGGCAATAGAATTATCAATACTGAGACTCAGCAGGAGGTGCGGAAATGTTTGTAAGGTCCGTAGACTGGGTTAGAAGCGGTCGCGGAGGTTCAGCGTCAGACTGGAACGAGCAAGAGGGATTGCAGAAGTTGAGTTTGTGATTGGATAGAATTTGAATTTGCAGAAAGACTTGTCTTGGTGCTACATTTGATTCAAGATCGAAATGTCTTTCAATGGCTTTAGGTTGGAGTATGCACTCAAGGGAATCTCGAACTACATTTCTTGGAAGGATAGGATGGAGACAGTACTCGAAGACAATGGCTTGAAGGATTTCATTGACAGAGATGTTCCTAAGCCACTTGCTATAGACACTGTAAATCTTGATGCATGGAAAAAGAAAGTGGCAAAGGCGAGGAGGATTTTTTTGGAGGGAGTATGAGACCTCATTGTCTCAAGTCTCCATGGGAAAGCCAGACCACATGCAATGTGGAAGGTTTTGATGGATCTGTTCCAAAATAACAGTGACCATATGAAATTGGAGCTCAAAGATAAACTCGGGAAGATCAAGATGGAAAAGGGAGACTCCATACTTAAATATCTCACGAAGTTTTTCCAATGTCGGGATGAGCTGGGGAGTGTGGGAATAACAATCATTGATGATGATTTGGTGAGCTTGGTGCTCCTAGGACCTCCAAAGAGTTGGCACAGTTATCAACACTCTGTCAATGGAAGGGAAAAATTTTCAGACTGGTAACGACTATGGTTGGATCTAGTGCAGGAAAATTTCAGGAGGAACACCAGAGATGGACCTTCATCAAAGCGTGATGATGAAGAGGATTGTGCTTTGGCTGCTAAGGCAAGGAGAGGAAAGGGAAGAAATTCCATTCAAAATCTGATCCTAAAGTCAAGAAGCTGGATTTGTCCAAAGTGAAGTGTTTTCACTATCATGAACATGGGCATCGCACTACTAACTATCCACAGAAGAGGAAGAAAAAGAAGGTTGTTGGAGCTGCAATTGGTGAGGCCCTTGTCTCTCAATTTGAACTTGATTTCTCTTTGATCACATGCATGGAATCAAGTGCATCAGGATCGGTATGGTATTCGGATAGTGGTGCTTCCTTCCACATGATAGAAGATAGAGAGTCTTTCCGTGACTTGGAGGAGAAAGATCTCAAAATGCATATTGAGATGGGTGACGATGGATGATATAGTGTGACTGGCATTGGTACCATTACCTTTCAGAGGGATTTAGGTAAACCATTTCAATTGAAAAATGTTATGCGTGTTCCAGGTCTGAAGAAAAAACATGGTCTTAGTCACAATGTTGGAGGACAGAGGCTATGACGTTGTTTTCAGTGATCGAAAAGCTTTTTTGAGACATAAAGAAGTAGGTCAAGTTAAGAATATAGGGATTCGAGTTAAGAATCTCTACATGGAGGTAGATGGTTGCGCTACCATGATGGGAAAGGGAGAAAAAGTGGTGAGCCGAGATGAGGGCGAATTATGGCACAGGCGATTGGGCCATCTTCATCATGGAGCCTTGAAGATCATGCAACAAATATCTATTGGACTTCCAATGGGAACACTTGCTCAGTTAGATCAGTGCAAGGGTTGCACCATGGGGAAGTATGTAAATTCCACTTTTCATGGAAAGGAGAACCGTGCTTCAGTGATCCTGGAGAAAATTCACACAGACGTGTGTGGAAAATTCTCGGTTTCTTCAACAGCAAAACATAGGTATTATGTTATTTTTGTTGATGACTTTTCTCATAAATGATGGATCTTCTTCATGCAGAAAAAGGATCAAACATTCTCAAATTTTTGTGAGTTTAAAGCATTGGTGGAGAAAGAGTTGGGGAAACAAGTGAAGGCTCTAAGGAGCGGTAATGGTGGAGAATACATCTCTAACAAATTCAAATAATTCTACAGCAAAGAAGGAATTCGAAGAGAACTCATAGCGCCTCATAAACCACAACAAAATGGGGTCGCAAAGAGGAAGAACAGAATGGTCGTGGGTGCAACATGAGTGATATTTCATTATCAGGGCCTACCAATGCATTTTTGGGTGGAAGCATGTAATACTGCGATTTATGTGCAAAACCATTGTCCTCATAGAGTACTTGGCATGAGTACACCTGAAGAATCTTTCACTGGTAAGAAACTTGATGTTTCTGATTTTAATATTTTTGGCTCATCTGTTTATGTGCATGTGACCAAGGATGCCAGGAAGAAGATGGAACTAACTGCTGAAGTTGGGATATTTTTTGGGTACAAAAAAAAACCCCATAATTATCATGTGTATTTTCCTAACAGTAAGATGACTGTTATGCGATGAGATATAAAATTCGATGAGGGGAAAGCCATGTTGTTGTCGCTTGAGAGGGAGCTAGACTTGTATATAGAAGAGGAAATTTTGGTTCCCAATGATGAGTCTCAAGATGTGGATCAGCCACATGAGGAGATTCATGGAATGGAGGAAGCAATCCATCCATAAAAAATGGCAGAAAGCGAACCACATAAGCTGATATATTGAGACTAGATGTTGCACAGAATGTAGGAGTCCCTACTTCATAGCACAGACAAAGACAATCTCCTGATTGATTTACTGGATACATGGCTCTCATGAACAAATGTATTGTGACTAAACCATATTCCTTTCAGAAAGCAGTGTAGGATCCCACTTGGGTTGATGCTATGGTGGAGGAGTATGAATCCATTGTCAAAAACAGTGCATGGGAAATTGTCCCAAGACCGGTTGACAAATCAGTGGTAGGTTTGAGATGGATCTACAAGGTAAAGAAAGTTTTTGATGGGAGTGTTGAGAAATACAAGGCCAGGTTTGTGTCCCGAGGATTCTCACAGATCGAAGGGATATATTACGATGAGACCTTTTCACCTATCGCAAGGTACTCTTCCATAAGATCCATCTTCGCACTCTCAGTGCAGATGGGTTGGCGCATTCATCAAATGGATGTAAAAACTGCATTTCTCAACAGGATCATTGAGGAAGAAGTGTAAATTGAGTAGCCAGAAGGTTTTGAGACCTTTGATAGGGAGTCACATGTGTGCAGACTCAACAGAGCACTATATGGGCTGAAGCAAGCACCTCGTTCTTGGTACACTTGGATAGACAGTTATTTCACCGAACTGGGCTTCACCAAAAGTGAAGTGGATGCAAACCTATACCAAATTGTGGTGGAGGGTAAGATTTTAATCATTTTTCTTTATGTTGATGATTTAATACTAACTGGTGATGATCAATTGATACACTCATGCAAGGAGGACCTTGCAAAGGAGTTTGAGATGAAGGATTTGTGCCTTCTTCACTATTTCCTTATATTGGAAATATTGCAGTGAGATGGTGAACTTTTTGTGTCTCAAGGCAAGTATGCAAGGGAGATACTGAGTAAGTTTCACATGGAGGGTTGAAAACCATGGATAATCCTCTTCCAGGAAACAGAAGGAAAGAGGATGCTACTTCTGGAGAGGTAGTGGATGCTATTGTCTATTGACAGTTAGTGGGTTCACTAATGTATCTAGTGAACACGAGACCAAACATTTTCTATGTGGTTAACCAGCTGATTCAAGCAATGGTTAAGCCTACCAAGCTCTTTTTTAATGTGGGTAAGCATGTCCTGAGATACATGAGGGGCACATTTGAGTATGGATTATGGTACAGATAGATGGATGAGATGAAGTTGCATGGCTTCACGGATGTACATTGGGCAGGCAGCCCAACAGACAGAAAGATCACATTAGGGGGGGATCTTTAGTATCAGATCTACAATTGTTTCTTGGTATAGTAGGAAACAGATATCCATGCCACTTAGTTCAACAGAAGCGGAATACATGGAAGCAATTCAAGCTGCATGTGAGGCTATCTAGATGAGAAATATCTTGGTTGGTTTGTTTGGTTCTCATTTGGACCTGACAGTGATTTATTGTGATAATCAGAGTTGCATTAAACTCTTGATTAATCATGTGTTTCATGATATATCTAAGCATATAGATATCCGGTATCATCATCTCAGATATTGTGTGCAGTGGAAGACCATGTTGCTTCAGTACATTCCTACGGAAGATCAGGATGAAGACATTTTGACGAAGGCACTCACCAAGAGAAAATTTGAATACCATAGAGATAGGATTAGGGTGAAGGATAATCCCTTTCTTGTTGAGAAGGAGTGTTGAAAAGTCAACAAGAAATGTGTGTCTAATTTATTTTTCCCTTAAATAAATTGGACAATAAATATTAACCTATTATCTCATTTATAACTGAGTGATTTGGAGTTGTAACATAATTATAAGTGTAGTTATGTGATTTGTAAAGTAGTTTAACTTAGTTAAGTGATTTAATCTCAGTTGTACTAGTTGTAACTAAACTTGCACTAGTGAGAGTTTAGTGAATTAATTATTAATTAATTCACAATCAGTGATCTCACATGCAACTGAAGATTTACCACTGTTAACTACATGCATGCCAGATCCAGTGGAGACCAAGTTGAGATAACAAGTGAAAGGGACAGTTTGGCTATCAGTTGTGATTTGAGTGAAGTGCACTCATGCACTCACACACACAGTGAATATTACCATGAGAATGTGTAGTCTAGTGTAGAGGATTCATTTTCATCCATTGCAGAGATTGAGCAGAGGAGGTAGGTTGTCTGGACAGAGAGAAATGGCACATGTATTTGTTGATTTTTGTATGATAGTGTGAGATGATTGTATTTTACTGAGAACTCTTGGATTAGAGTTTTGTATGAGATTGTTTCATGATCCATGATATACATAATATATGATAGTGGGGTTTTAGCTTTATGCTTTCCCTGTTGATTAAGGTTGGTTGTCATTGATGTCAACCCTTGAAGAAAGACCCATAGCACAAAGGTTTGGGTAATGGACCCAAACCTTATGACTCATTATTTTTTTTCTATGGTTGATAAGAAGTAAATATGAATGAACTCCAAAGTGGTCCCCTTATGGTGAAATCCCTCACGGGAAGACGCTTTGTGGAGTAAGAGAACCCATGCTTAATTGTGGAATAATGAGATGAAGGAAAGTTAATTTGTCAGGGAAAATATCATAGATGGATAGTTCTTGTCATGTCATTTCCGGTGGTATGTGGAACGTCACATAATTCCTCACGGTTAGAGAGTTATGGCCATGAGAAGTTGGAGACCCAGGTTTGGGTAATGGACCCAAGTTTGTTTGATGGGTAATAGTATGAGTTATGATATATTTTCAGATAATACTATTCTATATGGATAGTACATGTCATGCCATTTCTAGTGGTATGTAGAACATCACATAACTCTTCACGGTTTGATAGTTATGGCCTTACGAAGTTGGAGGACTCTCATATGTCATCTAGAAGCCCCAAAAGGTCAAAGTAATCAAAGTGGTTTAAGAGATTTTAAAAGGTAAATAATAAAGTGAAGTGATGAGTGTATTATAATTCAAAGTGAATACA
>ML800472.1:0-11054 GCA_009831015.1 Picea engelmannii | reverse complement strand
TACATTACAGGTTCAAAGTTATGATTACTTCAATTTAGGGTTGTTGACTAATCCAAAACTAGGCATGTGAGACTAAAGAAAAGTTTGATGAAAATGCTAGTCTCTTGTTTTTAAAGTTAAGGAAGGTTTGCAGGAATGTGATTATATACACAAGGTATATTATAGAGCTACAAATTAGATTTGGATGATGAAATTGATGAGGGCTTTTGGTTGAGGTACATGTTGAGTACATGGTTGAGACAAGTAGTTGATGATTTGGTGCACATACATGAGGTGTATAGTTGATGATGTTGGTACATATTGATGAGTCATAGTTGATGAGTAGTTGAAAAATGATTGGTACATACTTGGAACATGGTTGGATGCACTTTTTTATGGTACAGGTTGATTACAGGTTGGTGCATGGTTGATGCACTTGTTTATGGTACAGGTTGATGCATGGTTGATGCATGGTTCAGATTTATTGGTACATGTTTACAGCGGTATATCTCACAGTAATAGTGTGACAGTGGTTCCATCATTCTACTTCTACTTCAGGGTGGTAGGATGGGGCAAGGACAAGTGGTTGTAGCCACCTTCCAGTTGTAGCCGGAGAACATTGGGGGTTGTAGCCTCCTTCTGGTTGTAGCCAGAGATTTGGGGAGTTGGAGCTTCCCTCAGGTTGTAGCCTGAGAAACTAGGGGGTTGGAGCCTCCTTCCAGTTGCAGCTGGAAAACAAGGGAATTTGGTGCTTTCAATGAATGTAATTCTTCAAGACATATAAGAAAAAGCATTCCGTGGTTTTCTCCCAATTTGGGTTTCCACGTAAAACACTGGTGTATTGTGTATGTGTGTGATTGTTTATTTATTACTACTCATTATTGGATAATAATTCTACATTGATATAAAATTTGAAGAAAAAGTATTATAATTATGTTATTACTGATTCACCCCCCCTCTCAGTAATCCAACATTCCCAATAAAACATCTGTGTTATGTTTGATTGATTCTTGTTCTTGATATTGCATTGTCGATCGTGGTTTAAATTCTGCAAGAATATTAGTAGAAGCAATTATGTATTTAACAAATGAAAAATAATTGTTAGATCAGGAGAATTTGGGCAATACTTAATTGGTATTGAAATTTCTACACAAGGTACTCATAAGACTCTAGCTCCCGTTTCCAGAATAAATGAACTGAAGTCGATGGAAGGAGACCTGCTTAAAGAAGATAATTAAGGCATCTATCATTAGTCATCATGAGGTACAAAATAGGATCTTCATGATTTGGAGGATATCGGATGAAGAACATGTTCAGGAACCAATGACCCTGTGTGTCTTTCGTGTGTTCCAAGTATAAGAGAGACAAAAAAAGACCCTCTGAATAACAACCAATGAGGAAAATTGCTGACAAAGGTGAGGAAACCACTAATAAGGATAATGGCATCCAAGACACTGCACGAATCACAATGTGTGAATAGATGTATTTCCGTCAAACACAAGGGAAACCACCCTTTCAATGACCAATGATGAAGTGTCGACTGTTGAGTTCAAGGTTACCTACCAATGATGAAAGTAGGACCAGGGTGCATGATAGGACTACAATATCATGTGATTCTGAGACAAACTAAGGGTATGTACGACATGCAAAGTCAAGAGTTATGAGGAGTGGTCGACACAGGTTGATAGAATTCATTTGAACAAGAGCATGAGACATATGGAAGACTTCGACAACATAGAATTAATGATGAAACCATGAGATGAAGGAGGCATCAATGAAATTCTCTATAGGGACTGAAAGAGTAACCAGACAGTAGAGAAGACTCTGTAACGAGCTCATCTTCCTAAGGCCATGCTAATCCCAAAATTATGATGATGAATGGACGTAAAAAACTTTTTTCTCTATTCAAAGGTGACACAACTGCTGCCAATATAAGATAATATTCCCTTCTCACCCATGTTTTTGTTTTTTCATAGACAAATGAATGCTATGATACAGAGGAGGAAAAAAGTCTCACAAGTAAGAAAAACTAGTTCTAGCAGTGGAATGTACCTATGTTCAATGCAAGGAGATGCATGCGGGAGATGGACACTTGGGGGAATGTTCCCTCCTAGGTATATGGTGTCAAATTGTGAAGGATATAAACGAGGGTCTACTTGGTTGAGGATGAAAAAACTACTGAGGCAAATGATTTATAACTCAAAGTGAGAACCGGCTAAAGGCTCAATACTGCAAGAAAGGGCATGAGATGCAATCACAACTTAATGCCAAAAAATATCCTTTTTTATGACTTTTAGTCTACTTGGTGTGAAAAAGGGATAAACTTGTGCCAAATAGACATCCTTTCAAATCCAATTTATGAGTGTGAAAGAGACAAGTTCACTCACCAATCTTTTCACGTTTTGAAAATGAGTCGGAAAAGAGCTTAACTAAGACTTGCGACCTTTCAAGTCCAACTTAACGAGTGCGAAAGGGAAAAATCACTTGAAAATATTTTCTCTTTTTGAACGAGTCAGAAAAGAGCTTAACTCATACTCACTAAAAGGTTTCTAGGCGAGATGTCATGGGGGAGGACAATGCTCCCGTGCTGGACTTCTGTGGAATGTTAGACATAGCCTTGGGAAAGCCCAAATCTCTCCAATTCGAGGAGGATAAAGCACTAGCTGAGTATATCATCTATGTGATATATCTAATAATGTCTCTCACCAGAAAAGACATAGGAGGGGACATTAGATAGCCCACAAGACCATCCCAATCGAAGGGAACTTCCTCACGACTTGGAGGGAGATTACTTGGGGAGATAAAAACTCTCTTGTGTTCATAAGGAGCACTATCAAGGATGGTGATGGCATGATTAAAGGAAGCATCACCTTCTAGAAGGAGAGTTAGATTGACCAAAGATTGCACTGGTATGACCACTTCTTCAATTATAGGTTGAAGAGGATGCGGGACAACAGGGGTAAAGGATCCATCACCCTCGATGATGGGGGTATGATAAGGAGAAAAATGCAATGGCAAGATTGTCGTGTTAATCACAGGAGAAACAAGGTGCGGGGAAAAAACAGATGCCTCAGAATCTGAAGGGCCCTTAGGTGAGCCCCATGCTTCTGGTATCTCAGCAGTAATAGGACACAAATGAGTAAGGTGACTTCCTTCACACGTCCTACAAAGGAATTTAGACTTACGTTTGGGACGTCTAGTCTTCTCAATGCCACCAAGATCATTCACAATGGCTGGTGACATGCTCTCAACATGACTGGAATAGGTGAGATATTCATCTCCTACATGATGTACAAAGATTGGAGATGTGACATTGATATGACTCGTGGTGACTAGAGTGATTCCCCTAGCATGACTAGCAATGGCTGGGTGTGGGTTGTCAACATGAATTACAGAGGTTGTCAACCCATCTCCAGCATGAATGGCAGAGATTGGTGATGGAGCTCCAATATAACTGGCAGTGACTAGATTATCTATAGGTTGTGGCATTTGATACCAAGGTCCATGGAAGGATTGTCTTTGAAACAATGCAAGCTAGGAAGGGTTTTAGTTTACCCCTTGTCCCTATCCGGAAAGGTAGTATCCTCCGCTTAATTGATCTAGAGAGGTTTTAATGGGCATCATCACTAAATTCTATGAAGAGATGGAAGTATGATAAGAACTATTAAAGTGAGGATATAAGTTTCTCCCTTGTGAAGGGGTTCTGTGAAGAGGGTAGCCCAAACCGTAAAACCGATTCTCCCCATAAGAAAGACTCGGGGATATGTGTGGACCTGCCATGGAAAAAGTATTCGAAGCAGTAGGCATGGAAGATGAAGGATACATGGATGGGGTGTAATAAGTAGAATAAGCACCCATTTGAGTACTTTCTCTTGACAGAGCATAGCTAGGACTAGATCCGTAAGAGGGGAGATTCCAAACTCCCACAGTGAGAGTTGGATGAGGGATAAGACTCCTCTCAAATGAAGATGCATTTAGTGGAGCCATTGTGCCCCATATGTATGTATAGACATATTAAAATGGTTAGATACCCAAGGCATGCACTGAGGGTCATAATGTTGCATACCATTATGAACATCAAATGAATTCTCCTCCATGAAATGAGTGAACATCATGGGGATGGTAGCAGTAAATGAGGGAGCTATGGGAACTCCACTATCCATGATACTGAAAACTCAGTACAAAATCCTAAGTCCAACTAGTAATCAAAGAGCACACCATAAATCAGATGACCAATATACACACAAACGGGGTAAAGTGGCTAAAATTGGCCTCCCTCCCTAAAGAAGGTATGTCTCACCAAAGAGGGGCTTGAGACTCCCTTCTAAAGATCATAGGTAATAGAATAAGTTATAAGGGCCCTTGTGGGCTTAACAACCAGTCATTTAGATCCCCCTAGAGAGGTAATCCTCCATAAAGGTTGTGTGTTGTTCGACCCTTATTTTACCTAGGGTACCTGCAGAATAACTCCTGCAAGTAACCTATGTGGAACCTAATTCAAGAAAATAATAAACCAATGTATAACCAATGCACAGGCAAGCAGTCGCAAGTCAGGTCCACTGTATGGGTAGGGTAGAAAAGCCTGAAACCTTGAAAGTACCACCTCTCACGGAGGTAAAGGCACTAGCAAGATACCTAGATATGAATAGATCCCTAGAAATATCTCTGACGTTGAGAAGGTATCGGGGGGATATCCCTTCAACCAACCTCGCTCGACCTCATGATTAACTCTGGTGTGAGTAGAGCCTCATGATATTACCAATTATACAATGGATTTATCCACTCCCTTTCTCAGACACATATGCTGATTTAATTTCCTTGGAGAATTTTACTCACAAAATCATATTCCAAGGCACTAAATCCTAAGCTAGTTTGTGTACCCTATAAAATAAAATCGTGAATAATCAATTTTAAATTATAGAGTTAATTTTAGTGGTAGTAATTACTCAAAAAGGTATGGTAGTGAAACTCATGATGTTATGAGTCTGCAAGAAAAGTAAATATGAATAAATGTGCAAGATACCAGATATAATAAATACGCAGAACATAAATAAAATGCTAGAAATGGCAGAATAACAGTAATATAACCAGCATAATCTCCACAATAACACAAAAATGATATGAGAACAACAACATAAATAGCACTTTGATTCAGAAAGCAATGTTCACATGCCTCTTCGACGGGGCAACCTCCAGTTGAGCAGCGCTCTGTTACAATAATCTCCAAGCTAGGGTTTTCATACTCTCGACCCTTATTTATACTAAATATGTCTATCAAGAGAAGCATATAGAGGAAGATCCTTCTAGAAGCAGAAGCTTCTATTAGGTCTTCTTACATTTGCCTTATTCTATTTTGTTGAAAGGCCTTATTAATATTGACCTTTATTACATCTGAATATATTTCTCTACCTATGTGTGGGTTACGACCCTAACATGTCTGCCCCCTTAAAAACAACCTTGTCCTCAAGGCTTGAGATGTGGAAACTACTGCAGAATGGTAGCTAGTTCCCAAGTGGCATCTGCTAGAGTTGTATCTTTCCACTGGAAGAGCACTTCCTTGATGGTTCTCTGACACAAGCAACGCTCATGCTGGTCCAAAAATGCTTCTGGCTGTAGCCAAATGATCCTTCTTCAGCTAACTCGGGAAGGTTGGTTTGAATTTGGCACCGAGTTCCAATCACCTTCTTTAAGCATGAAACATGAAAAATAGGATGTAGCTTCGAATGAATGGGCAGAGCTAACTGATAGGTGACTTGTCCCACACACTTGAGAACTGTATAAGGACCATAAAATTTGGGTGCTAGCTTCTGACAATGCTCAACCTTGAGGGAAGTTTACTTGTATGGTTGTAGTCGCAGAAACACCTGATCCCTTTCTGCAAATTGACGTTCAGAGTGACCTTGATTTGCTTGTTGATTCATGTGATTCTGTGCCATGACCAAGTTTTCTCTGAGGGTACAGATAATATCCTCTCGAACTGTAAGTGTTTGGTCAACTTCCTGGACCTTTGAGGTACCTGGTAAGTATGATAGAACTGAAGGTGGATTCTGCCCATATATCACTTCAAAAGGAGTCATGCATGTAGTTGTATGGTAGGAAGTGTTGTACCACCATTCAACTAGGGGTAACCATTGAACCCACTAATTTTGATTTTCAGAGGCAAAACACCTCAGATATGTTTCCAAACACTTGTTGACAACTTTTGTTTGACCATTAGTCTAGGGATGATAAGCTACGCTGAGATGAAATTGGGTGCCCTGAAGCTTGAACAATTCTTTCCAAAAATTGCTTGTGAAAGTTGGTTCACGATCATAAACAATAGAGTGTGGCATGCCATGAAGCTTGAAGACCTGGTCCATGAAAATTTGAGCCACTGTGGATGTAGTAAATGGGTGTTGAAGAGTGCAAAAATGTTAATATTTGGAAAGGCGATCCACAACCACCATGATGACTGATTTATTTCCTGATTTGGGTAAGCCGGTAATAAAGTCCATAGAGATATCTTTCCAAATAGCAAGTGGGATCGGAAGTGGTTGTAGTGTGCCCGAAGATTTGACTATTTCTCCCTTGTTGCGTTGACACACATCACATTCAACGACAAAATTACGGATGTCCTGTTTCATACCATTCCAAAAAAAAGAACGTTTGACCCTGTCATAGGTTTTGATGAACCTGGAGTGCCCCGTTGTGGGTGTAGCACGAAGCTCAGAAAGTACCGTGGGTTTAAGCCTTTATTGTTTACTTAAATACAAATAGACTTTGTATTGAAGCTCATCCTGGAGCCAAGAGTACCCTGGGGGAGCTGGAGCATTGGTTTGCAATTGCTGGATCAGATGCGAACTTTTGGGATCTTGTAGCCATTCTCGGTGAACAGCTTGGAGCCAATCTGGTACAACGAAGGAAAGAGAAAAAAGGGATCCTTCGTCTTCATATTTTTGGGATAGTGCATATGCCACCACATTGTCTTTGCCTTTATTTTAAATGATCTCATAATCATATCCAAAGAGTTTAGTCACCCATTTTTTTTGTTGCGAGGAGGAAATGCGTTGTTCCAGAAAGTAATTGAGGCTTTGATGGTCTATCTTAATTTGGAAACATTTCCCCAAGAGATAAGGGCACCACAGATCAACGACATGTAGAATAGCCAACATTTCCTTTTCATAGATGGCTTTTCCCATATTCCTTTCAGATAGTTTCTTGCTGGTGAAGGCCAAAGGTCGACCCTCTTGCATAAGGACAACATCGATTCCTTTCCCTGAGACATCGCATTCCAACAAAAAGGTATTTGTCAAATCAGGAAGGGCCAGAACCAGAGTGGTTCACATGGCCATCTTCAAGGTTTGGAAAGCTTCAGCAGTGGCTAGAGTCGAAGTGAAAGAGTTCTTTTTTAGGAGAGCAGTGAGCGGTGCTGCAATCTTTCCATAGTTCTTAACAAACTTGCGATAATACCCTGTTAAGCCCAAAAATCCATGCAAGATTTTGAGAGTCTTTGGGTGTGGCCAGTCTTTCATAGCTTCAATATTTTTCGGATCCACTCTCACGCCATCCTTGCCAACCAGATGACCCAAGTATTCTACTTCTGAGGCACCAAAGGCACATTTAGACTATTTCACGAAAAATTGGTGCTGAGAGAGTAGATGGAGAACTCGATCCACATGGGTAAGATGGTATTTCCAGGTTTTTCTATAGATGAGGATATCATCAAAGAAAACTAAGACAAAATGATGGAGAAAAGGATAGAAGACATGATTCATGAGGCTTTGGAAGGTGGAGGGGGCGTTACACAATCCAAAGGGCATGACCAAAAACTTATAGTGGCCCTCATGAGTTCGAAAGGCCATCTTCGGGATGTTTGCCTCTTTCATACGTATCTGGTGATATCCTGAGCGAAGATCAAGTTTAGTAAAGAATTGGGCTCCACTCAATTCATCCAGGAGGTCATCAATGAAAGGAATGGGAAATTTATCCTTAATGGTCATTTTGTTGAGGGCACGAAAGTCAGGACACATTCTCTAAGAACCTTCTTTCTTCAAGACCATGACTACCAGATAAGAGTAAGGGCTCGTACTAGGATGGATAACGCCTGCAGTTAGGAGTTCCTGGACCATTTTCTCAATTTCATTTTTCTGTGAAAAGGGGTGGCGATACAGACGGATATTGGGAGGAAGTCTTCCTGGTACAAGGGGAATGGAATGATCATGAACACTGCAGGAAGGAGGGATTCCTTGGGGAGTGGAAATTACCATTTGATGTTTAGAAAGGAGGGCTCAAAGGTCTTGTGGCACYGGGGGTGTCTCTGTTGCTTGTATGGCATGGAGTTGGGCAATGACACTAGAATGACATTTTTTGAGCAKCTTTTCCATGCGATGGGAACAAATGACCTCAGGTGAACTAGCAGTGAYGCCTTGGAATTTATATTGGTGGCCTTCCTGGTCGAATTGCATGGTTAATTCCTTAAAATCCATGAGAATGGGACCCAAAGTCCTTAGCCAGTATGCACCCAACACAATGTCACAACCGCCCATGTCGATAGCAAAAATATGGGATTTTAGGTGGTAGTCATCGATTTGTAGATGCACATTTTCACAACGCCCTCTACATTTCATGGAACCACCATTGGCAATCATAATTTGGAAATTGTTGATGACATGGATGTAGCAATGGGTTTCTTGGGCAATGCGGTGATGAATAAAATTATGGGTGCTTCCACTATCAACCATAATGATGACCTTCCAATGCTTGATGTAACCAATTAACTTGAGGGTTTGGGGGGCGGAGAAGCCAGTGAGATCATTGAGGGAAATGATCGGTTCCACTTTGGGAGGGTCGGAGGGAGGGGTTATGTCAGTGGTTTCCGGTGACTCAGGTACAAGGGGAGTTTCAACATCCTCTTTTGAAATATCCTCAAAGATGGCCATAAAAATATTTTGTTCCTTACATTTGTGGCTCGATAAATATTTGTCATCACAATTATAACAAAGGCCTTTGAGTTGGCATTCAGCCATTTCAGCCCTGGTCAATTTTTGGATCTTTAATGGGGTGGAGGGAGAAGTCGGATTTACGGGTTTAGGGAGAGGGATATAGGAAGGTTTACAGTTTTGAGAGGATACAACTTGTTGTTGTTCTTTATCTTTTTTAGTAGCCTCCACCCAAATCGAAGGTCAAGCCATGAGGACATGGGCCCGAATCTCCTCCTTGAGGCCACTGATAAAACACACTTGAAAGAAAGCATCAGTCATGCCCTCTGTTCAAAAATCCAGGCGCTCAAATGTAGCTATGAAGTCTTTGATTGTTCCTGATTGTTTCAATTTTGTCAAACAGCCTAAATGGTTGGTGTCAGTGTCAAAGCATTCATAAAGCTCAGTGACAAATTGGGTCCAAGCAATATACCCTTGATCGGAAGTTTTTCTCCATTGCCACCATTGCCAGCGTTATTGATCTAGATGGAGAACACCATACCAGAGTTTGGCCAAGTCATCTGTAATTCCGTATAAAGATAAATAATGTTCCATTTGGGTGACCCAACCAGTGGGGTCTGAGCCATCAAATTTGGTTACATCCACCCGTGGAAGGCATAGGTCATGTTGAAAGTGATGGAGTTGAATGGTATGGGAATGGGAGGAATGTTCACCTTCAGTATTTGGAGGTGCATTAGGGAAAGGGTCATCGATAGGGATCTTCAGTTTGGTGCAGAGTGATGCAAAGACAAATTCAAGCTGGGTGGTCAGTTCTTGTTTGACTTCCTCCATTGAGGAATGCACAGATGCATTTATGGTTGTATTGATGGATGTATCGAGGGAGGCAACAATAGCATTGAGTTGTTTCACTTGTTTTTGGGTCTTGAGGAAACTTGATTGCAATGTGTTGAAGTGATACTCCAATTCTTGGCTATGGGTATGGGCCATGCAAATGGGTGAACTGAAAAGGGACGGGCGGGGTAAATTTTTTTTTCTGAAAAATGATATGGATGAATGTGATAAGGGAGAAGAGATGAATCCAATGGATTAGGTCTCAAATAATGGTGAAACAATTTCTAGACTTTTTTTTACACCTGCGGAGTTATACTCCAGTCTAAAGAATACAGCAGTGATGAAATCCCCAAATGCTTAACCAGAAAGAAATGTGTGTTTACTTGGCAACCCAAACAGAGTTGCGTGGCAATAGATCTTGTCTGTGTTAATTTGTTTATGTTTCTGTCCCCCAAGGCTTAGGTATTCAAGGGTTCTACAGACAAGGGTTTTCCCTGTGCTATATCTTTTTGATATATGTGCGGGGTCCAACAGTAGTACTCGACCCAATATCTCAAGGCACTAACTAAGGAGGATAGACTGTATCCTTAGCCGTACTACCCGACTACCCAGGTACTAGAGAGTATATTCCCGAGTGTTGTTCTCGATGGCACTATAGTAGTCAGGCGACCGATCAGTTTATCTAAAGAGGGCTTCAGGAAATCTAGGTCGATCTGTACACAGGTGTTGTCGGATGCGCTACCACTCGAAGGGTTACCAACAGGGGTTACAAGGGTGGATAACAGATGTGCGCTTAAGAACCACTTGTATTTCCTGTGTGTATGAATCCCTCAACCGTGGGTTTATGCATGTAACGACAGATCTTTGTGGCTTAAAGATGTTGGAATACGTCTCTATCCTGAAAAAAAATTCCCACAATTTCTACCAATGAAAGTGCTTTGATACCACTTGCAAGATACCAGATATAATAAATACGTAGAATAGAAATAAAATGCTAGAAATGGCAGAATAACAGTAATATAACCAGCATAATCTCCACAATAACATAGAAATGATATGAGAAAAACAACATAAATAGCACTTTGATTCAGAAAGCAATGTTCAAAGGCCTCTTCATGGGGGAAACCTCCAGTCGCGCAGCGCTCTGTTACAATAATCTCCAAGCTAGGGTTTTCATACCCTCGACCCTTATTTATACTAAATATGTCTATCAAGAGAAGCATCTAGAGGAAGATCCTTCTAAAAGAGGAAACTTCTATTAGGTCTTTGTTTGCACTCTTTTCATCAATGTGTGAGAAAAAAGTGAGTGCTTACATGCCTAGTTGG
>ML800471.1:132900-145009 GCA_009831015.1 Picea engelmannii | reverse complement strand
AATAAGCAAATGTAAGAAATTATACCTACAACCATTCATTTAAGAAGTTTTGCATGAAAATTCACTTACATGTCATGAAGAAAGCATAAACAAACCCTAGTTGTAAACCTTCCTTGAGAGAAATGCCATAAATGCCAAGAAAATTCCTCCAAGAACAAGTGCGCCTTACTTAAACACCAAATTTACCCTAGTAGGGCGCAAGAAATCAGATCTCACAAGAGAGTGAGTTGTGTTATGTTCAAATGAGGGAAAAACATCCTCAATATATAGCATCTCATGACCTTTAATTTAAAATTAGGTCATTAAAAATAGCCGACAAGGCTAATAACCAAAATTATACTGTTTTTACATTAACTGCTAAGTAAAAGACACAAATGAGCAAAAGGTGGGACGTCAAGCCCCTCTGAGGGAGACGTTGGCCCTTTTTGGGGCTAGTCCAGCATCCAGAAGTCAGACGTTAGCCCTTTTAGGGCTCCTCCAAGCTGCCACACGTGCCAGTAATCCCATCAAACTGCCACACGCTCAAGATGACGTCGAAGTCTCCTGGGTGACGTCCTGTCCATCAAGAGGAAAACGTTCCATCTGAAGTGGGTCAACCCCCCTAGGCTGGGCTCAACCAAAGTGTCCTGGGTGGAACGTCCTTCTTCTTTTCGTGTGCAAAGGCTCATCATATCACTGTCCTGTCTCTACCCCTGATTGGGTCCCAACAACCATCTGATGGGCTCTTCAGCCACATGGAGGTCCGAGCTAATCATCTCCCCATGTGTAATGGTCTACTGGTACCTGTCCGTCGGGCATGGTCCTGCACATCAAAAACTTCGCCCTCCATGGGCTCATTAGTGCTCGGGATCATAGCGATGTCAATCATATTTCATCATTAATTTTATCAAATGCATGCATAAGATCCCTAGCATATCATCTAATAGCTCAAAGATATTACACTGACCTACTATACAAAGCTGAAGAAAAGACAAAGTGCCCTGTTGGGCCAGCATCTATAAGAAAAGGAAAGTTCCCAAAGGATATCATCCAAGCCATGTAATACGAGGTGGTGTGGTCTAAGGATGTCTAGACACAGTGAAAACCAGGGGTGGGTATTATCCGTGGGTGCCTTTGTATGAGGCGAGCTGTACCTGTCATGGATGCAGTTCTTTCCAAGCCCTTTATTGCCTTTATTCTTTCTTTTATTTATTGCTTTTTCTTTCTTTTTTTCTTCAAGGTCTAATCCAGAGGACACTGCCTTGGCGTGGTGACCAGAGCTGACAGTGTTACCCACGAGTATTTTCGCAGAAATGATAAGGCTGGCTCGTGATGAGACCCCCTTTCCCTTGGCCATGCAACCAAGGGTCACTGCCCTAGTGTGGTAACCAGATAATGGCAATGTCATACTGCTAGATACCTATGAACATAATGGGCTGGCTCGTGATGAGACCCCCCATCCTCTTGGCTAGGTCTTGTTTTTTACATTTTCTTAGGGTCCCTCTTGTTTCTTATTGAGAGGCTTTGTATTGCCTTCTCGGGGATCCTTGGGCGAGGCATCTCTAGGTTTTATTTTCTATGGCTTTTATCTTTTACCAGCTGCTTTTACCTCTTGGGCCTTTAGCCCCTTCTTCCCACAGGATAAAGTGTAACCCCTCAAATAGGTCATCTTAATGCCCGGACTAGGTGAATGGGATAGATGAATGGGAGAAAAGATGTAAAATGATAATATGGTGGGAGTGGATGATGGCTCTTCAAAATCTCCCCTGGTGGCTAACCAAAACCTATGGATACAAGCTTGCTAGGGCACCCCGTTTATCCCCCCAACCATGGTCAAGTGGGTTAGTGTAAGATCCAAGCAGTTGTCAGAAATGTAAGGAACCTTATGCATATATCTGAAAGTTATAATGATCGAACATGACACATACCATGATACTTGGACCAATTACCTCATGGAGCAAGAGTCTTTTCCGATGCAAGTCCAAGCCGATGGTGATGGATGTTGCTGCTGCTGACAGGACAGGTCTGATGAAGAGAAGAAGGATGGGCCCTTTAGGGCCATGCTCAGGTCAATCCTGCTCTCGGTACTCCATGTCTAGGACCTGTGGGCCTCGAGACATGATCTCCTAGTTATCCCTAGAAATCAGGGATAACAGGTGTAAATAAAGAATTATAAATCAGATTTACCTGAAATAATTAAAATGACTTGAAAGCAAAACAACCACAAGAATGACACATGTGGAGGCACAATGCCTACCTTTTGGCCAAGTTGGGTATTATAAAAAATGAAAAATGACTTGGAAATAAAATGTAAATCCCCACAACAATGGCACAAGTGGAGGCTCAATGCCTACCTTTTTGGCCAAGTTGGGTGTAAAAATGAAAAACTAGAAAGCACATATAATCTATTACAATATCAGATTTTTGATGTAAAGTTGAAAGAAAGCACACCCAAGATACTCTCAAGGGTGGCTTACAATGATTTAAGAAGAGTAGGAAGGAGGGGGACTTGATGTCCCAACTTGAAAATGCCCTTTGGAGGCATTTGGGGCTAAAACACTTGTAGCAACTCTCCCTTGATGATAAAAATCTGCATAAAATTATCAAAGGATATTCTCTAAAACATGCTACAAAACCATGAAACTTGTTAAATTTGATTAGCCCAATAAACAATAAATTTAAATGAAAACTTGAATGTGATTATGAAAACTTTGGTATCTATTCTAAATCATAACAACATTTAGAAATGGGAAAGAGGAAGGAAAATGAAGTTAGATAAATATTGAAACTATGGATGATTAAAAGAGTTGACTTTCCACTCTAAAACCACTCCTTCAATCCTTTAGTGAATCCCAAGAAAGCTTGCCTTTGCTACACAAGGAAACAAGGAGGTTAGAGCATCCAAAAAAGCTTGCAAAATACTTTCCAAACTTACTAAAAAACTACCGCAAGATCAATAGCAATACTACTACCAATAGCACCCAAGCAAAATACTTTGCTTGAGTCTCCAAGTAGAAACTAGTGAAAGCAAAACACAAAAATAAATGGAAACATATCACCTCACAAAAATACAATGGAGACACCAAGAAGACTCCCAATGCACACCATAGATTCTCCAAAGCTTCCTTTAGTATCCACCAAAATGTTGCTACAAATACTTCTAGCAAGATTGACACATGAGAGAGCATGAGAGAGAGAGAGAGAGGAAAGGAGAAATTTTGGCATAATAGACTTGCTATGAGAATAGATGACAAAATGAGGAGGGGAGGGTCCAATTTATAGAAGATGAGGAGAGAGCCCACTTGGATGGGCTCCAAGTGGCACCCATTTAAAGGAGGAGGGTCTCATCAAGGGGGGCACACTTTTAGGTCAAGAGAGGAGGGTGAGGGTTGAGGGGTGAGTGGGGAAAGGGGAAAACCCCTTTCCCATTAATTAAAAGGGTAGTGGGTGTTGATATTATGGTAGTTGCGGGAGGTATTTACCTCCATGTGTAAACCTGACGAGAATAGAATATTCAGGGAAGCAAGAAGAAACCCTAAATAATTGATTAAGAACGCTAGAAGACAAGTCGGCTTAAGAGAATGTTTGGTATAGGTTATTAGCCTTCAAGAGAAGAAGTCTGCTAAAGGAAATGTTATATACTAAGTAACTAGCACCCAGAATGAGAAGTCGGCCTAGGCAGTCTGTCAAAAACAGTATAAATATAGGAGGTCGGTCTTCATTTTGGCAAGCATTCTTAGAATTGCAGAAGTACACCTGTGCGCACTACAATTGGCCAGTTGTGCGCAAGTCTTGGGAGCAGCTGCTGCCGACAGTACTGTAATCTGCATTTTCGGTTTTCTGGGTTGGACTATCTGATCAGCTTTCGATATTCTTGCTTGGTGCGCTATCCTTGGAGAGAGGTGCACCACCTTTGTTTAGTTATTAGGCCTAGGGTTTGCTTCCAGAATCTTTCTCTGTCAAGGTTAAGGTGCTCGGGGGTGGCTTCAGCCTATGGTTGGGTGACAATATTTCTATATTGTCTATGGTTAAACGAGCACATCCATTGTATTTTAATAGGTTATGGGCCCACACTATCTTCAGATAGTCTAACTGCTGGAAGATAGATTGGGAGGATTTGCTCAGTTGTAGTTGCAGTTGTAGCCAGTTTTTGCTGCAACAACGAAACCCTAACCCTGTTGTTGAGGCACCTTAAGTGAAGGGATTGACCTAATTTTTGGATAGACTAGTGCGCCCTAGCCTAGCGCATCTCCTAATACTCTCAACAAGCTAAGACGTCAAGTTTGAGTTTTTGGTCAAAATCAAGGGTTGACCAAGTCAAAGCAGTTATGACTTACTCTATGAAGTCAGAAAACAAGTTAGAAGGGGATTCTAACTTCAGAGCATGGAAGACAAGGATTGGCCTCATCCTTGCCAAGAATAAAGTGTTGGATATCGTGAAAGGAAAGATCATGGAACCACAGTTCGAAGAAGGAAAAGAGAAGGAACCTCAAAATGTTGTAGTTATGGTGAAGTTCAAAAACATTGACATCAATGCCATGAGTATCATAGTGGACTCTATAAAAGACCACCTGATACCCTACATCTCCCATCTTGACTCATCTAAGAAGATGTACAATGCCCTAACAAACCTCTTCTCAGTAAAAAAACATTGGATAAATAATGAGTCTAAAGAATGAGCTCCATGACATGAAAATGAATGATGATGACAACATAACGTCATACTGTGTGAGAATCTCTCAGTTAAGAGATCAACTACAAGCTATTGAAGAGATCATTTTAGAGAAGGAATTGGTAAATATAGTACTCTATTGGCACAGGGGTAGACCCAGGGTTCAACTCTTCAACAACGCACCAACAAGCCCTAACTACTGGCCCTTTCGGCAACACCCACGGAGCAGATGCAGTCTCACCCAAAGTAGCAATAGGGGGTTGTAGGACACAGGTGTCTACAACTAGAGGAAACGCAAAGTGGATCCAAGGCAACAACACACAACAACCTAGTTATTCTTTATCTCCTTTAGGCCTACTGCGCGAGCTATATCTCATATCTAACACAATGATGCAATATCAGTATAACAGAAAGTAAAAGAATGCAACATCAATCACACAAAACAACAAGATATAGGTGGTTCACCCTCTCCCTAGGGCTACGTCCACAGAACTGTGTTTCCTGATATATTATGTGAAAACATACAGTTCTATCTGCGCTCTTAGCTTGCAGATCTCTCTCTTCTCTATCTCCCCTCCCTGCGCACCCAACTGCAGGGTTGATCTTCGCACCCAGCTGAAGATCTTACAATACATAATGCTCTCTCACACAACACTTCTCTCTTGCACAATACACAATAGTATCAACAACAACGATCATCCACAATAACGACGAACCCCTCTTCTCTCATCTAGGTCCTTATTTATACATTACAATGACTCTCAGACGACCTTAGGCTGAAACCTAGGTGTTGAAACCCTAGATGCTAAAACCCTAGGTGTCTAAAACCCTAGGTCAGCTTGACCCGTACTTCCCGGGCTTCGCCAGCCTGTCTTTCCTTATTTTTCGCGAGGTGCTCCAAAGCACTTGTTGACATCTTCTTCCGCTTGCTGAGTGTTCCACGATCTATCTTCCTTTCTGATCTGTCATCCTTGATCTCCTCCTTCAACGGATAGCTTTCCCTTACTTTGCTCCTTTTTTTCTGCTTCTTTAACCACTTCGATCCAATATCAGTCAATGTGCCTTCCATGCAGTTTGTATTTCGCCTTTCTTCCTTAATTTTCGCTTTCTTCCATAACCAAGGGCCAACATACTCAATGGTCTTCCCAAGACATGGGATGCATTTGCCGCAAGCATGAACACAAGGAAGGAGTATCCTACATTTTGAAGAACTTTGGACTTGCTGTGCACAATAAGAATCAAGGATCAGTGCAAAAGAGAAACCCCAAAAGAAATACGATGATCAAGCCTTCACAGCAAGGTTCAAGGATTTCAGGAATAAAAAGAAGTTTGGCTCCAAGAAGAAACCAAATCAAGAGAAAGATATGTCAAAAATACAATGCTTCAATTGTTGAAAATATGGTCACTACAAGAATCATTGTCCCGAGTTAAGAAAAGGAAGGAAACACACGAAGCATTAGTTGCTGAAGAAAGGGAATCCTCAAAGAAAGCCAAGCAGGACAAAACAAACTTCTTCTTCTAAGACAAGGTAACAATACTCTTCATAGTTCTTGTACATACCATGTTTTTTGTACATATCTTGCATATCTATTTCTTAGAAGATAATATGTTCAAAGAGAAACTATACCTATGGAGGAACAACAAGATAAGCATTGCGATTATAATAACTACAAGTCAGGCAATACACATGAAAGGATGAAGTACATCAACAAACCCTGGTAACAATTCATGTGGAAGTTATTACATAAGTAACAGCTGCAAGATAAGTCGAGATCAAAATCAATCTTGAAGAAACCTAGAAGAAGTAAAGATAGAAAGAAGTCAGCAATCAAGAGGAAATTGGAAAAAGACTTGTGACACTTTGCAGAAGGCAATGAGGATGCAGACAAAAGCGTGGACTCTCTTAGATGGAGGGAGCCAATTATATATTTCCAAAAGAAGAGCATGCATTCATGCATGAAGCAAGGATTAGGAGGGAGCTAATCCTAAATTATATGATCCATTGAAGATGATGAAGTATCTATCCATGGTAACAACCATGAAAAGCAGCACGTGTTTAGTGTGACTTTAGAAGAAGTCTTCTTTGAAAAGAAGTCTTAAAGTATCGCTGGTTGTCCATCCACATCCTGAAACAAAGAAGTTGGAATCTTCAAGGCATGGAATCTATAGAAAACTCCATGAACCCAAGAGCCAAAGAGAAACACGAGGAAGAACATGAAGATTCCAAGAGAGAAAGAAAAGACAGAACAACCAGTCATTATATCGAGAATCACAAGACTACCAACTTGATCTGAACCTTCTAGAAGCAGTCAAGCAGAAGAAATGAAAGTTGTGATAAAGAACATTGTATGAAGACTTATGAATGAAAGCATTGCGAGATCCAGAACCAAAGGTTCTCCCAGATGGAGGGAGAGGACTATGATGATAGCTTGTTCCAGACATATCTCTACATGAGCCATTATATCTTCTGCAATATCCATGGGTTAGAGTTTACATCAGATAAATGTAAGGAATGTTCTCAGAATAATTGAACAAGAAGCGTATGTAGAGCAATCTCAAAGTTTTGAGGTATACTAGAAAGAGAGTCTTGTATGTAGATGGAAGAAAATCTTATATGGATTCAAACAACTTGGTGCAGAGCCTCCAATGCACAACAGAAGTGTGGTGAAAACTTTATAAAACAAAGATATTGTATCAAAATGGTTACTCAGAAGCTTAGGATGATGAATTGCTAATCGATGACAAACTCTCATGATGGCAGAAGAAGTACCACTTGGATATGCTCCAGTTTGACCCTTGCCACGATGTTATGAGCTAACAAGAAACAAAAGAGATGAATCCAACCATGATATACTATAATGATCAGAGTTATATGAAGCCTTCATAGAAAACCAGTGTTCGAGAAAGACCGAAGTACATTGAGATCAAGCATTACATTCTCCGCGATGAGGTCCAGAAAGAAGAAGTGGTTCTCTGTAATGCCCCTTTCCAAATAGGAGCTCCAGAGAGGAGGCTTAATGGTCTAAACCGCCCCATTAGACTATAGCCAGGGCCAAAGACGGGTAAACAGGGTTACTAGAGGTCACCCCAGTCACAGGTGTTATATTTAGAAAGTGACATTGAGCTAAAAAGGGTTAAAAGCGCTTTTAAGTCATTATGAGCTAAAAATAGAAGTCAATAGTGAATTAGGGTTTCAACAGTGTTTTAGGGTTTTGGAAGTGAACAACGAATTAGGGTTTCAGCATGATTTAGGGTTTTGGAAAGCTATAAAGGAACGGTCAGCGACCTAATTCATTATTATGCAGATTATGACTTGTCATTGAGGAGAAGAGGCGCATCTCAGGAGAGATAGTTCAGTGGATTTTAGGAGGAAGACACTAGTGGCTGATTTCGGTGTTGAGAGACACACCCTAGTCATCGGGGAGATCATTCAGGTCTTCCATCATTCTTCAGCAACAGTAACACAGTGTTTAGCAGCAGGGGCGCATTAATCTAGAGTGAGGGCGTAGCTTTTGAGAGGGATTTTAGTCGACTTATCCCATCCAGGGAGAATTCCGAGATTTCCCTCCGACCCATTTGAGAGGAGGCAAGGCACATCTTTTGCCTGGTTCCTCCATCAGATTCTTACAGAGGAATCAACTGGGACGCATTTTCCAGAATTGGACGTGCAACACTTTTGGCAGGCACATTTGGGGTTCCAGAGCGAGCATCAGACTAGATTCGGGGAAACACTTTCGACCCATTACCCAGTAGACCAAGGCGGTTGTTTTGAGACATATCTCGTCCGATTTCGACGGTGGAATCACTAGGACATATTTTGCGAGAAGAAGAGGGGAGCATTCCCCCAGGGGTATCCATCCGGGGTCTAGATTCATCAGTAGAGGGGTCTGACAGATACCAGTACTGAGGACTAGAGCAGGGCACATCATTGGGGACAATTTCCAAGCCATTCCGAGAAGTATAGCTCCCAGGGCGAACTTTCCAGACTTCCAGCAGTTACCATGAGAGCTGCCATAGTCCCAGCGCATCTATTGATTCCGCAGTGCTCCCATATTCCGGGTATTATCTTTTAGTTGCTTATTTGTATTCCGGCTAAGATCCTTTGTTTGTTGATCTAGTCGAATATTGTTAGTTTATTCAGCATTCAACCACATTCGACCATTTTGTAATCCACAGAGATATCATAATACAAACTTTGCAGTCCTTTGTCGCATTTATTATTTGTATGATCATTTATATGTTGTAAACCATTGATCCTACACACACATTAGTAGCGTTTCCTAGACTAGCCAAGTCAGGAAAATTACAGTGGTATCAGAGCTTTAGTCTTGCCAGCCTGTGACTAAAGACAAGGAGTGCAGCAGAAGACCCAGAGGGTCGTGAACACGTAGGTGACGAATATGTCACTTACAACAGGCATAAGGAAAGAAGGCATAGGCTTGATTTCCACCCTTTTCCTCCTAGCTTAGAGGAAGAGGAAGAGACACACAGAGAAGCAAAGAGAAGGGCAGAGCATGAGGCTGAGAGGATTCTAGGAGACATATATGAGCGACTAGAGGGCAATGGCAAGGCCCCCGTAGATCCAAAGACAACTTTCATGCAGGTTATCAATGATATGTTAGCTAGTCAACGGACCATGTCTCAGTCCTTGGCACAACTGGTTGATAGATTGGCTAGAGTGGGCACCCCAGACACACAAGTCCCGCATGCAGCACAGGCGAACTCAGGAGCAGGCAATAGACCCCAGTCACCCTCTCGCACATACACCTCTGCGAGTAGGATTCCTAGACCCTTGTTTTCCAGTTTCCAGAGGGCACCCCCGGTAGCAGCACCGCCACTGATAGCATAGAGGCCACACACTCATGTAGACGACATTGCAGAGTATAGGAGGGAGTACGCAACATTGGGTCGTGACTTCCATTAGGACATGACCTTAGTCGAGTACTGTGGACTCAGACTCAGGAACCGCCCCAGAGAGTTGCAGAGGGGAGGACCACAACAACAACAGGGGCATAACCTCGATTTCATTCGAAAAGTTGGGAAACTCACCATCCCTTCTTTCGACGGATTGTCCAAATACACCGCCAGAGCTTGGGTACAGAAGTTAGACACGTATTACAAGCTCAACCAGATGATCGAGACAGAGGTCGTCAGTTTCGCGACCTTACACTTGGAGGGTGAGGCACATGAGTGGTGGTATCATGGATTGGTGACATTGGGTCACAGTCGCATCACCTCCTATAGGGAGTTTAGAGATAGGCTGATGGACAGGTTTGACAGGAAGGATCCTGAGATACACTTCAAGGATCTAGCCCAATTTAGACAAATTGGCACACCAGAGGCGTTCATCACAGAGTTTCAGCAGGTAGCCGTGGTAGTGACAGATATATCAGAGCCCAGGCTGCTCATGCTATTCACAGAAGGACTCAGAGAGCCTTTGAGAGGATGGGTGAAGGCATACAGGCCTCCCACTTTGTAGGATGCCATCCTTCACACTCGAGATTTGGCAGACTCAGTGCCAAAGACTAAAACTTTCTCCAAACCATTTGTGCCCCAGAGGGATCGAGACAGGAAGCCATTCTAGAGAGAATGGAAGGGCAAGGAGAAGTTGGATGATGAGACTAGGCGAGAGCTTATGAGGAAGAACCTTTGCTTGAGTTGGAGAGATCCTTGGGTCCAAGGCCACAGGTGCACGGGCAAGGGAGAGATTCATATATTGAGGTAGCAACAGACAGCGTGGATAGTGAGGAGGAGGAGCAGGATAGTGGATCCACTAGTTCAGAGGAGGAGTCAGCACTAGCAGAGGAGCAGCCTCCCCGTAGACCATCGACACTAGCAGGAGCCTATCCTCCAGTAGTCCCACAACCGCCAGAGCAGGCTAACAGGAGGAAACTAGCAAAGGGAGGAGTCATAGCGACCCTTTTTGGTGTTCCTAGGTATGATACCCTCCGTATCAGAGGGATTATTCAGGGGCAATGGGCAATCGCCCTAATAGATGGTGGGGCCACCCACAACTTCATCGACGCTTCACTAGTATCGAGACACTCACTTCAGATAGAGGAGTTTGAGGGGTTTGATGTTGCGGTAGCAGATGGCCACACAGTGGAGTGTCTAGACGGAGTTCCAAACTTAGAGATGAAGTTAGGCAACTACAGAGTGAGAGACACATTTTATGTTGTTGACCTATCGGACATAGATGTGGTGTTAGGAGTTCAGTGGATGATTACCTTGGGAAAAATCACTACCCACTACCAAACCTTGGAAATGGGATTTAGAGATCAAGATGGGAAGAAGGTTGTTCTAAGAGGTATGTCGACAGGAGCACCCATGATAGTTTTAGCCAAGAGGATGGAGAGGATATTTAGACATGGGGAGGTAGCATATGCCACAGAATGCTTGATCACTACTCAGAAGGATTCAAAAGGTCGACAACAGTACCATATAGAGATCAAGAATTTATTGTGACGACATCGGCATGTCTTTGAGGCAATTCCACCAGGGAGACCACCTGACAGGGGGTTTGAGCACACCATTGAATTGGAGGAGGGGGCCAAACCTATGATCACCCCCCCTATTGTCATCCTAGGAAGTTCAAGGATGAGATAGAGAAGGCAATCAAAGAATTGTTGGCGATGGGACACATCAGACCGAGCAACAACCCATTTGCTTCTTCAGTTGTCTTAGTTTTGAAGAAGGATGGCACCATGAGGATGTGCATTGATTACTGAGACTTGAACAAGAAAACCATCAAGAACCGATACCCTATCCCACACATTGACGAGTTGATGGATGAACTGCATGGGGTAGTTTTCTTCCCAAAAATTGATGTACGCTCTGGATATCATCAGATCAACATCCGAGAGCAGGACATAGAGAATATGCCATTTCGATGTGGTTTTGGACACTTTGAGTTCCTGGTTATGCCATTTGGGCTAACCAATGCACCTGCTACATTCCAGTCTTGCATGAACCATATATTCAGGGATCAGTTAAGGAAATCAGTCTTGGTTTTCTTCGACAACATCTTGATCTATAGCCGGTCATGGCAAGAGCATATGAGGCACCTGGATGAGGTATTGAGCATCATGGAGGCACAGTCATTATATGTCAAAGAGTCCAAGTGCGAGTTCGGTATGATAGAGTTGCTTTACTTAGGCCACATCATCAGTGCACAGGGGGTACAGGTGCACCAAGAGAAGATCAGGGCCATTCTGGATTGGCCGACGCCCAGGAACGTGACAGAATTGAGGAGCTTCTTCGGGCTGTGCAGCTATTACATGCGGTTCGTTCGGGGTTTTTCTCAGCTTAGAGCACCGCTGACAGATCTTACCAAGCATGGGGCCTTCATATGGACCGAGAAATCACAGGAAGCCTTTGATCACATGAAGGAATTCATGGGCACTTGTCCAGTGTTGGCACTACTAGACTTCACCTTGCCATTTGTACTAGAGTGTGACG
>ML800471.1:97439-112059 GCA_009831015.1 Picea engelmannii | reverse complement strand
TGATAATTAATATGAGCGTACCTTCTGTGCCAAAGTTCATTAGGGTTGACTTCGTCATGTACAAGAGCTTCTTCATTTTGTTCTAGTAGTCTGTACAAATTTCCTTCATGACTTCCGATAACCCTAGCATTCTCTATGTTGGAATCTTTATGCCATGATAACACTTTTCCATCCACGAAAGCTATTCTGTTTCCCTTGTCTTCTAGGCAAGATATTGATACAAGATTCTTTTCTAAACCAGGTACATATAAAACATTGCTTAAGTGAACATAATTACCTGTTTTCATTTTGATGGCGGCTTGTCCAAATCCTTCCACGGGGTAAGTGGTTTTGTCTCCAAGCCCTACCTTGTACGAGGTCTTCGTCTCATTTAGATTTGAGAGTCTGGCTTGATCTCCCATCATGTGCCTAGAAGCTCCGCTATCGATTATCCACATGTCATCTTCAATCGTTCCGGTAAGTGCTGAGTAGTGTAAAAGACTGATTGTTTCACACATGTCTTTGGTTGACTGGTAACTGGTCATGCCTTGATCCAAAACTTCAACTTCGTCATTTTTGTCTTCTGAGAGATCCAAAAGGTGCGCTGAGTTAGGGCGCATCTAAATATCTTCTTTTTGAGCGAGATGCTCCAATGCAAGGTGCTGGATCTGAGGTTAGGGTTTTTGCAACTGCTTCTGCTAGTAACCCTAGCGACAATGTCTTTGGACGCTGCTCCTGCTAGTAACCCTAGCGACAGTTCCTCAGTGAGCTCAATACCCTAGCGGCTATGCTTCCTTCCATCGTTTATACTGAATGAAGGAGGTGTGGGCCCATAACCTGTTAGAATATGAAAGATTGTGCTCTCTTTACCATTGACAATACCCTTGTCACCCAACCATAGGCCGAAGCCACCCTCCGAGCACCTTGACCTTGACAGAAAAGAATATTGGTAGCAATCAATAGCCAAGCAAGGCTTATGCACCAAGCAAGAATAGAAACCAAGCTGATTAGATAGTCCCACCTAGAAACTGACGCAACACCTTCCCCAAAAACTTGCGCACAAAATTGCCATCTGTAGTGCGCAGAAACTACTCTCTGCAATTTGGAGAAGTGTGAATAATGAGAACTGGCGCCCTGTATTTATAGTGGTCTGGAAAACTTACTGGGGCCGACTTCTCCTTCTAGGTACTAATTAATTCACATTAATTATATTTCTGTAGTCGACATCTCGTCTAGGGTTTCCTTTACATCTTTGCTTCCTTCCGGAATATTTGAATCTCGTCATAGGTCATAATAGACGTTCATACCTCTCGAAGCTACCATAATATCAACAGTGAGGACTCACACGTGTTAGCACCTACAGATGACCAACCTCCTATGGTGACCGTGACACATTTGTCGTCTTTTCAAACATCCATGATAGCCACATCACAGGAGGATACCAGTGGCATGTCAAATATGATGGAGGAGCCTTGTGTGAGGGACGCACACCATGGACGCATGGATCCACAGATCCAAGAGGAGACACAGGACGTGCAGGTAGTTGATCCTACACTTATAAATCAACATGAGGAGATTGAGTCACATCTTTTAGAGACTCCATTAGTTGAGCAGATTGTGGAGACTGATAGGGTGATGGAGCACTTACTTCTAGGATCGGCCTGCATTGATGAGGATGCACTCTTTAACAATCAGGATGACCATAGCACGTGTCTGGATACATCTACATGGGATCCAGGCGCAGATGATAGTAGCAGGGTGAGTGCACAGGAGGATACGACTGCTCATACAGGATACAATTTGATACAAAGGGATATAGCACCTACTGATGGGGTGCAGTGGCAGACAGGAGGACCCAATAGCACAGTAGACAGTGGGTAGTTTAGCATGTTATCTTATGCAAATAGTGTTTTTGGGGACTCCAGAGATGACACTAGCAGTGAGAGATGTGAGATGGCACCTCAGCCTGACTATGATCAGGGGTCACACTACTTGACCTGATAGTTGAGAGTCAGTGAGGATATGATCATGGCATCCACCAGACGCAGTGATGACATGCATGCATTGATGGCAGATTACTGCTGGAGAGCATCATTGGCACGTGGTAGTTCAGATGAAGGATTTGCCATGGATGAATTTCACACTCTCAGGGAGAGAGTGTTGATGATGAGGACTGACTACCAACAGTTGACTGACAGGAACTACCTATTGAGGATTGGTGAGATGTATCATAAGGCCCCGAGGGAGCAGGAGTTGGAGGTGGACAGACTTACTCAGGAGTTGGAGAGCACTCGAGGATTCTTGAGAAGCCCACAGACAACCCTTCAAGAATCAAAGTCTAGGTCAGACGAGCCTCTTGAGGAGATTTGTCAGAGATCCACTTCATCTGTCTTAGTAGACACTCAGATATATCATTCGGTCACGTTGCTAGGAGATGTTGATGATCTAGCAGAGGAGCACCAGATGATGGATGACACTTCCATTTCTCTTCTGAGAGCGGTTGGCCTCCATGTAGATGTTGATCCAGTAGTACGCCCAGGATCTATGAGACAACATGAGTCTACGGGAGACATGGGTATGCTGGAGCATACAGTGATGAGTGATAGCTCACAGAGACATGCCGAGATGTATGGTGGGATTCAGAGGGGTATAGTGCCTTGCAGGGAGGAGACACACCTAGGGGAGCATGCAAATGTCACTCCTTTGCAACAACACCTAGTTATGAGAGATCACCTTCACCATATCAGTAGTTGCATGGGAGATGAGAGATGGAGGTTGGTTGAGCAGTAGTTGGAGGAGTTACTTCCGGTTGTACTGGATGGTTGGGATTCGATGATGACCACAGGAGAGTACTTATCATGGATATCGATGGACGAGCTTCTGGTCGAGTCCTTGGGATTGACCAAAGCATGTGATGCCTTCCAGTCCTACAGTCAGCTGCAGATATGTCTGTTATCCTTTTCTAACACATTTATCATTGACAACAACATGAGGAGGATAGCAGATGAGCACAAAGGGATTCTGACAGTGATTAGTCTCACACAGGAGCAATTAGATGAGATTAGAAGTAATAAACTTCCAAGTTTTCCATGGGATCCGAGAGTTCATTGGGTGAGCCGGATGCTTCACTACATGATGACTCAGGTTGCGCCCGAGAGCCACACACTCCCCCAGGGGTCGGTCTGGAGTGGGCCTGCAGGGATTTGTCTGATAGAGCGAGGCAACTTTTCACTCTTGATCATCGTGATCGGACGTGGAGATGGGTGGATAGGTACTTCTTCTACAGAGATGTCTTTGTAGATACAGTTTCTGGATAGCAGGTCCGATGGTCACAGGTATTTCAGCTTGAGGATCCAGGAGAAGAGGATCCAGTATGTATGCAGGGGGCAGACAGTCGTGGTCAGAGTAGTGGAGGGCCAACATGGTGATCTTCGATAGAGGTTAGCATGGGACCCAGGGATTGTAGGGTTGAGCATTTCACTGACTGATAGGGGCGAGTGGACCTTTGCAGGGGAAAGTTGTTCTAACTTTCCATTTAGCTTCAGTGTCGAGGGGAGCACAACGCTTGAGGGTGTCTCACGGAGGTCTTGCAGTACCTGATTACGGCATCAACATGTGCAGTTGATGGAGGCCGTGTGGATCTTGGTAGAGATTTGAAGGATGGACTCATTCTGAGATGAGGCCATGTGTCATGTGCAGGAGGTTCACAGGGTTGATATCTTTCAGGACTATGCTTCGTAGTGTATTGCAGTTCACTTCCTGATATGGGATCCCAGGGGTGGAGTGTACTATTGTTCGTCTTTGGATGGGTTCTACTGTGTATCCCATAGGTGGATATGGGATCCTGGTATTTTATTTGAGTGGATTTGGTTATTGCTTGAGGACAAACAATTTTCTAGTAGGGAGGACTGTAATGTCCCCACTTTGGGACATCATCACAGTGCAGAGGTTTATGATGACCAGAGTAGACAGAGGGGTGTTATAGCGAGTACAGGGGTCATTGAGAGGCATTGTGAGGTCCAACTAGCATTTCTCATCATATCTCATCATCATGAGCCATTCTGCATAGGTTGGCTTTGGTTTCGTTGCATTCCGATGATTTCCATGATTTTGACTATTTTGGGCTATAAGTCAATTAAATTCACTGAAGAGGTCATTTCTGGCACATTACTTGGAGGAACCTCTCAGTGTAATAGCTCATTGGAATCAGGAGGAACAACACTACAGGATGGGATGGCTAGAAGTGACTTTTAGTGGCCAGGGAAGCCACAAGGAGAGATAAGGCGCTTTTCAGAGGTAAAAAAGTTAATTAATTAATTAAAGTGATTTAATTAATTAATTAAATATTAATAAAATGAAAGTCACTTTGGAGGGACAAGAGGAGCCAAAAAGTATAAAGGGAAGGCAAGGGCCTCTACTCATTCCTTCATGTATGATCATAAAACCTTAGAGAACGATTCGGTGGTGAAAGATTCCACTTAGCTTGTCCCAAGCTTGGTCTTGGAGATGCAATACTCTCCCACACCATTCTAGATCTAGATCTACTCAGTTGCAAGAGGATTCTACATCAATTGCAGGGGCAGAAAGAGAGAGGGCGCACCAGTTAGGGTTTCCAGCAAGAGGGGCGCACCATCCATTGAGGGAGGATTCGTCCTAGCTGAGGAGAAGTGATTTTGAGGATTCCAGGTATTGGGTTTTCCTTGCAGGTGTCTTAGCATCATTCTTGGTGGTTTCCAGAGGCATTTTAGTGGTAGGTTTATTTGTATTGAGAGTGGGACGATTTCCCAAGAGGAGGGCGCACTATTATTTGGTGGACAGCTAGATCCAAGGGTCTAGCAGGTATTTTGGTGGGTTGAGCACTTGGGTTTTCATTGCCGTGCCTTGATCTATCATTCTAGTGGATTGGTGGAGCTGTTTGAGGGCTCTAGGAGAGAGGCCGAATTATCTAGGGTTTCAGGCATCTAGGGGGGCACACCATTCTTGGAGGAGAGTCAGATCCCTAGGGTTTGAGGAGGATCTTGGATATTTGAGCACCTGGGTTGTTCTTGCCATCACCCGATCGATTGTTTGGCATCTTTCTTGAGGTGATTGGACACTTTTGGCAACAGGGCCGAATTATTGAGGCTATTCAGGGTTCTAGCAGGACGTGGCAGCATTCAGTCAGGGCTTCTACACTTCATATGGCCTAGATCTACCTTGGCATTGGTCTTCATCTCTTATCCAACCTTTGGAGGCTTATTTTGTATTATTGGGAGCTTTTTGTAGCAGCTCTATTGTCTATTTTCATAACCATCTGTTGAGCATTCCAGATCGGCATCTCCATTGTAGCAGGTTCTTCTATTTATGAATAAAATCATATTTGAGATGTTTTGTCTTGTTTATCATATTGCATATGGTTGAGTTATGTTCCATGGTTGTCTCTTCTTGTTTATAGCTGCAATACACATATATAACACATCAATAAACCCTAAGGCCGAAATCAAGAGGACATTCAGCAAGTAAACACAAGTAAACAAGTAGACCAACAAAGTGTTTGACGAAATACCACAACCAATAAAAGTTTTAAAAGACACCAAAACCATGATGATCCTATCATAACGGCATGGGATCATTACAGTTTTAGGGTTAGTATGCTTGTTAGGGCTGCAAAGAATGATGGTTAGAGCAATAATAGGTTAGTACTTAGTAGACTAGGTTAGTGAGTTAATTTAGTAGGGAAAAGAGTTGAAGTCTTGTCAAGGACTTGAGGTAAGAGATTAGTGCCTTATAGGGTAATGGAATCTAGACAGGCGACTTTCTTCTAGGGCTGCAAACACACAATTCAAGAAGAATGAGGCTAGGGAGAATAGCACCTTAAGTCTCCCTAGAACCTCAACCTTGGAGAAGAAGGCCACTGAGGTGTAGGCTCTTCTAGGCCTTAGCACCTCCTTCCTCTTGAAAAGCTTGTGGATACAGAATATTTCAAGCACAATAACTAGATAAAACCTCAAGGGAGCTAGCACTTTAGGGCCCTGGAGTTTACCAATTATTAGATCAATTTATAAAGCTTAGGCAAATGAAAAGTGAAAAAGTAATACCTTAAGTTCTTCACTTCGAGCATTAAATACTTCATGCAATTTCATAATCTTGTATGAGCAAATAAAACCATACCATAAACCATTCACAAGATGAAGAATGCAGATTTTACTTATTTGCACCAAGAATAATCATGAACATACCATGCAATATCACCATAAAACTTTAACAAATTGATCCAAGTGCTAAGATAAGCCTCCAACAAGAGTAGCGCCTCACTATTTCAGCCAATAACCCATGAGGGGCGAAAATTTCAGACCTCTCTTGTCCAATGATGAATTATGATCCAAATGAATGTCACTTTATGTCTATTTATACCAAAATGATGACCTTTAATTATTTTAGATCAAAATATTACGGCCGACCTGGCCAGTTTACTTCAAAATTACATTTTTATCAAAATAAATTCAATTTGCATCTAAATAGGCCTCCAAAGGTGACGTCATGCCCTCCTAGGGTGACGTTGGGCCTTATTGCCGTCTTATACACACTTGGGCTATCGTGGAAGAAATCTTCAATCCACTTATTGTGTCCTTGGGGGAAAGTCTTGAGTCAAGGTGTTGTCACCTGGTCCTCAACTGCTCCATCTAGGCCAACTCCTAGCGAAGCCAAGGGCGGTAGTCCCTAACAAATATACTATGAATTTTAAGCTACTCTAAGCTAAGAAACCACTCTAGGAGTTTACTGCAGAAATAAACATTTATTGCAAAGTATTCAACACCTTCATTTGTTAGATAAGATAATCAAATAGAACAGATGTCTAATCAATAAAGATACCTGCATAATAAAGTAAGGATACAATATCTGCAAGATTTATACAATTATTAGACAATCACATTGAGAATGATAGCTCATGAATATAAAAGATGTAGCCATAAAACCAGTGCCTTAAAGGTAACGTGGGCAGTTATTGAATGCGTGTTTTATAAGGTTTATTAAAAGTAGATTAATGAAAATTGTGTGGCCTCTTTAGAAGTTGTCCCTTTGTTTGGAAATTTGCTGAGAACTTACCGAAGCCCCAAGGCTTCACCAGTAAGTTCAATGAAGGTGACGGATGTCCAACACGGGGAAAAACTAGATCTCAAAGTTCCTGTCTGACTTCACACACTCCCTTCATGCAGTTTCTCTTGCATCAAGACAACTACTATTAAGGTTTCCCTAATTAAAGTACTCCACACTAACAACTCCGGTTCTGATGAATCCCAGGATCGAGCTAGGCTCGCAAGAGCTTAGAGCATACACTGGGAATTGTGGGGAAGGTTTATTTTAAAAATTGAAAAATAAAACTGAAAGTAAATTGCAGAAAACTTGAAAGGTTTTCTAATTATTAGAAGAGAAATTGAAAAACTAAGCTAGCATGAAAGTTATTTTGCTTAGATGCATGAAGTAGTGATTGCTTTGGAAGGTTAATTTCCTTTAAGTTTGTGTGTTTGAAAGCAAATAAAGCAACCAAACTTGAAAAAAGAAAAGAGAAACACACAACCACCACTGATCCCCCTAAAGGGTATGAAGAAACTGGGTACTAGAGGCCTGCTTTTATTAAAAGTGAAATATGTCACTTAAGTCATTAAAGTGACATATTTCACAAGTGAATTTTGTGGAGGCCCGCTCTACAACCCTCCACGAAATTCTTCCAACAAGCTGCTAGTAAACTCAGTCAATGGCTGTCCACAAAATCTGCCCAAAAGATGTCTAAAACAGTCCAACAAGATGGTGCCCAAAACTCGGCAAAAATCAGCCACCAAGCTCTGATACCATGAAGATTTTCTAGGTCCTAACAAGCTGCCAACTAGGTCTGTCTTAGACTTCAAGTTGGCTCTAAGTTTCAACTGTCAAACAAGCGTTTGCTGATGTTTTATAACAGCAAATTGTTCAGTAACTTCTTTGCTGTTCTGTTACGGTTACATAGGCCATATAGGTGCTCTAACATGTAGTTTTGTCACAAGATGTTAACACATGAATACGATAAGCTATGTAACACACCTAGAGATCTTTTAGTGCTGAAATAATGTTGTTCTAAACACTAGCATACATGAAAATGAACATAGGTATTTTTGGTCAACATGACCCTGGATAAAACCCCCCTGGGGAAAACCAGTTTGGAGTAGATGTATATAGAAGACCTCAAAGCAAAATGTTCAACACGGAAAACATGTATAAGTGAACCTGATACAATAGCAATCCTTCTCAGATGCCTTGGAGTTCCTTGAAGACTTCCCTGCTAGCCTCTTGAAGTAAGGCGCCCTTTTCCTTGGTGTGCCTTCTTTCCTTTGCTTGCCTTTGTCCCTTTTCCGTTTGTCTTTGCTTTAACCTTGCTCTTGCTTGACCTTTGAACCCTTTATTGCCTTTGCTTTAACCTTTCTCTTGCTTGACCTTTGAACCCTTTCTTGCCTTTGCCTTGCCCTTGTAGTAGCTCCCTCCTCTCAAGATAGCCTCCCACAAAGGTATGGTGCGCCCCAATCCTCAAGTGCACCCCCTCCTCTAGAAAAAACCATAAGTAGTGCCCTCCTTCACCCTTGCGCCCTCTACTCCCTAGAGTGCACCTAAGCAAGTGAAGTAGACCTCTCAATAGTGTAGGAACCTCCCACAAGCTAGAAGTAAGCTTCCTCTCTCAAGAATGCGCCTCTCCTTCTAGCAAATGCGCCGCTACTCAAGCAATAACTCAACCATGGAAAGCAACCTCCCTTTCCATCCTCCTTCCATCTCCCATGGAATGCACCTCACCTCAACAAGAAAGGAAACCTCAACTAGATGCGCCTCTTCTCCCAAGAATGCGCCCTCCTCAAGTGCTTGTGCCCCTCTCTAGTAGCATGTGCCTTCCATCACAATATAACCCAACCTCCATGGTAGACTAGTGCCAAGCTCAGGCTCCTCCCAAACCCTCAAGCTTGTGTGCCCTCCTCTCCTCAAGAAATGCGCCCAAGTGCTCCTTCTCTTCTCCTCTCCTCTCTAGTTAAGAATGAGTTTCATAAATGCCCTATTCCCTCCTTTAGCCTCCTTTGGCCAAACCCTATTAGATCAATGGCCTAGATCCAATCTAGCAAAGTCTAATCAATGGGTGAGATTCAGTCCCAAAATCTCACTTAGGAAACCCATTTTCCTTAGTTTGCTTTATGTCTATTAATTCACCCACAAAGTGAATTAATTGTCACTTTAATGACTTAAGTGACATATTTCACTTTTGACTTGAATCTCCTAAGTCAAAGTGAAATTAGAATTATAAAGTAAAGTAACAAAGGTAATAGTCTCCCCCTTTGTGTTTAGAGACTCACAAACACAAGGGGACCACTTTCTAAGGTACCCAAATCTCAACGCTTAGCACATTTCCATAAAACTTTAGGATGATGTTTAACATGGTAATACACATAACACACTAGGCTTAGATCCATGCTAAGGCATAACCATGAGTATATACTATAGGTTTGGAGAAATTGAGTGGAAAAACTCGGAAATTATAAATTGCCTTTAGACAACAAAATATAATTAACAAGTAAAAAAAACACTCTAGAGTAACAACTCATGCCTAAGTCGAAGGTGGATAAGACCTTTTACAAAGTTTATCATGCAACATCTCTTATTACAATTCCCTATGTTGCTGCCTTATACACACCTGGGAGACGTGGAAGAAATATTCAATCCACTCGGTGTGTCCTTGGGGGCAAGTGAGTGTTAAGGTGCTGTCACCTAATCTTCAACTCCTCCGTCTAGGCCAATTCCTAGCGAAGCCAAAGGGGGTAGTCCCTAAAAAAAAATCTAAGGCTTAAACTAAAATCTAAGCAACTAGCATTCTATGAGTTTATTGTATTAACCAATATAAAACAAATCTATTCTAAAGTATACACAGATCAATTAATCACCACAAGATACATAGAAAATATACTTGCATAAAAGGATACTTGAGACAAATGTTAGATGCAAGTAAATCAAAATTGCTTCAAAGTAAATGACTGAAATAAAGTGCTTGAAGAAAATGGTTTTGTAAATGTAGAAATGAGACCAGTGCCTTAAAGGTATCGTGGACAATATAGATCGTGTGTTTTATTAGGATTTATTGATGGTAGGTTAATGAGATAAATTTTATTGCATGGAAATAAAGTGTTTGACTAAACTAGATTTGGCCTCGCAAGAGGTTATCCCTTTAGTTCAAAGATTTGCTGAGAACTTGCCGAAACTCAATGGTTCCACCAACAAGCTCACTAGAGGTGCCGGATGTCCAACACCGAGGGGAGCAAGCCCGAGGTATTCAATGAAACTTCGGACACTCCCCCTAGGCGGTTCTTAAAGCCAAGCAATAATTCTATTTTAAGATTTCCCTATTAATCTATCACCACTGACTAGCTCAACGTGTATGAAACTTACTCCCAGAAGATCGAGACAAGCTCGCAACTGGAAGGATCCGGAACCACACTGGGAATTGAGGGGAGTTGTTTATTTCAAACAAGAAAACAAAGTACTGAAAGATAAATGTTTTTCTAATTACTAAAGTCTTCACTGACCAGCCTCTTGCGAGGAGCTGAGGAGATGATTTATTTCCAACTTTGAAATTGCATAAAGGAAAACTAAACTAGCAATTAGTGTTCTACTTTTGCAAATTGAAATCTAATTTAGATTATGATTTATTTTAACTTTATTATTTATGTGAGATTGTAGTGCTTTATGATGAATTGAAGATTAGCTTTAGCTTATCCTTAGTTGTGAAAATTGAATCTAAGTTAAAATTGCAAAATTGAGACAATCACCAAAACACCGTTCCCTTAGGGGGGATGAAGAGTGGGAGCTTGTAGCCCCACTGATTTTATTAAAGAAACTACACAACTCTTTACTGGAGTGACTTGTGACCATTCATTAGGGGGGTCACAAGTCTTTACAATGTTTTACAAGTATTTATTGAAGAAAGGGGTGCTCCTGGGGGTCTCGGATGCTCCAAATCCGCCCAAAATGGACAAAATTTCGTCTTATCTGTTCGTAAACCTGCACAAAACAACAAGCAAACAAAGACAGAAGATGGCCAAAAACACTTTGGAAGTGTCTTTGGTTATTAGTAGGAAAGCCCCAAAATTGACTAAGTAAAACTAGTGTAAATTGAACAAAATGAGCTAAGAAGAGCAAGCTAATGAGCTTTTCTCCTTAGGGTCTTTGTTTGCTGTTTTAAAACAACAATGTGAAGGCACTTAATTTGCCAAATATGAAAGTGAAAGCTTTTAGAAAAGGACTACCCTTTAACTTCTAAATTTTTTTGAAAGAAAAACATGCTAAAAAGAGACTTTTCCTATGCTAGATCTAAGCATTAGATGAAACTTGACAGTACAAACTTGGATTTAGTTTATCTTATGTATGTAAACTTAGATATTAAGAATTTGAAATAAAGATAGATCTAAGCACTTGCATGCAACAAAGTAACCAAAATTTAGATTTTTTTTTGAGAAAGAGAGAAGGAAGAAACTTGTAACCTTGGAACCCTTGGGCCATGGAGTCTTTAGATGAGTTAAGGAGGGACTACGTCTTTAAATCCTTGAAGTTGTGAAGAGACAAACAAGTTTCATCACCACTCCAAGCTATGAGAACCTGTAAGCTTTAAAATCTTGCAACAAAAGTTGTTATCGAAAACTGGTGTCACCTACAAAAGAGACTTGAAAAGTATATTAGTTAACCGAAACATGTATACAAATAAGAATCTCTAAATATAAATGAACAATAGGATTTAACAGAAAAGATAGAAAGAAAGAAATAAAGTATTTTTAACATCCACGAGGCTAAAAATAGCCTATGGGACAGATAGCACCCTTTCAAAGCCCAAATCAACAAACTTAAAGCAAGAAATTAGGCAGGTATTGCCTCATAGATTAAGCACAAATGACATCAAACATCCACACACATGTATAACACATTTCCATAAAACTTTAAGAGGATATTTAGCATGGTAATATACATTAGACACTAGACTTAGATCCATGTTAAGGCCTAACAATGAATATATACTCCAGCTTTGGATAAATTGAGTGAAAAAACTTGGAAATTATAAATTGCATTTAGACAACAAAATATAATTAACAAGTAAAAAAAACACTCCAGATTAACAATTCATGCCTAAGTCGAAGGTGGCTAAGACCTTTTACAAGTTCATTATGCACCATCTCTTATTACAATTCTCCGGAGGGTATGGAAAATGTGAAAAAGGTTGGTCTTATTAGTTGGCTGAACTTCTGAACTCTGAATTTTGAACATGGAATTGTTCAATCTTTGGCGGCTCGTTGGAAGTCCATCCTAGTGCAACTTGGTGGATAACATCCCAAAGGGTATGGAAAATGTGAAAAAGGTTGGTTTTATTGACCGGTTGAACTTCTGAGCTCTGAATTTTGAACATGGAATTGTTCAATCTTAGGCGGCTCGCTGGAAGTCCATCCTAGTGCAACTTGGTGGATAACATTGGCTCCATATGAGGACGTGTGCTTGATCTTTTTATTTGAAGGAGAGCATACAAGAATCCAGAATCACATGACCTGCATCATTGACACCTCATCAGTAACATGTCCATATAAAATCCAATACTAAACATAAGCTGCAGAAATAAAATACATGTATATATACAAAGCCAAAAATAAACTATGTACAAAAAATGAAAAAGTAAAGTACAAAGGAGAAGGGTTTAAAGAATATGATTTTATGAACTAATTTACAAAACATAAAGTTGATTTTATGAACAAGAATGCAAGCCAAAAATACATGTATATATACAAAGCCAAAAATAAACTATGTATAGAAAATGAAAAGGTAAAGTACAAAGGAGAAGGGTTTAGAGAATATGATTTTATGAACTAATTTACAAAACATAAAGTTGATTTTATGAACAAGAATGCAAGCCCAAGAGACTCTCTTGGGGAGTCTCTTGGGCTGCTTACAATGTTGAGTAGACAGAGAGAAACAAGAGGTTTTATGCGCAAGTTTATGGAAGCTTTCTTGAAGTATTTTGATGGGCAAGTATGTTGAAATCCTCTTCAAAACCTGCAAATAACCTGCAAAAACAACAAACCGTTCTTGCTGGAAATTGTTAAATATGACTCAAACAAATGATATTTTGGAAATATAATATTCAGAAATTTAAAATGAAAAATCTGAACATGAAAATATATGTTAGATTGCAGATTTTTGATCAAAGAAAGTGAAGGAAACTAATAAATGATCGCTGGAAATAGAACAAAAAATTTCAAAAACTTGGAAAGGCTTGAAAGAAAAGATTTTCAGATCTGAAATCCATCTTCAAAAGCTCTAGATAACCTATAGATTTTGCAAACCTTTGGTACAAAACACACAAGAAGGTGTGAATGCTCTATATATTTGTAAAATACTTTGCAAATGAAATAGAAACAACCCACAAAAAACTAGTGATAATACTATCACTAATCTATCCCAAGCAAAATACTTTGCTTGGGTCTTCAAGTGGAAATGAAAGAAAAGAAATGCAAATGAATAACTAACAAAAATATTACCTCATACATAACAAAGGATGGCTCCAAGAATACTCCAAGAGACCAACATATCCTCCAAAGCTTCAAAAAATTTATTACCCAAAGAGAACTTGCCAAAAGACACCAAAGACCATGAGTGAGAATGGAGAAAAAGGGGGAGGAGATGGGAGAAATTTGGGCATAGTAGAGTTGTACTCAGAAAAGATGTTCTAAATGAGAGGGGGTAGGCTTTCTTTTATACTTGGCAAAGGGGAAGTCCTCCCTTGGATGGGCTCTGTTGACCGCCCATTTAGCACTGGTGGTCAACTCCATGTGCCATGAAGATATGCATCATCAAATGCAAGTATGTTGAAGACAGTTTGGTTCTACGGGGCATCTTATGCCTCCAACAGAAAATTTTGTAAACGAAATTTCCTCACCCCTGCATGGGTTAATAATGTAATAAGTCTGCATGGATCATAGTTAGGTCAGGTACCTTGGGATGTTTTCATTGGGAGAGTTCTTTTCACCGAGGGTTTTTTATCTTCAGGTTGTCAACTGGGCTTTTCAGCTTGCTTGATTTCCCATGAGTTTTTCCCTCACACTTGCAATAATTCCTCCAAAGTGGTGAACAACGTTCTAATGGTCTCTTTGTTTGGTAGCTATTGTTTAGGAATGATGTAAATGACCATGTTAGACATTGTAGAAAGTTTCGCGGAATTTCGTCGAGTCTAGATAGGTTTTTTTTAATTAATTAAATTTAATTAATTTTCCTAAGGTTGGAATTTTAATTATTTAATTAATTAAATGTTTTTGAGCAAATATTGTAAAAACTGGGTCTTTGGGTTTTTGATAGGGGTATTTGTGCTCAAAAGAAATGGAATGGCACCCCCTACACCCATGGACCAAGTTTCAACTCAGTTAGACAAGTTTTGCTATGCATTTGTCCACTCGGAGTGTCAGTCAGTTAAAACAACCATTTTAATTGCTAAGTATGACATTGCCGAAATGTCAATTTTTGTAATAATGAGTTAGATGATGTGAAATGTTGAAATGATGGTTAGAGAGAGACCCCCTAAGCATAACCTAACCCTCCCAACCTTTTCCAACCTATTCTAACC
>ML800471.1:58157-79424 GCA_009831015.1 Picea engelmannii | reverse complement strand
TCTAATTGTCTCTAATGCTTTGGAAACATGATTTAAAATCTTAAAAATATATATTTTTCGTTAAAATTTAAATATTTTATGTATTTTTTAAAAAACCGGTTCATTGAAACCGGTTCGACCGGTTTATTACCGGTTCCGGTTCTAGTTCAGGTTGGACCCTCGACCGGTTCCGGTACCGGTTTCGGTTTTTAAAACTATGCTTGGGAAGAACTGCATCCATGACAGGTACAACTTGCCTCCTACAAAGGCACCCACGGATAATACCTACCCCTGGTCTTCACTGTGTCTGGACATCCTTAGACCATACCATCTCATGTTACACGGCTTGAATGATATCCTTTGGAAACTTTCCTCTTCTTGTAGATGCTGGCCCAACATGGCATTTTGTCTTTTCTTCAGCTTTGTATAGTAGGTCAGTGTAATGTCTTTGAGCTATTAGATGATATGCTAGGGGTTTTATGCATGTATTTGATAAATTTAATGATGAGATATGATTGACATTGCTATGATCCCTAGGACTAATGAGCCCATGGAGGGCAAAGTTTTTGATGTGCAGGACCATGCCCGACGGACAGGTACCAGTGGACCGGTACACATGGGTTGATGATTAGCTCGGACCTCCATGGGGCTGAAGAGCCCATCAGATGGTTGTTGGGATGGCAGAGACAGGACAGTGTTGTGATAAACCTTTGCACATGAAAAAAAGAAGGATGTTCCACCCAGGACACTTTGGCTGCGCCCGGCCTAGGGGGGATCAGCCACTTCAGATGGAATGTTTTCCTCTTGATGGACAGGACGTCACCTAGGAGATCTGGACGTTACCTTGAGCGTGTGGCAGTGTGATGAGGTTACTGGCACATGTGGCAGCTTGGAGGAGCCCTAAAAGGGCCAACGTCTGACTTCTAGATGCTGGATATGCTCAAAAAGGGCCAACGTCTCCCTCAGAAGGGCTTGACGTCCCACCTTTTGCTCATTTTATGTTATTTACTTAGCAGTTAATGTAAAAACAGTGTAAATTTTGTAGTCATCCTTGTCGGCTGTTTTAATGACCTATTCTGTAAATTAAAGGTCATGGATTGATATATATTGAGGATATTTTTCCCTCATTTGGACATAACACAACTCATTCTCTTGTGAGATCTCAATACTTGTGCCCTAGTTTGGTGCTTTTGGTGTTTTAAAGTGAGGCGCTACTCTTGGAGGAGGATTTTTCTTGGCATTTATGGCATTTCTCTCTTGGAAGGTTTACAACTAGGGTTTGCATGTACTTTTCTTCATGATATGTAAGTGTTTTTCCTGCAAAACTTCTTGATTGAATGGTTGTAGGTTAGTATTCTTGCATTTGCTTATAAATTGCTGATTTTAAAACCCTAGGTAGCAAGCACACAAGTAGGTCATTGCTATATGTCCCCTTGAAGAGAAATAGTTTTCAGCCATTGAAAAAAGAAGATATAGCCTAGCCGTTGCTACACTTTTCTTTCTTTTTTCTGAGCTAGCGTTGAAGTTATAGGTTGAAAAGAAGAGACGTCCTAGGCCTAGTTTGACTACACCTAGGGTTTCACCTCCTAGGGTTTGAAGGCCTTGCCTTTGCAACACTTTCTCCCTTAAATTTGTACTTTGATGCTAGCCGTTTTGCCAAGATTATTTAGAGAAGGAGGAAAGAGCACGAGGCCTTGCTTAAGCAACACCGGAGTGAGCCTCTTTCCCCTAGGGTTTTGATTCTAGGGGCCTGCCATTGCAGCACCATAGAACCCTACCTTCCACTTTCTAAGTTTTAATCCTCCCGAGACCTTATGCCCTTGCTTTTGACTCCATATACCCTAAGGCACTGGTTAGATCTCCAACGTTGAGCCTTTAGTGTGCAAAACCATCTTTTAAACTTCAATTGTTGAAACCCTAACTAACCCTAACATTGCTAACCTAGACGTCATAGTTGACGCATCAAGCTTTTGACCAATATAAGCAATTGAATGATGACGTCAAGCATTTACTGAACAAGTTATTGATTGGGTATACTGTAGGCTTGGTCATTTGATAGACATTGATGAATTGATGATCTTTCATAGGCTATATAACAGAACGTTGACTATCATCTTATATCTATTTCATTGCTTATTGAATTTAATCAGATAGTTAAAGAAGTACTAACCCTTTGAGTTATAGCCTGCAATATATATATGCTGTTGTTATCTTGTTCCGGGCAGGTGTTTTCAAACAAGGTCTACACTTCTTTTATTGGTTGATTAGCCGGATTATCTGATACTGGTGGTAACCTGCGAGGAGGGAAATCTTAACACTTGACCTTGTATCCTTTGCCTCTTCAAACCCCAGGTTACTGGGGACGTCTCCCCTGGGCTAACCTCCCTAAATAGAAAGAACCTCCCCATCGAGGTGACATTGGGTGGGGAAGGTTCCTGTTACGCCAGTTTGTACTCTATCCTATAGCCTGTGACCTAAACTACAAACTGCGCGATAATAGGAACTTGTTGTCCCGATTTGATATGATGGTCTATGGTATCCCGAAGTGTACCCACACACATGTTCGAAGAACTTGGCAGTGGCCTCCATTGTGATATTCTTCTTGCAGGCTGTTAGGATGGACATCTTAGAAAACCGATCAACCACCATAAAAACACAGTCATTTCCCTGCTTTGTTGAAGGAAGGCCCGACATGTAGTCCATCGAGATGGATTCCCATGGCCTGTCGGGAGTTGGCAAAGGGGTGTACAAGCCTTGCTTCTTAGTGGCTGGTTTGGAAATGGTGCAGGCATTGCAGGACCTATTATACTTGCTGATGTCCTGACACAGTTTCAATCAATAGAAATGCTTATGTAGTAGTGCCACGGTCTTTTCCATGCCAAAATGTCCCGCCATTCGACTGTAGTGAGCTTCCCAAATCATCTTCGCACACTTGCTTGAAGGAACACAGATGTGGCCCAGATGGAATAACAGTCCATCTCGAAGATGAAAGTTACTGACAGTTGTGGCTGTGCCCAACATTTGGTAAGTGATAGCGAAGTTAGGATTGCTCTTGTAGAGTTGGGGCCACTCGGATACCTCATGGCCACAAGAGTGGAGCACCGTGGTTAAGGCTGCAACTAGAGGTCCACTGAGGTAGTCAACGACACGATTGGTGCTTCCTGTCTTATATTTGATGTTGAGATGGAATTGCTGCAAGTATGTGGACCACTTTTGATGGCGGTCGTTATGCAATTTGCCTTGTGTCTGCATGAACTATAGAGGCTTGTGATCAATGTGGATGATTGTCTCCTTCCCGAGAATGTAGTGCTTCCATTGTCGGCAGGCTTGTATAATGGAATGCATTTCTTTGTCATAGGTGGGGTACTTATAGACGACATTTGATAGTGTCTCACTATGATATGCCACTAGATGACCGTAGTGAGTGAGAATTGCACCCACGACATAGTCTAAGGCATCGGTCTCAATCTTAAAAGGTTGTTGTAGATCGGGTAATGAGAGTACTGGAGCTGAGAACAAACGATTTTTCAGATCATCGAACGCTTGTTGTTGTGACTTCCCCCACACAAACTTTGCCTTTCCACCACCCTTGGTCACTTGGTTGAGGACACTTGCAATATGGGAGAATCCTAACACGAACCTACGATAGAAGTTGGCAAGTCCTAAGAAACTTCGAAGATCGGTTAGTGTGGTCGAGCTGGTCAGTCACAAATGACTTGGATCTTGGCTAGATCCACATGCACACCATGCTCATCAACAATGTAGGCTAGGTATTGGACCTTGTTCATGCTGAAGGAACATTTTTCCAAGTTAGCATACAACTTGTATTATCGTAGAGTGTGAAGGACCTACTGAATATGCTGCACTTGTTTTGCCCAATTTTTGCTGAAGATGAGGATATCATCCATATGTATCACCGCAAAATAATTGGTGAAAGGCCACAATATATCGTCCATCAATCTCATGAAAGTTGTTGGAGCATTTGTCAAACAAAAGGGCATGACTAGCCATTCGAAAAGATATTCTTTGGACTTGAAAGCAGTGTATCAAACATCAGTTTGTTCTATTGGGACCTGGTGGTAGCCAGACTTCAGGTCAATCTTACTGAAAAACTTGGCTCCCTTGAGTTGGTCAAGAAGGTCATCAATTCGGGGAATTGGGTACCGGTTCTTGACTATGATTTTGTTTAGGGCCCTGTAATCAATGTAGAGTCGCCATGTCCCATTTTTCTTCTGCACGAGTACAATTAGGCTTCTGCAGGGTGAGGAGCTGGGTCGAATGTGCCCCTTTTGAAGCAACTCTTGGATCTATTGCTTGATTTCCTCATTTTCCATCAGAGAGTGACAATAGACTGATCCGTTGGGTATAGGTGAATCGAGGGTTAGATCAACTGAATGCTTGACCTAACAATGTTGTGGTACCTTGGTGGGTGAGGAGAAGATGTCTTTGTCTTCTTCCACGATCTTGTCCACCTTCTTTTGTTGCATGGAGAGGCCCTGTGCAAAGGACATGGATGTGGTTGTGACCTTCTGTTCACTTTGAGATCGAATCATGAAGAAGACAAATTTCCTGGTCTGGGAAATGACCTTCCTGCATTGCTTAGTAGAGATCAAAGAACTGGCAGTAGGCGAAGCTACCTTTGGTATCCCATAGGCATGTCCACCTATGCTCAGCCACAGGGATGTCACTCTCAACAGATCAACTCAACTAAGTCCATAGGAGTACCATCTGGAGAGCCATCTCAAGTCGACTCAACTAAGTCCATAGGAGTCTGACAGGAGACCATCTCAAGTCGTGTCAACTTAGTCCAAAGGAGCACGAGAAGAGACCACACGTCATCTCAACTTAGTCCAGAGGAGTATGACACACCCATCACATGGGCTCTCTCACAGATCGTCTCAACTCAGTTTAGAGGAGAATGACCTGGAGAATGTCTCATGAAGCTGCAATCATCAACAATGCACCCTTCTTCTCTTGCTAAGCCACTTTCCCTCTTCCTTGTCTCCTGCCTTTGCCTTTTCCTTTGACTTGAACCTTGCCTTTGCCTTTTTGCTTTGCCTTGGACTTTGTGACCTCTACACAAGTGCGCCTCCTCTCTTTGGCTTAGTACGCACTAAGCACTAGTGCGCCCCTCCTCTAGCAAATGCTCCACAACAAGTGCCCTCACACACTATTGCGCCCTCTATGATCAAGAGTGCGCCCACTCCAAGAATGTGAGCCTCTTCCTCAAGGATGCGCCCTCTCACAAGCTAGATGCGCCTCCTCCCTTTGGATGCACCCCTCCACTAGCTTGTGCACCTCCTCCCTTTAGAATGTGCCCTTCTTGAATATTAGCGCCCAACCTCCATGAATGCTCTTCAAGGAAGCTTGCGCCCTCAATGGCTTCTCCTCCAAACCCTTGATCTCTGCGCCCTACTTCTGCTCAAGAAATGTACCCAAGTCTTCTCCTCTCTTCCTCTCCTCACTCAACTCTCTCACGTGAGAAGTGAGTCTCATCTTTACCCTTTTCCCTCCTTTAGCCTCTCTCTGGCCAAACCTAAAAGACCAATGGCCTAGATTCAATCTAACCATGTCTAATCAATGGGTGAGATTTAATCTAAAAAATCTCACTTAGAAAACCCACTTTCTCAAGTTTCCTTAGTTTGCCTCATGTCCTTTAATTCACCCACAAAGTGAATTAAATGTCACTTTTTCCTTAAATGACAATTTCAGTTTTGACTTAAATCTCGTAAGTCAAAGTGAAATTAGAACAAAAGGTAAAGTATTAAGGGTAATAGTCTCCTCCTTTGTGTCTAGAGTCTCATAAACACAAGGGGACCACTTTCCAAGGTACCCAAATCTCAACAATTCTCACGAAGGCCTTGATGAAAGGAAAGTTTGTCTTCTTCAGGGACAAGTTGGGGGTGGTGCAGAACACCTTCCTCACTAAGAGGGAGTGTTAATTTGGTAGCTCAGAAGGTGTCTCAACTAAGCCTATGTGTCCAAGACTAGCTGATTGACACAATTAAATTACCCAGATCAACATTTTAATTTTCTCCTAAGTTTTAACTTTAGAAAAGTATAAAAGTCATTTAAATGACTTTTATTGACTTTTCACTTAGATTTATGAAAAGTCACCTTTTTGGAAATTAATAATTCACTAAAGTGAATTTCTGGAGGTTTCTAGAAGCCTCTAGGAAAAGTGATTTAGAGAGATAAAAGGAGGCTAAGGGTGAAGGACATAACACATTGTGTGTTGAGCTGATGAGTGAGGGCACTGGCTGAGGAAAAGGAAGTTGATTTGGTAGAGTGAGGAAGGGCAACTTAGCAGCAGAGGAAGTGAGCTGAGTGCAGGCCGTTCCAGCAGAGACAGAAGCCAAAAAAGCAGGGCCGAAAAAGCAAGCCGAGTTTGCTGGGTTGTAAGAAATTTCTGAAATTTTTGTTGCTGTAAATTAATTCCTCTGAAGCCAATAAAGCCCCTCCTTTGCTGATTTTCCCCACACTAGAGTTTCCAGGGTATTTATGGTGTCTTCCTATTTTATGTGCTTGGTTTCTATTTGCTTCTACTGTTCATCTTAAGTTAAATAACTCAGCTGTAAATTTAATGCATGATTTTAAGAAGTTATATCAACATAAATAAATGTTTGGGTAAAGAAAAATCATTGGCATTTTATTTCTGTTTGCTGAGTTTAAAGGAAATTATTAGGTCGCACAAGTATTCTTGAAGGAAATGTCTTCTCTCCATGGACTTTTGAAGGTGATCATGAGTGGAAGAGATTCTAAGTTCGTAGGAAAGTTCTGGCATCAATTCTTTTGGTTGAAGGAAGAATGTTGGCCATTAGCTCTACCGACACCCTCATAATGACGACCAAAGAGAAATTGCCAACAAATACCTTGAAGCATACTTTTCATTGTTCTGTGTTCAATAAACAATTGCAAAGGATTATTTCATTGTCGTTGACAAAATTGTGGTATAGTACCACATGCCACACATCAACCAAAATGACCCCCCGTGAGGCCCTTTATGGATATCCACCACCTAACATTGGGTGTTGTCTACAAGGTTTCCCAAAGGTACATGCAACCAATAATCACCTACACTATACTCGAGAAATACTTGGGTTACTCAAGAACACCTTCATATGGTATAAAACCAAGTGAAGCAGCAACTTCACCAACAAATCTTTCCCTTTCCAAGTGTTATGCAACAACGGACTGGGAAACCTAGCAATTAGTTGCAATGTTGCAAACCTTGGGCTTGAGGATATGTCGATCGAATTCCAAAATGATTGACTTGGGAAAAACTCAAGAAAAAAGTGGCCGACTCGGCATAAAAATGATGAAATTAAAAAATACATACAATTTTCATTTTTTCCAATTAATTTAAAATATAAACTTGAAACATCCAAACAATTTTTAAACTATAGCAGAAATCTCTTTGCATATTTGCTGAAAACCGAAAAAACCATCAAACTGAAAATATATCCAAATTTTATTTTCTGTGCGAGGTCTGATAGGTTGATTCCACCACCAAACATCCTAATGTGGGGTTATCAGTTTAGCTTTTAATGTTAAATTTAAGTTAATGAAAGTAAAGATAATTAAAACCATTAATTTAAAGAAGTGATTCAAAATTTACTCCCAAGAATAATCTATTACTCTATCTTTAAATTTTTGTTTATTGTTGTCGAGTCCTCAAACAATTCATTTACATAGACTAATTGCCATGTAACACCATGCTGGAATGATTTCCTCACAGTGATAATTGCGTCAACAAATCTGTGTGAAAAAAGGAGCTCGAAATTTGGGTTTTATAAACAAATTTTGACTCATTGGCCAAGTTATTTTTAAAACTGCTAATGACACATGCAACTTGCTAGCTTTTTGAAAATCTAGAGTTTGGTTATTTTTATTTTAGCAATACTTTTCCCTGAGAACTTATTTTGTGCATGACATGCTGATAAATCAATGAGTCTTAGAACATTGATCAATTGTGTTTCAACCATGGCCAACATCCTATGAAGACTGAAAGTCAAATCAATAATCTCAAGGCATAGTGGATATGCACCAAACTCTACATGAAGAATAGTCTAGTAACCTATCTTCTTATAACACATAATCTGTGCTTGTATTTTCTTATTTTGAACAGAATTTATAAACAATAGCTTGTACTCCAAAGTTATAATTCAAATGCAGCAATGGTCTTACAATAACATAAAGAATCATTGTTGAGGAGAAACTTCTTGAATGATATGAGAAGCATGACTTTGTAAATTAAAGGGAGTGACACTGTCTGCATGAGTAAGGTTGTATTCTATGATGCATATTGAAGATGGGGCTGCAACATTGTGCACCTGAACATTCACAGAACAAGAATATGAAGATTTGTAAGTCCTCGAGATTTGGTGCAACCAACCCTGACTATAGTTGTGGAAAGATACTATTGCACTAAGGTTCACCCACTCCGTAGCATTATTCTAAGGAATCCAAGCTACTATGGGCTCCTTATCTGTAGTTGATTTCTTGGATGAAATACTAGTGGTTGACAAAATTTCGTCATAAATGATAGTCTAATCGCATCAATATGTGTTAGCTTACTCCAGCCCCACAATAGTAGGATTAGTTGTAAAACATTACATGTTAGCTTATTCATTATCCTTCATTACATGAGGATATCCATTATTACTATTGTCACTCTTAGACTCATATCTAACATGAAGACACCTTAAGCAATTTCTCTTTGTTTAGACCATGGATAAAATTAATTATTTCTTTTGTTGTTTTTGGTCACTTTTAGATATCAATATAATTTCTTTGTTTTTTCTATCACAAGTCAATCTATTTCTCAATACATATCTTGCCTTTTAGTCAATTGAAAAATGCATCCTAATACCTCTAATGATATTTGAGCCGATTCCATAGAAATCATATGCAAAATGGAACTTTTGTTACTTATCAATTGACTTTGATGTCCTGAATGGTTTTAATGAATTCTTATTTTCCCGACTCCCGTATTGTATTTGTCCATCTATGGCCATTGATGCTTTTGGGTCAATAATGGAATATGCTTTATAACCTTTGTATCTATTTGATATGGTTCCAAAGAACCCCTTTGTCACCATTAAAATAATTTTTATTAGTTATCAATCAAATGTTTCATCTTATATGGCTTGCAAGTTACTATTTTTTAATAGCTCTTCCATTGGTCCATTTTATGGTTCTTTTCACAAGATAATGTTTTGTTGTACCTGTTTTGTTGCAGATATAAAAAGCTTATCCTAGAAAATGGACGAACAGTGATGGTATGTTGATAGGGTATTGTTTATGACCTTTAATTTCTTTGGTTTTTCTTTTTGCTTTTGCTTCTTGATCTAGGTATAAATTTATATAAAATGATACAATAACTTCTGTTTTGGTAATGGTAAATGCTTTTTTAAATCCATGTGGAGTTGTAAACCCCAATGCCGCATTATCGTGGTGTTAGCACAGCTTTTTACCCGCAAATCAGATCTCAAATACCAATAAATCAGCAAATGAAAAAAAGGTGTAATTATAGAGAATACTGCCCCAAATGCCACTGACAGATCCCTCTCTGTTCGGGCTGGTGCTTGCCAACCTCAGGGGGGTGTCCCTAGCCTTTCTTCCTGCTGTCCATGACCTGTAAATCTGCACATAAACGATAAAAAAAGAAGCAAAGAAAGTGGTTTGTGGCTGGTGATTTGACATCCAAAGTTTACAATGTTTGGTTTTAATTTGTTTGTGGTGTAATCCCTGCAACGTTAGCGTAAAGGAGATGGAAGAAAGGAGAAAAGATGCGCTATTAAGTGGCTGAAATATACCAAAATAACAGGCTAAAAGCTTCCAAATCATGCACAAATAACAATCACAATACCAACGATCCATGAGAGCTTGATACGAGCATAACAAGGTTTCTATTTCTGAATTTGCCAAGAGGTTGATTGCGCCAAGGAGACAGATACGAAAACAATACAGTATATACTCATATTCACTCAATTTTTCACTCAATTTCTCCAAAGCTGTAGTATATACTCATGGTTAGGCCTTAGCATGGATCTAATCCTAGTGTATAATGTATATTACCATGCTAAACATCCTCCTAAAGTTTTAGTGAAATGTGCTAAGTCCCCCTTAGGATTTTTTAATTTTTTCAGTTAATTAAAATTTTTCCGCAAAACGAGATTTTTTAATTAAAAAATAAAAGTTGTAATAAAAAATGGTACTAGGAGTTTTCCTATGCCTTGGGGGTGCTCATTTTTGGACCTAGAGCACCCACATTACCTAGGTACCCACTTTTGTGAGTGAAATTAGTGATTTTAGTTACTAAAAATTTTTTTTTACTCAAAAAACCCAAAAAAGACAAAAAATCAAGAAAAATCAGCAAGTGACTATTTTCTTGGAAACATGTGGGGACATGTTTTGGGTGAATAAAGCCTCAAAAGGCAAGGTGGCAACCATAGGAGACATTCCATTGGTCATAGACTAAGTAATATGGCATGTGGATTGGTTTTTGGCATGTGCTCAAGAAGAGGGTGCGCACCTCTTGAGAGGTGGCACACTCTAAAGAGGGGCAGCCTAACTTTTGAGAGGTGGCACCCCCCTATCCCGTCAAATGTTCCAAATGGTGCTTTGTGAGAGTGTGGGGAGAGGTGGCAGCCTACTCCCACACACTTGGCTCCACATTCCATACAATTGGTGCACCCTCCTTGTCCACTTGGTGCACCCTCCTCCATTGAGAACTCTTCCCCTTGGCTATAAATTGGAACTCCCTTCCCATTGCAAACTAGTTGGAGCATTTGGAAGGATTGTATTGTAATATCATTTGTACTATCAATATTTTTTGCAATTAAAGGCTTTGGATGCTAATTTTTGGTGATCAAGCTTCATGTGTGGATCTCATTTGTCAATGGTGTGCTAATTTGTGAGGTAATGTGCCTTGTTTTTCTTGTTTAATTGTTAAATTGTAGCCTTCAATTGGAGTTGTCTCCAAGAAGGGTAAGGGTAGAAGAGCTAAGTTGCTTTATAATCTTGTTGTTTCTTGTATATCAATATTTTATGTTGCATATTCATTTCGGTTAATGTTTATGCTTCTTAAGATTTTTTATGCAAGTAACACTATTCTACTAATAATTCTTTAGCAAGAAATATCTAAGTGTGCAGGATCTCATAACTTGAAGAGGAGGATAGGCATTGTTGCACTCTCTTCTCCTTCAAGCTTTCAAAAAGACAAAGAGTCCCTCTTTGATTCACCAAGAAGACCCCACATTGCCCAAAGTTCTAAGGCTTTGAAGATCTTCCTCTTTTTCTTTCTCAATATAATATCATTTCTTTGGTTACCTTAAGATCATATATGCAAGTTATTTGAATCTGATTTAAAGTCTAAAGATATCTAATTTCAATTTTGCATATATAGGAAATGCTAGATCTACGTTTGCATATAAAACTTTCATTTAAAAGCATAAGATCTAGACTAGAAAAGGCTAGTTTTATTAAGTTTTGCTTCTAAATTTTAAAGGGATAAAAGTAGTTTCTTTTTTTAAGTGTTTCATTTAAATATTGGGCAATTTAGTGCTTGTAGTTTGCTGCCTTAAAACAACAGCAAAAGATCCCAAGGAAGCAAACTTTCTAGCTTGATTCTTTGGTTCATTTCTTGCAAAATTTCAATAAATTCACTTAGGAGAAATTTGGGGTTTTACTACTAACATCTCAAGACACCTTTAAAGTGTTTTGGGACATTTGCATCTTGTTTACTTGCTGTTTTGTGCAGGTTGGTGCGGAAACAAGAGGATACGCTGTCAAAAGTTGAAGATTTAAAGCTTCCAAGACCCCCAAAGTGGCCCTATATCTTTGAAAATTGTTGTAGAAGTGTAATTTTTTTTTTCCGATACATTTATAAGGGTCCACATCTCTCTTTTAAAGAGATCATAAGTTTCTTCAAGAGCATTTGTAACCGATATAATAAAATCAATGAGCCAAGGAGGCCTCACTTTTCTTTTCCCCCCGGGGGGTGTGTGTTGTGAAATATCCTTGATCCCGCTGATCAGGATATCTACTACGGATCTAGTGTTCTGTCTCATAGGTCTGATACACTGGGGGTTTCTGAATGCGTTTTATTTTCAGATCTGATACTCTAGGGGTTTCTGGATGCATTTTAGTTTTGTGCTTGAGATGTTTTGTGGTTGTTGCATGTGCATGTTATATGTTATGGTTTAAACAATATATATATGATGCATGCGGAAATAAGGAACATCAACTGCCCAATAATATGTATTATGAGATTCAAGCATGGAAATACAATGAAATACTAGAAATATAGAAGATAGTCTTCAGTTAGATCTCATGGATCATCACTGGAATACAAGCAAATAACATAAAATACCCGTGATAAGAAGATGAAGGCAGATCTGATGCATGCATGGATAGATCGATAAAATCGACGGTTCTGGAGAAGCACGGTAACCACAACAAACTGGAAAACTCGTTTGGAAGGTTATACCTGTCGGAATGAGCTGGAAATTGTCCCAATAGAAGTGTCCTGGCCTCTAGAATGTTACTGGTGACTGTCGGATGATAGATTTGGTCTCTGATGCTCCAGATCTTGTCTCTTGGGGGTCTGCGCACCTCCTGGCTCTCTGGATGCACCCCAAAGGATTCCACCAACGGAATTGGCTGCTATAGGACTCAAAACGACTGCCTCGCCAAATGCGGCACCGGGTTGGAAAGGTTTCCCCAGATCTGCTTTGATACTCCGTCTATAATCCCAACTGTCCTTCCAAAAGAGTTGTGCCCTAAATGGATAAATGATGCACTCTGAAGGATTCCACCGTCCAAATCTGATGGAAAGTGGCTCAATCTATGCGCCTTGGCTGGATCTCAACTGGGTCGGAATGAAACTACAATCTGAGCTCTGATCTCGTGTAGCTACACAAACCCTCTATTTGACTTGCACCCCCATTGGCTGAGCTGCGCAACAATGATAACTGGATACTCCTAAATAGCACTGTGAAATACCTGGATGGTATCTTTAATGGGCTAGGGTGTGTCTCTCAACATCGAAACCTATCAATGGTGGTGGTTTCCTCCAGAAATCCACAAAACAGTAGAAGTCGAATTTCTTCCTCCTTTGGGAACTCTCAACATCAAATCCTAACAATGCATAATGAATTAGGTTTCTTTACCCTTCCTTTATATCTTCCCGAAACCCTAATTTGTTGTTGAGCTTTTCCCTCCAAGTGACTTTTACTTTATTTTATTATTCCTTGATTAAATGACTTAATTAATTAATTAATTAACCATTTTGCCTCTAAAAAGTGATTTATCCATCCTGATGGCTTCTCCGGCCACTGAAAGTCACTTCTCATCATATTATCCTGTAATGCTCTTCCTCCCGATTCTGATGAGCTATTACACTAAGAGGTTTCTCCAAGTAATATGCCCATTATGACCTTCTTAGTGAATTTAATTAATATATGACCCATAATAACTCAAAATTACGAAAATCATCAGAATGCAATGGAACCAAAGCCCAGCTGTGCGGAATGGATCCTGATGATGAACGATACAAGTCGGGCCCAAATAAACCCCTCAATATCTCCCGAACTCTCTGTCACCCCTATCTGGCTACTCTGATAGGCATAACACTCTGAAATGTTGTAATGTTATAATGTCCCAAAATGGGGACATTACAATCCTCCCTACCGGAATATTGCTTGTCCTCAAGCAATAACTGAATCCAACTACATATGATACCGGGGTCCCATATCCACCTGTGTGACACAAGGTAGACTCCCCTCAAGATGTGGTCTCTCCAAGTGCTCACCACGCATGACACCCACATGCTCCTGATGAGTAGAATGATCAATGGCCAAAGAATCTCAATCAACTCCTCGAGCAACCACTCTACTTGAAACTCAACTCCTTCAAACGCTGAACTACCAAGCACTCCAATCCCTAGATCCCATATCAGAATACGAACTGCAATGCCTTGTGGAGTATAGTTCTGTAACATATCAACACCATGAGTCTCCTGCAAATAACACATGGCCTCAACCCGAAATAGGTCTATCCTACCAGACCATACCAAACTCAACACGATCCCCGCCGACTGAATATGCTGCTGCCATAGTGAGGTACTACAAGACCTCAATGAATCACCAGCCAGTGATGTGCTCTCCCCAATACTGAAACTCAATGGAAAATCAAAGTGACTTCACCCTGCAAACGTCTACTCGTCTCCATCAGTCAATGAAATGCCCAACCCTGTAATCCCAGGGTCCCAAAAACAAACTATCGACCCAATGGACTCCCAGATCCCATGTCAAATTTGGAAGTTCATCCCTTCCAATCCCCACTAACTATTGATGTTCCCTACTGGTAATTGTCGAAATCCCTCCACCCTCATCCCAATGAGAGTCTGAATATGTAGCAACCTCTGAGATATCCTCTGTCCCATGGCCTAGGATACTCTCCATCACGCCTAGGATCTCAACTATCTGCCCCTGATGATCCACCCCTATCCTGCTGTATGCAATCAAGACACTCCTATTAGGTGGTCTCAGCCTACCAACTCTCCATGTCCCCTGCCACTGTCTAGCTCCCCATGTGCTACTGTCAATGATAAAAGTGTCGGGAAAAGATATTACAAATATCTGCAATCAATTGTAGGACTGGAAAGTATCATATGCTTTGGTCAATCCCTAGGATTGGACCAAAAGCTCATTCACTAATACCCATGGTGAATAATCGCCTAAATTCCAACTATTGGGTACAACAAAAGATAACTCCACAAACTGTTGGTCAATCACTCTCCCTCCATCATCACTCAGATAGTTGTTGCTACTGTGAAGGTGATCTCCCAGAACTATGTGCTGCTGCAAGGGAGGGGAGTCTCCATGTGTAATGATCCCAAGCCATTATGCAAGGATCATCACTGTTTTGGTGTCTTTTTAAAACTTTTTCTGAGTGAGGTATTTCGTCAAACAGTTTGCTGATCTATTTGTTTACTTGTGTCTATATGTGTGTATACAACAAATAACAAGAATAGACAACCATGAAACATACCTCAACCATATGCAATATGATAGACAAGCCAAAACATCTCAAATCTTCTTTTATTCATAAGATAGAAGAACCTGCTACAATGAAGATGCCGATCTGGAATGCTCAACAGATGGCCAAGAAGATAGACAATGGATAATAAGTATGAGCTACTACAAAATGCTCCCAACAATACAAAATAAGCCTCCAAAGGCTGGATATAAGATGAAGACCAATGCCAAGTGCCAAACCCCTCAAGTTGGAAGATGCCACGCCCTGTTGTAGTGTTGAAGCTCCTCAATATTTCGGCCCTGCTGTCAAATATGTCCAATCACCCTGAGAAATATGCCAACTGATAGATCGGGCCACTGTAAGGACAACCCAGGTGTCCAAATCTCCAAATCCACTCTCAAACCCTGTAGTTCTGAAATCCTCCACTGAATGGTGTGCCCCACTGGATGACTGAAGCCCTAGATAATTTGACCCTACTGAAGGAGGCCTCCAAATGCTCTGAAACTCTCCAAAAATATAGATCGGTACACTACAAGTCACTAGGTGAAGTCTCAGGGTCAGATCTGAAGTGTAACTCCTCCAAACTGACTAGATTTGAATCTCAGAAACGCCCTCCTTCTCTCCAATTCGTCCCACTGCTCTAAGAAATAATCTGAACCATGAAACTCTCTCAGAAAGTACTAGGAATGATGGTGAAGACCCTGCAAGAAGAACCCAAGTGATGGAATCTCCCAAAACCTTGCCAATCTCCTACAACGAATCTCTATCCAAGGATGGTGTGCCCCTCTTGCTGGAAACCCTCAACTGGTGCGCCCGCCGCTCTCTATCTGCACATGAAACTGATGTAGAATCCCCCTGTAACTGAGTAGATCTGGAACTAGAATGGTGTGGGAGAGTATTGCATCTTTGAGACCAAGCTTGGGACAAGATAGGTGGAATCTTTCACCACTGAATCGTCCTCTAGGGTTTGTTATGTCAAAACCCTCAAAACCCCCAATGCTGGGTTCACTTGCCAAAGCCAGATATCAAAAGATAAACATACATGAATAAAATGAGAAGAGGCCCTTGCCTTTCCTTTATACTTTTGGCTCACCTTGTCCCTCCAAAGTGACTTTCATTTTATTAATATTTAATTAATTAATTAAATCACTTTAATTAATTAATTAACCTTTTTACCTTTGAAAAGATCCTTATCTCTCCTTGTGGCTTCCCTAGCCACTGAAAGTCATTTCTAGCCATCCCATCCTGTAGTGTTGCTCCTCCCGATTCTAATGAGCTATTACACTGAGAGGTTCATCCAAGTAATGTGCCCAAAATGACGTCTTAAGTGAATTTCATTGACTTGTAGCTCAAAATAGTCAAAATCATGGAAATTGTCGGAATGCAATGGAACCAAAGCCAACCTGTGTGGAATGGCTCATAATGATGGAATATGATGAGCAATGCAAGCTGGAGCCCACAATGCCTCTCAATAACCCCTGTACTTGCTATAACCTCCATCTGGCTACTCTGGTCATCATAACCCTCTGCACTGTGATGATGTCCCAAAGTGGGGACATTACAGTCCTCCTTGCTAGAAAATTGCTTTTCCTCTAGCAATAACCAAATCATCTCAAATAAAATACTAGGATCCCATGTCCACTTGTGGGATACATAGTAGAACCCATCCAAAGATGAACAATAGTACACTACACCCCCTGGATCCCATATCAGGAAGTGAACTGCAATACTCTGCGAAGCATAGTCCTGAAAGATATCAACCCTGTGAACCTCCTGCACATGACACATGGCCTCATCTCGGAATGAGTCCATCCTCCAAATCTCTACCAAGATCCACATGGCCTCCATCAACTGCAAATGATGATGCCAGAATGATGTACCGCAAGACCTCCATGAGACACCCTCAAGCGCTGTGCTCCCCTCAACATTGAAGCTAAATGAAAAGTTAGAACAACTTCCCCTTGCAAAGGTCCACTCGCTCCTGTCAGTCAGTGAAATGCTCAACCCTGCAATCCCTAGGTCCCATGCTACCCTCTGTCGAAGATCACCATGCTGGCCTTGCACTACTCTGACCACGACTATCTTCCCCCTGCATACATACTGGATGCTCCTCTCCTGGATCCTCAAGCTGAAATACCTGTGACCACCGGACCTGCTGTCCAGAAACTGTATCTGTAAAGACATCTCTTTAGAAGAAGTACCTATCCAAACATCTCGATGCCCTATCATGATGATCAAGCAGAAGGAAAGGTCTCGCCCCATAGGACAAGTACCTACAGATGCACTTCAAACCAAACCAAGGTGGAGTGTCTGGCTCTCTGGTGCAACCTGGGTCAACATGAACATCGTGCTAACAAAACGGACTCCTGGGTCCCATGGCAAACTTGGAAGTTTATCACTTCCAATCTCCTCTAACTGCTCCTATGTGATACTGATCACTGTCAGAAGCCCTATGTGCTCATTTGCTATCCTCCTCATATTGTTGTTAATGATAAACGTGTTGGAAAAGGATAGCAGACATATCTGAAGCTGACTGTAGGACTGGAAGGCGTCACATGCCTTGGTCAATCCCAAGGATTCGACTAGAAGCTCGTCCGTCAGTATCCATGATAGATGCTCTCCTGTAGTCATCACCGAATCCCAACCATCCAGTATAAACGAAAGTAACTCCTCCAACTGCTACTCAACCAACCTCCAACTGTCATCTCCCATGCAACTACTGATATGGTGAAGGTGATCTCTCATAACTAGGTGCTGTTGCAAAAGAGTAACATCTGCATGCTCCCCTAGGTGTGTCTCCTCCCTGCAAGGCACTATACCCCTCTGAATCCCACCATACATCTTAGCATGTACCTGTGAGCTATCACTCATCATTGTATGCTTCGGCATACTCATGTCATCTCCCGTAGACTCATGCTGCATCATAGATCCTGGGCATACTGCTGGATCAACCCCTACATGGAGGTCAACCGCTCTCGGAGCACAAAGGGAAGTGTCCTCCATCAACTGGTGCTCCTCTGCTAGATCATCAACACCCTCTGATACATCTGAGTATCCACTAAGACAGATGAAGTGGATCTCTGATGGATCTCCTCAAGAGACTCATTTGTCCTAGACTTTGATTCTTGAAGGGCGGTCTGTGTGCCTCTCAAGAATCCTCGAGTGCTCTCCAACTCTTGAGTGAGTTGGTCCATCTCCAACTCTTGCTCCCTCAGAGTCTCATGATACATCTCACCAACCCTCAATAAATAATCCCTGTCTGTCAACAACTGCTGGTAGTCAGTCCTCATCACAGATATTCTCTCCCGGAGAGTGTGAAAACCATCCATGGAAAATCCTCCATCTGAGCTACCTTGTGCCACTGATGCTCTCCAATAGTAATCTTCCATCACTGCATGCATGTCATCAATACGTCTAGTGGATGCCCTGATCATAGCCTCACTAACTCTCAACTGTGCTGCTAAGTGGTGTGACTCCTGATCATGGTCATACTGAGGTGCCATCTCAGACCCCTCACTGGTAGTGTCAGTCCTGCTAGTGCCAACTCTAGAATCCCCAGAAATGCCCTCTGCATAAGATGATGTGCTGAACTGTCCATTGTCTACTGTGTTGCTGGGTAGTCCTGTATGCCACTGCATCCCATCACTAGATGCCATCTCCCCCTGACTCACACTGTATCCTGTATGAGTAGTTGTATCCTCCTGTGCACTCAACTTGCTACTATCATCTGCGCCTGGATCCCATAGAGATGTATCCAAACATGTGTTATGGTCATCCTGACTGCTAAAAAGTGCATCCTCATCAATGCAAGCCGATCTTGGAAGTAAGTGCTCCATCACCCTGTCAGCCTCTACAATCTGCTCAACCAATGGAGTCTCCAATAGCTGTGACTCCATCTCCTCAGGCTGATCTGTATGTGTAAGGTCCCCTGTCTGTACTCTCTGTACCTCTTCCTGGATCTATGGGTCTACTTGTCCATGGTGTGCATCCCTCAGACTAGGCTCATCCATCATACTTGACGTGCCACTGATCTCCTCATGTGATGTGGCTATCCTGGGTGTCTGAACAGGTGACAGATGTGTCATGACCCCCATAGGAAGCTCATCATCTCTAGGTGCTAACACGTGTGACTCCTCACTAGTGTCACCACTCTGTTGAGGCATAAAGTCATCAATGGTGTGTGACATGTCTGCTGAGACACTGGTGCTATCGTCTTGTCCATCCAGTTGCCTATCCACTACACAAGGGTCATCATCCTCCTCAAGCGTGCAAGCATCACTAGCCTTTGTGCAAGAGTCATCATCACTATCCTCTGAGGTAGAGTCACTATCATTAGCCTCTGTGCAAGAGTCACTATCATCATTCGACTACTCTGAATTAACATCTATCGTTCCATCCACACACACCCCATCATCACTGTCATGGTGTGCCTCAATAGTGTGCTTCTTACCCTTACCCCTACACCTATGATCTGGTTCCCAAGGCGCCTTGCAACTGTAGCAAAGCTGCGTGCTCCTAATAGGTGTGGGGTTTCTCTGTGATCCCTTCCATCTAGCTGTCATAGCTCTATTTTCCTCTGCTATGCCGACCCAATGTGTAACCTCATCTTTGCTCCAACTAGGATTTTTATAGGATACAAAATGATGGAATGTCATTAGACCTCTGAGATTCTCATTGAGGGTTTGATATTCCCTATCACAATCAACAATCCCTCTAGTAAAGTCCAAAATATCCATAGATTTGTTTTCCTCTGCTATGTTGACCCAATATATAACCTCCTCTTTGCTCCACCTAGGATTTTTTATAGATAAAAACTGTTGGAATGTCAATTGAGCTCTAGTTTCCTCCTCAAGGGCGTAATATTCCCCTTTACAAATCATACTCTCTCTAGCAAGGTAAAACAAATCCATCTCTCCGTATAGAAGACCCCTCTATGGCTCTGCATGCATGTGTTAGTTCCCACTGGCTGGCAGGAATCTAAACTCTGATACCACTGTAATGATCCCAAGCCATTATGCAAGGATCATCACTGTTTTGGTGTATTTTTAAAACTTTTTCTGAGTGAGGTATTTCGTCAAACAATTTGCTGATCTATTTGTTTACTTGTGTTTATATGTGTGTATGCAACAAATAACAAGAATAGACAACCATGAAACATACCTCAATCCTATGCAATATGATAGACAAGCCAAAACATCTCAAATCTTCTTTTATTCATAAGATAGAAGAACCTGCTACAATGAAGATGCCGATCTGGAATGCTCAATAGATGGCCAAGAAGATAGACAATGGATAATAAGTATGAGCTTCTACAAAATGCTCCTGACAATACAAAATAAGCCTCCAAAGGCTAGATATAAGATGAAGACCAATGCCAAGTGCCAAACCCCTCAAGCTGGAAGATGCCACGCTCTGCTGTAGTGCTGAAGCTCCTCAATATTTCGGCCTTGCTGTCAAATATGTCCAATCACCCTGAGAAATATGCCAACTGATAGATCGGGCAACTGTAAGGACAACCTAGGTGTCCAAATCTCCAAATCCACTCTCAAACCCTGTAGATCTGAAATCCTCCACTGAATGGTGCACCCCATTGGATGACTGAAGCCCTAGATAATTTGGCCCTGCTGAAGGAGGCCTCCAAATGCTCTGAAACTCTCCAGAAATATAGATCGGGACACTGCAAGTCACTAGGTGAAGTCTCAGGGTCAGATCTGAAGTGTAACTCCTCTAAACTGACTAGATCTGAATCTCAGAAACGCCCTCCTTCTCTCCAATTCGTCCCACTGCTCTAAGAAATAATCTGAACCATGAAACTCTCTCAGAAAGCCCTAGGAATGATGGTGAAGACCCTACAAGAAGAACCCAAGTGATGGAATCTCCAAAAACCCTGCCAATCTCCTACAACGAATCTCTATCCAAGGATGGTGCGCCCCTCTTGCTGGAAACCCTCAACTGGTACTCCCTCTCTCTATCTACACATGAAACTGATGTAGAATCCCCCTGTAACTGAGTAGATCTAGAACTAGAATGGTGTGGGAGAGTATTGCATCTCCGAGACCAAGCTTGGGGCAAGATAGGTGGAATCTTTCACCACCGAATTGTCCTCTAGGGTTTGTTATGTCAAAACCCTCAAAACCCCCAATGCTGGGTTCACTAGCTAAAGCCAGATATCAAAAGATAAACATACATGAATAAAATGAGAAGAGGCCCTTGCCTTTCCTTTATACTTTTGGCTCACCTTGT
>ML800470.1:179062-204959 GCA_009831015.1 Picea engelmannii | reverse complement strand
GATTAGGGTTGGAATTGTTGCTTAAGATAAGAGTTTGATTAATAACAGTTCTAGCATTAAAGTCTCCTAGCAGGAGGATACTACCTTCATTTCTAAGAGTGTAAATATCTTGTTCTAAGCTTTTATAGGGACAATTTTTATCTAGATTGTTTTTTGTATAAAGGTAGAATTAATAGACGCGAAATAAAAATTTTCTATATTCATCTTTTAAGCATTAATCTCTGAAATCTCCATCCAAATGAACTGATTGAGAGGGTCTTTTTTACGAAGACGAATGTGAGGAGAAATGTTTGTTCTTATGTAACAAGCTATGCTTCCAACCCCCTCTACGAGACGATTTCTTATTCCATGTCGACCACAATATAAATACTTCTATGTTAGGGATCTTAGATTCCTCATGCTCGGAAGATTCAACCAGAAATATAATATCAATTTCACTTGGGATCCAACTTAATATAGGCCCTTTGTTTCAGGGAAAGCCCCGATAGTTCCAAGAGAGGATTCGAAGTGTCTCAAATTGGTATTTATTGTTATCCTTTTGGTCTCTATCCCTAATAATAACTTCTTGATTCCTAATTATTGCCCATTTCCTTATTTTTTGGCTTCCTTTACCTTTTGAACCTCCTTCCTTAATTTAGCTTGATTTTCATGAATGAGGTCTTCATATATAAATATTCCTGACCTTTTTAAGCTTAGAGTTTTACTAAGTATGTCATATTTATGAGAATTAGAGTTGACCATACCTCGAATCAACCTATTTTTATGTTCAACTATTTTGCCCAACCTTTTTTCTTCTATAAGGCCAGATGTTTCAATTTGTGAATTATTGTTTAGTTCCTCCTTGACTATTGCTAGTGTGTCCTCATCTTTCTGTTCTTTTCTACCAAAAATTATGAGGTTCAAGGCTTTTTTATTACGCTGATGGTTTAAATCTACGAGCTTATTCATTTCCTCTTTGATAGGTTTGATATCCAATTTGTGTTCCACACTATTTAGGGCCAAACCGTTAATTAGTTTTTCTTCGACCTCTTATTGTCCCTAAGATTAAGATTAAGATTTTCTTGTCCCTAAGATTAAGATTTTCTTCAACTTCTTCTTCTTGCCTTGGTTGTTTCTGTTCTTGGTTTCGTTTTTTTATTTTATGTAATCTAGTCTCCATTTTTTGCAGTTGAGTCTCAAACCCTAAGAGTTTATTGTCTATCTATATGTGAATATTATCTTCTAAGGATCTAAATTCGTTATTAAGCATTGCTTCTAACTCACTTTGAAGTTTGGCTTCCCTCTTTTCTCTATGTTTTTCTAATGATTTTATATATTCATGCAGACTTTCTAAGGTTACTTTGCTAGGCCTTTCTTTGTTAGATTTAGGTATCAAAGGTGAATTACTCAAAAAAGCAAAAGAAATAAATAAATAACTTGTACACTTGATTAACAGTAGGGTTTGAATAATCACGCACATGATTAAGTCACCACAAATCTTCACTGCATCAATTCATCACAGAGATAATATTCACCACATAGATAAATATTTACACAGTATTCACCATAAAGATAATGTTCACCATTGTATGTATTCACACACACAATCATTGTAGATAAACATAGAGTTAAACCCATAGAGCTCTAATAATAGAGTTTGAATGTAATCACCACACAAAATCATCGTAGATAAATCTAGAGTTTAACCCATAGAGCTCTAATAATATTCCCCACAGAGCGAATCACGAGAGAGTTGTAATCACCGTATAGTTCTATATTCTTCATCGCTCAGTGAATCACCGTAGGGTTTTGCTAGATTAAAAAAAGAATTATATAACTTATATTAAGATATTTTATATAGCAAAATGTTATATGCAATGTTCCATGGGGATGTGTCCCCTAGGGTGGGGGTTGCGCCCTCCACGTTTCCCGTGCTCTCAGGACAGGGGGGCTTCTGGGGAAAAGTTTCCCCACGTCTCGCTTTTGGGGAGATGCGGGGGGGAATGTTTCCCCAGAAGGGATTCTTCTGGGCATCCCCACTTGAAAAGGGGAGCTTTTGGGCGTTCCCCCTCGAAAGGGGGACTCTTGGGTGCCTCCCCTGGAATTTTTCCTATTAAGGCTTAAAATAAAAAAAAATAAAAGATTGAATTTTTATTTCGAGTATGAGTAATTCCAATTTACTATTTCAAACTTTAGTATGTATTATTTTGCTTAGTACTAATTAGACTCTAGAATGATGAATGATGAATTTAAATCAATGTATCAATTACCGCTGTGAGATCCATAAATAGTAATACTTATGCGAATTAATATGGATCAATTATGCAAATTAATAAGCGCGCGTGTCTAATCATATATGCGTCAGGTGATACATACGGGTCTTCTGTCAATTAATACTTCTTTCTCTTCCGTGGATTAATACTTGTCTTCATAAACGCGTTGAGTGAACTTCAAGTGAACTTTACCTTGCGGGAACTCTAATAGAATATTGAATACGCGCCACGTGAATTCTTGCCGCGGGGATACTTTTGATTGCATATAGATGCCCAATGAACTTCCCATGAATACTTTTGATCGCACATAGATGCTCAATGAACTTCCTGTGAATACTTTTGATTACATATAGGTACATGATGAACTTCATATGAATAGTATTGAAATGGTCAATGGGTGAATATTGAACCTCCGATTATTGTTTCTTATGCGGATCAACTCAAACTTTTGTTGTGAACATTGAATCCATTCAAACGCTACAGTGGGCTAGAACTCTTCAGAACATAACTATGAGGTGATCTGATGGTATATATGCTTCGAGTAAATACCTTTGTTTACGAGGTGAACCGGGTACATAAGTTACTTCTGTAGTTCTTATTTATTTCCTTTGCTTTCTAATAAAATATGAGTATTTCACCCTAGGTACCAAAAAATCTCAAGGGGAGACCTAACCAAGTAACCCTAGATATTGTGTATGAATATATCGAATCATTAGGAAAACGTAGAGAAGAGAGAGAAGCCAAACTTAAAACAGAGTCAGAAACAATTCTTGATAACAAATTTGAATCATTTGAAGACAAGATTGAGACAAAGATAGAAAATAGAATTTTAGGGTTGAATAATGAGCTGCAGAAAATGGATGCTAGATTACAGGAAATAGAAAGACAAAGCCAAGAAAAGAAACAATCAACCCAGGAGGCAAAGGTCGAAGAAAATCGTAATCTTAGGGACAAGATTACAGAGCTAGAAGAAAAACTAATTAGCAATTTCCCTGTAAATCGTTTGGAACCTAAGTTGGATATCAAACCCATCAAAGAAGAAATGAACAAGCTCATAGAATTAGACCATGAATGTAACAAAAGAGTCCTGAACTTCATAATTTTCGGTGTAAAAGAGTAGAATGATGAGGACACCCTCGCAATAGTCAAGGAAGAACTAAAAAATAAATCACGAAATGTGACAACTTGTTTCATAGAAGCAAAATTGTTGGGAAAAATAATTGAACATAAAGATAGGTTGATTCGTGTTACGGTAAGCTCTAATGACCATAAATATGGCATACCCAACAAAACTCCAAGCTTAAAAGGGTCAGGAATTTTTATCAATGAAGAACTCATTCCAGAGGACCAAGCTGAATTGAGGAAGGAAGTTCAAAAGATGAAAGAAGTCAGGAAGGAAGGGAAATGGGAAATCATTCTGAATCGAAAGGCTATTATTAGGGATAGAGACAAAAAAAGATAACAATAAATAGTAATTTGGGACAATCCAGATCCTCTCTTGGAACTACCATTGTTTTCCATGGGGTAAAGGGCCTATACTAAGTTGGATCTTGAGTGATATTGATATTTTTTTCTTGGTTCAAACTTGGGAGCATGAAGAATCTAAAGTCCCTAATATAGAAGAATTTGTTTTATGGTCAACATGGATCAAGAAGTCCTCCCATAGTGGGGTTGGATGCATAGCTTGTTACATAAAAACAAACATCTCTCCTCACACTCGAATTCATAAGAAAGATCCTCTCAATCATCTCATATGGATGGAGATATCCAATATTGATGCTAAGAAGATTTATATAGCAATATGTTATTTCACACCTATTAACTCTACTTTTTATTAAAAAAACAATCTAGATAAGAACTGTCCCTACAAAAGCTTAGCACAAGATATCTACAATATGAAAAAAGAAGGTAGCATTCTCTTGTTAGGAGACTTTAATGCTAGAACTGCAACTAATCAAGCTATTATTTTAAGTAATGATTCCAACCCTAATCCTTTATGACTAGATGAAGACCTTGTTTTAGCTAACAGATACAAAAGAAACTCTGAAGACTTGATCGAGAATTTGTTTGGTACTGATCTGATCATGCTCTATAGTTCTCAAGATTTAATAATTTGCAATGATCTAAGGAAGTGGCCAAAATCTAACATGATGAATTGTATCCATGGGTTGGGTAGCAGTGTCCTTGATTATGTAATATTAGATATCCCCATATACAACCAATTAGTAAACTTTGATCTTTTAGATGACTACAAACCTAACTCTGATCATAGATCTTTAACCCAAACTCTAAACTTTGCCATGCACAAAAGCAAGATTGAAGAACACTCTAATAACCAAAGGCACTTACTTTTTGACAAATAGAAAGTCTATCTTTTCTTAAAGGACTTAAATAATGTTTTAAATCTCATATCGTATCAGAACAATATTGAAGTTGACTATCATAATTTTACAACAATCCTTTCTACTTCCATTAACAAATTCTCTATTGAGGTGCTATGTAAAAAGAAAATTAGTAAAACTAACCCTTGGTACAATAGTGAATGTAAAATTGTTAGAAAAGCCATCAGGGATGCATTCAATGTGTCATTGAAATGTGATAAGTTAAATAGATACAAAACCTTAATTAAACAGAAAAAAAAGACTATATAAATAGAAAACAAGAGAAACTTTTGCACCTATTTAAGATGGATCTTAAGAAATTCTAGAGGCAAATTCCAACTCGTAAAACTAAAGAAAATAATAGGATTCCCTTGAAGGATTGAAATTTCTAAATTTAAAAATATTTACGAATCCCCTAATGTCATGGACAACATTCCAAACAGTTCTAAAAATGATGAAGTGTTTTTTATAGAAGACATTAAGTTTGGGGTTAAGCGATTTTCAAAAGGAAAATCTAAGGACATCAAAGGTTACCAAGCTGAAATATTAAAAATTGGAGGACCTATCCTCATCCCTCACATACATAAGCTCTTCAATTTCGTTATCTAGTAAGGCTTCCCAAAACCTTGGACTCAAAGCCTCATTGAACCAATTTTTAAAAGTGAGGATAAAAACAATCCCTCTATAGGAAAATTATGATTAACCCCATTTTAGCTAAGTTATATAAAAGTATTTTGGAAAAGAAGATCAATACATGGCTAGAAAGCAATGGAAAAAGAGCTAAAGACCAGGTTGAGTTTAGAAGCTACCTTTCAATTGTGGACCACCTTGTTACGTTTAAGATCATTGCAGAGAAGTGTCATAATTATAAAACTGATTTCGTTTGTTGTTTCGTTGATTTTAGAAAATCTTTTGACATTGTGCCCATGACTAACCTCTGGAATAGATTAGAAGAGCTTAAAGTCCCTTTCGAGTTAAGAGTTGTTGCAGTAAGGCTATATGAGAAAGCTACTGCCAAGTTTAGGAATACTAAGGGTTGGTCAGAAGAAACTAACTGTAATACAATCGTCACACAAGGTTGTCCCCTATTCCCTACCCTTTTCAGCATATATATTGATAAGTTAGAAGATTGTTTGAAGGATGCAGGTTGTGTTGGCCTGACTCTCACTAGTATAGTCATCATACTTCTTCTTTATGTTGATGATATTGTTCTTATGGTGAAAAGTCTCTTTGACCTAGGTAAACAACTAATACTGATAAAACAAAGGTTATCATAATTTAATCCAAAAGGATCACCTACGATACTTTTTTATATGGCAGCAATCATACAAATATCTTGGAAACAATATTCACCATAAGCTCAATTGGAACTATAGTGTTGAGAAAATGATAAATGGAGGGTGGAAAGCTTATTATGGGCCTGAAAACAATTGTAAATGAACGAACCTATGGCTTTGGGATTAAAAAAACCTCATCTTTTACACTCTCGTCACTCCGGTTATCTTATATGGATGTGAAGTTTGGGGTTGCAGTATCTCTAGAGAATCACGGAGAAAGATAGAATAGATCCAAAAGAATTTTATAATGTTCAACCTCAAAATTAAGGGCAACACACCCTATCCTATCCTCATCATAGAAGCAAGCCTTTCCCCCATTGAGAGCATTGCTATGATTAGATACCTAACTTACAAGAACAAGATAAACAACATGGATGACAAGAGGCTCCCCAAAATTGCTTTAAACTCTAGCCAAAACCACCAGCGGCTCAAACTGGGATTACATAAAGATGTCGAATCTTGGTAGTTAGTAGTAAGTAGTTATTTTTTCCTTTGTTCTTCGTAAGTTTATCCCAATTTACCAAGCAATCAAGTCTCAAGAATGACTTTATGTCTACGACCATGTAGCATGATTTTAAAGTCTTGTCAAGGATATGAACTCACATGCATCCCTTATCCCGCTAGCTAGCAATTGCATATATAAAGTCAGTCAATGCATGTATCATTTCTTTTAGGTTTGTCTCAAGAGAGAAATCAATTACCTAAATAAAGTTTCTTGCATCACTTAACTCTTTATTTGAATGGAATGAAGTATATATATAGGCTATGGAATGGTAATGTATATGAACTTGTGGGGAATATTTCACTCGGTCATATTAAGAGAGATAATAGATAACCAGGACTGAAACTATTGAAACATGTAGCTATTATATGGTAAACCCGATGTGATATAGATAATGAATTCAATGAAATTTGCATAGCGATCTTTTTTTTTTAAAGTCCACATAATAAATAAGAGTAATCAAGCCTAACTAACCAGAGATAAAACCTTGCTTATTTGTAAATTTCACACACACAATTTATCACAATAAATCCAAACAATATCAATGCTCTTTTTGTCGTATCATATGGACCACACATTTTGTCCACTCCGCAACCCCATGTTGGGATAGACATTGATCATAGCTATAGAGCAGGTAGATGAAGGGATGAAAGAGCTATTTGTTGTTATCATTCCACTTTAGTTTTTTTCTATAGTTCTAATATAATTTTGTGCATGCTTGGTTCATGAAGTTACTAAATATCCTTCAACAACCAAAGACATTCCATGAAATTACCACTAACCAATTTTTAGGCTACAATTTATTGTGCATATCAAGATGTTTTAATATGAATATGCCTTTAGGCTACAATTTATTGTGTATATCTAGATGTTTTAATATGAATATACCACGTCAAACAATATATTTATTATTTTTTAGCATGATTTTCAGTATAAGCCAAGCAAGCTCCGACTGCAGAGATAAGGTATACATGGATGAGATGTGAAGCCCACTAATTACAAAACAAGGGTAGTTGCAAAACAACAAGTTCGTAACACTAATTATAAAACAAGAGTAACTTCAGAGCAACAAATTTGTAAGATAATCGTTTCTTTTAATTCAAATTATTAAAAGAAGCCATTGGTGTACTCAAACTTCTTGTACGTAAGACACTCGTTTCTTTTAATAATTTGAATTAATAGACAACGTTACCAATGGAACTGTTCACTTGAATATTGCCAGTGCACGGACTTTGTCTGCATTGAAACACATAAATGAGGAAAAAAACAGAGACGTGTAAGGCTGTTTATGTGATCTGTCCGGAGAGTAGCAACAACAAATGTATGTGATCTGTGTGTATAATGATCGATTATGGCCCCCTCAAAATCAAATAATCATAATTTTAAGATAAATTAAACTTTTTAAACTATTTTAAAACTAATGGAAAACGAGCAAAGCATGAATAAAAGTATAGTAACACTCAAATATAGAAGCGTTATTTACAAAATGTAATGAGTTTTACCAAAAGTTTATAAAAATATGGAAAAATGATTTAAGTTAATTAATTAGATGTACATTGACAAAATAATGTATAATCTATTCTGTATAAATTGATTATGAAATTAAGTAATCCGGCATAGCTGGGAATCTTGTGCAGGATACAAATTTTTAATTTCGTTCATTTACCTTTACCAACTTAATTCTACATTTTGTTTGAAGTTTTTTATGGAAATAATTTGATTTTTTTAAATTGAAATAACAAGCCTTTTTGTTTGAAGAATTTTTTTATTGAAATTTGTGTATGTATGTATGAAGTATTTGGTATCCGACTTAATTCTACATTTTGTTTGAAGTTTTTTATGGAAATAATTTGATTTTTTTTAATTGAAATAACAAGCCTTCTTTTTGTTTGAAGAATTTTTTTTATTGAAATTTGTGTATGTATGTATGAAGTATTTGGTATTAACAAATTAAACTAAAGTCTATCAAAGACAATAATAATAATAATAATAATTAGACTCACTCTATGTATATAATAATTAACATTATGTTAATAACATTGATAAAATCAACATTGAAAAGTGGATAACAAAAACAAAGGATGCTTATAGAATCCATAGCTATGGATCTGCTTCCACAACTATCTTGTCCACAATGTTTTGAGTACTCTGATTAAGAGGTTGTGGAAATTGGTTTTGGAGTTGTCACGACGGAGTGCCATGGTCACTTTGGGCATCTGGAGCTAGCCATACCCATGTACCATATTGGTTTTTTGAAGATTGTTCTTTCAATTCTTCGTTGCCTCTGTTTCAATTGCTCTAGTACCAAATGCATAAATAGTTCTAGTCTACTTTGTCACTAATATATTTCAATACTTTTCTTAGCTCATCACGTCGACTGTGAATATGCACATGCAATGTTGCTTATCTAGTTGTTCACAATCCTTGCAATGTTTTGACTTGAAAGCATGACATCGTTTGGAGGAAATTGTTCATATATATATATATATATATATATATATATATATATATTTTTTTTTTTTATGTCTGGCGGAATCAGCAACTAGTTGGGCACGTGCTCACGTTACACGTGGCCATGTTATCCAACTGCTACCACTATAACCTCCAAGTGTGTCCACGATGCCCCTTACGCGACACACATTGTAAGTCGGGGGGAGTTGAACTCGAAACCTCATGGAACTTCATTTTCATGACGCTTGCCAATTGAGTTGACCCCCCGAGGGCAAATTGTTCAAATATTAATTTGAGTTCAGATTAACTTTTCGCTCTGCATTAATTATTGTTTCTTATTCATCCATGCAGGTCAGGTGAGGATTATGGGACTTGTATTTTATAGCTTGACTCACATACATACACATGTTTAAGCTTTTATCTTTGCCTGCTATGTAAATTTCCATGCATATCATCGGTTCGTCTCCAACTAGAATTGAATATTGATTTAAGTTTAATAAAACCCGAAAGTGTTTGAGCTATTCAAGGCCTCTTTTCCTGTAGGGATACTGCGAATTGTTCACATCCTCTACCTCTAATTCCTCTCATGTCAGTGTAAAAAAACGTTAATCTTTCTAGGAAAATTTTTCAACAAAATGGCTCTACTATGTTTCTGGATTATGGAAATATATTATCAAAGGAGGTACACATTTCATTCATAAAGGTGACAGTATTATGTAAGTGAAAAAATTGTAAAACCCTAGGCATTTTTGGGAGTTTGGTGAAACTTTGTGTGGAATTAACAGAAACCTATATATTCTTGCTTGAATTTTGATGATAATAATTGGCAAATTAGTGAATTTGAATCCATTTTTTAGCTACAAGGGGATATCTTTTGAAACCCTAAAATTAGTGAGCTAAAATTGTTAATTGAAAATGAGTGAGCTATCCTAGAATGGTAAATAATGTTTTATTTTGATTTTGATCATATATTCAAACAAATACATAAGTTAGTGGCTTACAAGAGAGAGGAATCATTGCTTGCTATGTTGTTGTTGGAGGATCTGTAACTTCTTAACCAACAAGATCAACAAAAACTAGGTAAGCTAGTTCTGTTGATTTCTCTACTGTTAGTTCTAAAACTGGTGAAGTGTCTCCAAGCTTATTAGCTTTCAATATCACATTGTGGACTTTGTCGCTTCGCTCACCGTACACATTCCTAATCTATGTGGTTGCTCTTTCCTTGCACATGAAAAATACAGGAATACCAGGTGAAAAGACCGAGAGCGGTGCAACACATGGGAAACATGTGAACAGATAGACACAAGCAACGTGTGAGAAGGTGGCAGCGCAAAGGGCATGCCAATGTTTAAGATTGGGAAAATTGTTTAACATTTAATGTCAAGAACTAATGCTAGAATTAGTTCTAGCATTACTTGACTTCTACAAAATTACTCATGAAATATGCACTTCAAAGTGCTTTTAACCTAAGATATGGTTCGAGTGTTCCTTGGGAAGAGGCCAAATAAGGCATCAAACTTAAAACTTTGTACTAAAAACCAAATGAGCTTTGGAAAATTGCATGACACCCTTTAAACTTTGGTTAAAGTCATTGGTTTCCGTTTCGTACTAATGAAACAATGAAAAACTGATTACTATTAGTCCCTGATTACTATGATCTCTTGCATTTTCTTCCCACAAATTGTGTAATTGTCACATTTTCGAGGTAAATGTGGGAAATTTTCATATTATCACGACTCCATGCAATTAGAGTTTCCAACACTGTCAATAAATATTGAGTGATAGAGATGGAGAAAGAAAAATGGATGATTCATATTTTAATATTTAGTATTTTAGCCACGTGAGGTAATAACCCAACTTTTTGTACAAGAGCATAGGTGGATGCATTGAAAGTATTCTTAATTGTGTATTGTGTGTGTCCATTGGATGTAGCTTGGGTGGTTTGGAGGAATGATTGTTACCCTCGCCATCCAGGTTCAATTCCTTGTGAGTGACATGTTGTACCCTTAATGGGTTTATAAGATGATCTTATTGTTGAGCCTCCAATATTCTGAAAATGCTTGGCCTCCCCATGTTCTCTCACAGATTTTAGGGGGTTATTGGTGGATGTAGCGAGCACTGATATCTGATGTTGTGAACCACATGATATATATATATATATATATATATATATATATATATATATATGGAAATTACAGTTTAATTAATGGGATGGATGAACCGCGGAAACGCTTTGCGGGATGGTCACATGATTGTTTTCTCTAGGGTTACATGCGCTTTGAGCTACCGTTGACGATTACTGGTAGTATGACAGCTCTCGGTGGTAGTAGGGGTGCTAATCGTCTCCATGTGTACAATTGAAGAGGATTTAGTGGATTTTTCTCTTGACCTGTGGGAGGGGGTTTCAATTTGGGTGGAGCCAACTGTTTGACAACTGGATGCCCCTGTAGGTATGATCCACAACATATCAGAAAGTGGGATTTGGTCAGTTACAGGAGGACGGTTTGATTCTGGGAACTATTCCGAGCCTCTCTCTTTGTCGGAGCTTGGGGAATTTTTCGCACCTTCGCAACCCAATGCTGTAGGTTCAGAGTTGGATTTGAAAATGGGCTTCGAGTCTCAGATTTCTCAGGCCAAAATGACCCATGGATTCTATCAGAGGTAACGTCGTTTTCTCCCAAGTTACAACCCTGGTTAGTTCTCACTCTATTTCCAGAGCTACCGCTATTTAATGGACAGGCTCCTCAAGATCTAGGGTTTCTCGATGTTCAGATAGTCAGTGCCCCCTAAGAAGGGGGGTAATATTTGGTCCCCTAGTCTGAGTGGGAGCAACACTCTACATATGATTTCTTCATCTACATGTATGCTTCTGCCTTCTTCTCTCCCTCACATCTCTAGAGGCCCTTTGGTCTCGTCAGGATTCATTGATTACTTGCTAGTGCACTCAAGTCACTTCGGTAAAGAAGGTGAAATCTCGGGCTTAGGAAAATCCCTTGTGGATAAGGCAGTATGGGAGTCCCCTATAGGGAAGGCAAGCCTCACAAACCCACCCCCTATCCTGAGAAAAATGAAAAGCAGATGTATCAAAACGAAGGGCACACAGTTAAATTAGTGTTGGGGTCAGACATATCCATGCCACAAGTGGTGGATATGGCCAACACGATAATGGTGGGAATATTCGACGGAAGAAGGTTCAACTTGAAGACTCTGAAAGCGTGGTTTGATGCACACTGGTCCAAAATGCTAGGTTATCCGCCCTTGACTCAGTTGTTGGCTAGAGGTTGGTTCCTTTTCAAATTTCAGAAATTGGAAGATGCAGAATGGGTTTTAAAGATCCCTTGGAGAATATATTCCTCCCCTATTTTGTTCAAGAAATGGATTCCATTATTCGATGCCAGTAAGGAAAGGATTGATGTTATCCCAATCTAGGTTCGCCTCCCTGGCCTCCTAGTTGAATTTTGGACTAGATAGAGTTTCAAGGAACTTCGTAATGCGTTGGGCTCCTTTCTTGATGTTGATATGTATTTTTAATCTACAAGCGAGCTAATAGTAGCCTTAATTATGGTTATGCTTGATGTCAGGGAGGGGCTTGCAGCGAAAATAGAGTTGGTGATGGGAAACTTGACTATGAAGAGGTACCATTCCATTGTAGGCGTTGTCACCAACACAATCATGTGACTAGTGAGTGTCATTTACCCCTCAAGGGAAATCATGATAGTTCTTTCTCACAACAGGCCAAGAAGAGAACGACTTTCATAGTAGGGACAAACTTTTCGTCTCCTTGAGGCACTCAGGACAAGCCGACGTCAACAAAGTCTTTGTCTAGAGGGTTGGTTGATGGGAATAATGATGTGGTAAGGGAGCACAAGTAGACGACTCAGCTCCTCCAGGATATGGACGAGGTTTCTCGGATGTCGCCTTAGGATAGCTTCTCAACAATGGCCCCGAGGCCTGGATCGGCTCCTCCTCAGGGTATGTTACCAAATATTCCCCATTCAATTAATATTTTGATAAATTTATTAGCATTTCTGGGAAAAGACTGGTTAGGCACTCTGAAAAATCTCCCTTTCTCCTTTGAGGCTCAGAGTTCTCCTACACTTCCTAGTTTTGGATCCACTTTAGCCTCTTCCCCCTCGATCCAAGAATTTCCAATAGACTTAGGTATGAAGGTTATGGAGGAGGATGATTCTTCTAGAGATACATAAGATGACCATATTGCATATCATCTCAGGAACCTATATATCCCAACTCTATCCGATTTGAATACTCGGTCCGAGGGGCTGGGAAAAAGCCCAATGATATTAAAAGGGGTGTCTGGTCGGGGGTGTAAATACCATTTATCCATTGCACAGAACCAAGCTTTGGTTTACATGGCAACGAGGAAACAATTGTCAATTGTAGGGACACTTAGAGCATCGAAATGCCTAGAAGGGGTTTCCCCGTGAAATTTCTCTCTTTTAACTGTAGGGGTGTGGCGAGCCCTTCCAAAACATCGGCCCTGAAAAGTATTGGTGGATACCAGTCAATCTGATCTAATTCTTCTGCAGGAAATGTTGGGGGAAGGGGAATCTATTTAGACGTTACTGAAATCCCTCTTCAAACAATGGAGGTTTATTGGTGTGGATGCCAGAGGTTTCTCTGGTGGGTTTTCCATTGGGTGGAACTCAAGAATTGTTAAAGTAAAAAACTCTTGGGGTTTTGAGTCAAGTCTAGGAGTGGAGGTTTGCATGGCAGACTTGGGCATGTCCTTCTCGATCTTAAATGTTTATGGGCGGTATGTTGATTGAACCCCTTTCTGGCAAGCTCTTTCAAAAGGAAGCCCTTATTATGGGAGGAGACCTGAATTTTTCTCTGGTAGATGCTAAATTATGGGGACCAAGGGCTAGACTTGATTCACTCTCAGATTTATTCAGAGACATCTTGGAGGAGAAGAGCCTCATAGATCTAGACCTATTCAAATTGATCCCTACCCAGAGAAATAAAAGAACATGGGAAGATAGATTTGCGAAAAGAATTGGCGAGTTTTTTGTTTTTTTTTATATTTGATAAGTTTATGGAGAGACTTTTTCGATTTCGATGTCGGGTAGGATCTGGTGGTGAATCAGATCACTCCCCAATATTCCCAGAGGTAGCTGGTGGGACAAAGAAGCCAACAAGTCCTATAAAGTTTAACTTGTCCTGGATAAAAGAGGAGAGATTCATTGCCCTAGTTAAGGATGAATGGGTGCCCTACGATCCTCAATCAAGGGAGAAGGAAACTGTACAGTTTGTGGAAAACCTTAAAAGAGTTAAGAAGGAAGTTATGATTTGGACATACAACAATAAGATAAGGGATGAGTAGATCTTGATTGCCACAAAATTATCCCTTCATGAAACCTATGATTATAAAGGTGGTGGTTACATATCTGAGGGATCTAAAGAGGTTCTAATCGCTCTGGAAAATAAAAGAAGAAGCATGATGGAAGATAGAGAAGAAGCATGGCACCAAAAAAGCAGGTCCATCTGGCTCGAAAGTGGAGATGCAAATACCAAATTCTTCCAGGCTTATGCGTAGGGCAGGAAAATCTCCAACACTCTTTGGAGTCTTTCTGATATATGAGGGAGAAATATTTCCTCCTTTGAGGGGTTGGCACAACTTGGGAAGAGTCACTTCCAAAACCTCTTTTGGGGAGATAACAAGGAAAATATAGCATACTTTGTCCGGTTGTCCCAATTCTTTCCAAGATTTGTAAATGAGGAAGATAATAGGAATTTAATGGAGGAGGTTTTAGGAGCTGAGTTGCAAGAAGTTTGGCATAGTTTTCAGAAGAACAAAAGCCCTAGGCCAGATGGATGGTCAGTGGAATTTTTTCTAGGCTTCTATGATCTCATTGGTAGGGACATTTTGTAAGAAGTGGAGGAAAATCGAAAAGAAGGTCATATGCATGCTCCCATTAATTCTACCTTCATTGCTCTGATCCCAAAATCTAATTCTCCTCTTTCTCTAGATGAATTCATACCAATTTCTCTTTGCAATTGTATCTATAAAGTGGTGGAAAAAGTGATTGCAAGGAGAATAAAATCTATCCTCTCTACCTCGGTTTCCAAAGAATAAATTGGTTTCCTTGAAGGAAGACAAATTCATGAAGCCAATTGGGTGGCGCAGGAAGGCATTCACACTATAAAGACTAGAAAATCCAAAGGAGAAGTTCTGAATATCAATTTGTCAAAGGAATATGATAGAGTAAGTTGGATTTATATCAGGTTCCTTCTTACTCATTTAGGGTTTGAAGTCCCCTTCATAAATTGGGTAATGAGCTATATCACAACAACATCCTTTGTTGTTCTCATAAATAGCTCAGTGTCCCCTTTCTTTCATGCAGAGTGAGGGCTCAGAGAAGGATGTCCTTTATCTCCTTTACTTTTTCTTTTGGTTGTTGAAGGTATCAACAAAGCAATGGCAGATGCAAAGGCTAAAGGGGAGTTTCATGGAATTTCAATCTCCCCCAAGCTTAAGCTAACTCATCTTCTCTTTGTGGATGATGTACTACTTTTTTGCAATGGTTAGAAAGGTGATGTCGATAGATTTGTCTCCATTTTGGTTCGCTTTGGTCGAGCGACGAGAATGATAATCAATGCAAGTAAATCCACCCTATCGGTGCATAATCTGGAGGATGAAGAGCTGAATCATTATCGTATTCTCTTTCCCTTTGAAGTAAAGGATTTTGATGTAGGTTTAAAGTGTTTTTGTTTTCGTTTAAAACCAAATTTCTACAAGAAGGAATATTGGTCTTAGTTTATAGATAAGCTGGAAAAATGACTTAAACTATGGAGTTTTAGATGGTTGTCACGAGCTGGGCAATTGATCTTGGTAAAATCCATTCTGGAAGCTATTCCAGTTTATTGGATGTCTCTTGCCTCGATTCCAAAAGGAGTATTTTAGAGGGATCGCAAAATATGCTTCAAATTCCTATGGGCAAGCTCACAGGATCATTTTGTTCTACCCTGGGTTAAATGGAGATCTTTGGCTCTTCCCAAATCGTTAGGTGGATGGGGCCTAAAAAATATTTTCCTTTTCTCAAAAGCTCAGGTTGCAAAAACATGTTGGAGATTGGTTACGACGGATAGCTTGTGGACAAAAGTGATCATAAAAAAATAAATTTGTCTTGAGTCTCTAGAGGAATGGATTAGAAGCCCAATAAAGAAACATTCAACTTGCTCAATAATTTGGAAGTCGATCATACAAGCCTTTGAAGTTGTGGATGCTAGCCTTGCATGACACACTGGGAATGACACTAAGGATCGATTGGTATCTGATCCGTGGCCAAGTAGTGGAGAAAATCATCTCCTCCCCCTTGATCTGACTCAACACCTCAATTCCAGGGTTTTTTTCCCACTTAAATCAGATTGTCGAATGAGACTGTACTACAATTTGGAATTAGGAATCAAAGGCTTATAACCAGGTAGGTTTGGGGGAGGCTTATTCTGCCCAATGGGACACCTATATAAGAGCACTAAAAGAAACACATATCCGCCTCACAGAAAGGGAGGATGAATTGGTATGGAAACATGCTCCACATGGGGTTTATACTCCAAAACTAGGCTACATACATTTAAATGTAGAACTACCCCTTTGGGAGCCCTCCTGGTGGTCGAAAGGAATTTGGAAAGTAAAATGTCTCCTAAAAGCTCACATCTTTATGTGGTGCATGATAGTAAAAAAAGTACCTACTTGAGACTCGATGAGAAGAAGACAGTTTGAGGGGCTGGGATGGTGCTCTCTTTGTAAAGCCAGTGAATAATCGGTCTCCCACCTCTTTCTTCACTACCCTTTTGTACAACAAATTTGGCAGGAGTGCTCCTCGAAATTGGGTCAAATGTGTAACTGGTAGAGTCAATCGGTTGAGGAGGCTTGGAAATATTGGGTATTGTTATCGCATAGATTGTAGCTTGGGTAAAGCCCAACCCAAACCAAAAAGGTGGGACAACTACGGGAATACCTACCCACTGTCACCTTATATAGACACTCCCCTCGCTTTAGTGATGATGAAATCACCACAAGGGGGGAATCTCGATGAATTTAGGGGGATTGAGATGGAAAGTGGGAGAATGATCAATGAACACCCCTATAGATCAAGATAGGAGAAGGAGTAAGGCTTAATAATGAGTCTTATAGATGGTAGATAGTTTCCAAGTATTGTGTACCTGTAAAACAATGTTAGCCCTGCCCAGAATAAGACAAATGATGGGGTTAAAAGCCTTAGACCAAAGGGTATCAAGAAAGAAATCTTGTTGTCCCAAATTGAAGCAACATTGGAATATATATAACAACAATGAACAAGTTATGACAACTGCAAATTATCTATCAAAATCATGTGCAATATACTTGGAAATAAAGCTAGTTGTAGCAACTTCTATCCACCAAAACCAACAAGTAAACCATCCAAAAGACAACCAACAACCAGTAGAACAATTATGGCAGCGTGCAAGTGAAATTTGGTGGTATAAAAGTGAATAAATAATGAGAAGAATATGAGTTTTCTGCAGCCCTATTGGCTGAAGTATGAATTTATAACAACAATGAGAATCACTTGGCTAAAAAAAACACCCTTAGGGCACAATAAAACTTATAACATGAAGAATCGATTCCAACTTGAACATTTGCAATATTTAAAAAATTCGTGTTTACCAATGCATGAATACGCAATCTCCAATGCAAGTATATTAAATTAGTGCCTTATCAATTGGGTTAATGGAGTCTCTTGTGTATGAGTTACGTTTGTTACTTTTCTAGGGGTGTAAGCCCTTTTACTCCCCAAAGCAAACTAACCTGGCAAGGTAAATCTACGAGGTTGTAAGCCTTTTTACTCCTTGTAGCAATCTGTGTAAAATGACCCTTTCAATGACAACAATGATAGATCTTGATGGAGGGTGTATGCCCTTACACTTCTCCATAGATTCGACAAAATTAACCTTGAAACAAAAAGAAACAATACAATATGGAGAAATTCCTTAGCAATTTCAAGATATAACATGAAAAACCTTTCTTTATCAAGAATTTTCCACTACAATTGCAAAGAAAACAACACCAAGAGAAATCCTAAGCTTTCATCCACCAATAGACAAGTAAAAATATCCACAAGTGCACCAGAGAGAGATATAACAATTTTCCCAAGTAGGGAAAAAATTTCAGCCAAGAGAGTATGTAACTCTCAAAGTTATGATGATAAAATGAGAGGGAAGTGACTTTTATTTGTCCACTTTAATTTGTCAACAAGAAAATACAAGAGGGTCGACCCTTTAATTTGTCTTTTTAATTTGTAAATAAGAAAATACATAAAGAAAACCCCACTTTAGGGGTGATATCATGCCCTAAAGGGTGATGTTAGGTCTCCAAGAGAGACATTGAGCCCCTAGGTGGAAATCGTTGGGCCTCCAAAGGCCATGAGTCACCTCATCATGTGCAAGGGTGACAAGAAATCTATCTCTCTCCATCAAACCTTGTCACATCACCTTCAAACCATGAAATCCCATAAAAATCCCTAGGTCAATGTGACGTATAGGGCCTAGAAGATGACGCCTTAGGCCTCCAAAGGCCAACACTAGTGTGCAAGGGGCTTCATGCCCCTATGAACGTCCAAACAATATTGTGCCTCCATGAAAATACTTTCACCTGACAAGGCCCCACAAAGACAAACAAAATTTCCCTCCAAGGGTCAACAAGTCACATATATCATGTCAACTAATCCATATCTATTAAAAGAACCACCCAAACATGTGCATCAAATCCCCCCTTTTCAAAATATTCAAATGCTCAAAGACCTTATACAACTTGCCAAATTTAAGTATGGGAGGGTTGTCATGGTGACCTATTGGGTAGATCATTCCGCAAGTCAAAGAGTGTTTCCTAAGAGGACCCTCTCTAAGTCATGTAAAGAGTATGAGATGGATGGGGGTGTGACTTCTGGGCATGGGGTTTCTGGACATACAAGGGCTTGTATTGTCTCATTTATGGGTGCCTCTTTAGAGGGTGCACTTGCTCTTGAGTTACCAACTATTTAGTTTCTATTTTTCTCAGACCACTTTTTAGCCATATTTCCAATCCATGATTTCATTTATTTCTAATTTTCTAGTCCCCTTTATAAGTTTTTTCAAGCTTTAAAATTTGTAATTTGGGACTAAGGCGGGCACTGAGTAAGTAGAGCTCAAGTTGGACCATCTTTGATGGTCCTCATTTGTTGTGTTCACTTTCTTTTCAGCATTAGTTTCTTATTTTTTATAGCAACTGCAATATACCTCCGAGCCTTTAGCCCCTTCTTCCCATGAAATGAGGTACATTCCCTTCTTGGGTCAATATGCCCAAAAAACCCAAAAGACGAGGAAACAAAAGGGAAGAAGTATGGAAAGTGACAAGTATGTGGGGGAGTGGTACGATGACCTTTCGAGGAGACCACCTAGTAGCAACCCTTTTCTAGAGGGTGACCCCTTACTAGGATAACATGCCAATCACCAAGGTGAAATGAGAAAAAAGACATAATTTCCAAGAAAACGTTTTCAAAATCAAGAAAGGACCCTTTGCAACATGTTCAAATTTTCTTTTATTAGAATGACGCTTACCACAACATCGAACTTATTACTTCATGGATCAAGACCCGTTGTCCTCTGTGAGCCAAGATGGTGTGGTGGAAGTTGTTGTCGTCGATCAAATGGTGACATGTGGTAATATAGGGGCCTCTGCTTGCTTATCTGCCTCTTGGTACTCCATGTCTGCAACCCGAGGGGCTCGAGACATCATCTCCTTAGTTACCCCTAAGAATGGGGATAACATTTGGTTCCTACTTGGGGACATGTACTCGTCATAGAGTGCATGAGAACATCAACATATCCTGGTAAGACCTGTGCCTACACACACCGAAACAAACAAAACATCGGTATCAAGGGTAACACACTCACCCTTTGTTCATATAATCAAAATTTTAAAAATGTGATTAAAGAAAATGACCATAACAAGTATGCAATAATGCAAGTAGAGAAAAATGAAAAATGAGATGTGACATGCAACAATAAGTAAATGCAACTAAACTGCCATGAGTAAGCAAACGCAAATGCAAGGGAAAGCAAGTGACCTACCTAATTACCTGAGGCCCATGCCCATGGGGGTTATGTCCTAAGGCTATCAAATGAATTCATACAACCAATGCAACCAGTTGCTCATTATCCCATCAAGGTATCTCCCCCTATGCTTAATCATAGACCGCAACAAAGATAAGTTAAGAACATAATGAGCATAAATGAGCATGTAATGAATCTAAGAAACAACTCATGGAGATGGGTGGGAGGGAGGAAATCCTGCTAGAAAGAATAGCCACAAGCTTGAACGATCCATTCCTGAATAGTAATACCACATATATATGTGGGTTCATCTTTATTCTCCCTTAGAAAACCACTACTTGTTGAGGACTGAGAGGAGATGAGAGATCAGAGGAAAATTGCATGGCTTCCCTAAGAAGAAGATAAAAGGTAAGGGACGACCTCATGTCCGGAGAAAGAAATCTTCTTGCTACTGAAAAATTGTTTCCTTTTTATCTGCATATCCTTGTAAAAATCCCCAGGATGAAAACATCGTTGCTCTGTAGTGTGAGTCTCTGATTACTCTAGGTTGGCCACAACTTTGTATCCATTGAAATTTGAGCACGAAGGTGATTGGAAATCTTCATAGAACAAATCCAAATCCCCAAAAGGACATGCATCACAAATCTCAAGGGATAATTGAAATTCATCTTGAGTATATTGCGATAAGTCATCCTCAAACAAATGAAATAAATCCATGACCATATCATCATTGGGCTGCCAAGAATATGAATCATATGCACATGAAGTCCAGTTCTCTTAAGATGACAACTCAACCCCTTTTGCACGAGACCTACACTCAATGTCGTAAATGGGATCTTTATAAAAAATGAAGCAACCCATATCCCATCTATATCTCCCAACTTGTCTGAAATCATCAATGTGTTGATCAACCATGTCGGAGAGGTCCTCCACGAAATCATCTGCATCATTTGAACTAATCACTTCTTCATTTTTATGTGTAGGAGGAAAGCAAGGTTGAACAATTTCATCTTCATCAAGTGGGTGAATGGATATCGATGTCTCATATGGATTCTCAACATGTTGCACTTCCTTGGAGTTTTCCTCCTCTTCCTCAACTTGTTCTTCAAATACTTCTTCCTCCAAGCATTCTTTGAGGTTGTTGTTGCATTTTTCTTCTAGGGAATCCTCATTATCATCAATTTTTGTATTAGTTTAAAAGAGATCTAAAATCCCCTGCTATTGCAGAGTTGTCATAAATTCATGATAAGTATCTTCAAATATTTTAAATCCCACAACACAATGCTTCAAAAATTCTTGAGAGAAGTGATACTCTTTGGGTCTGCAAGAGTTTATTATCCATTCATGTTGCTTTATTCCCAATGAGGGTAAAAATGATACCACCAAAAGGTCTTCATGTCTTCCTTTGAGTATGGATGTATATCTCACAAGTGATAGGACATGTGAGACAACACAAAAAGGATCATCATTGTACTTTGGGATATTTTTTAGATACTCCAGGGGCAACTTGTTTGGGAATCATGGAACATCCTTGAGATCAAGGGCAAGATACATTCATTATCATACCCAGAAAACCATCTTTCATTATGTGTAAATAAACTCGATCATAGATTAAGTATTTGTGCCTTATTACAATGGAGTTGCCAAAGGAGCTCAAGGCCCATTGAAAATGGAGAGGGTATCTTCCTTCAATGGAGTCGCCAGACAAACTTATATGAAGTTCATCAAAGTTGAAACAAGAACTTTCCTCAAATGGAGTCACCAAGCAAGCTATGAGTAGAGGATTTGGGATCAAATCTCATTGAAGTAACGTTAGGGCTCGAAAAAGATTCAAAATCCTCCCCAAAAACAACACCAAAATATTATTGCATGGATTGTATCTTGGGAAAATCTCAACCAAAACCACAAAGGTGGGACAACTACAAGAGTAACTACCCACTTTCACCTTAGATAGACACTCCCCTCGCTTTAGTGATGATGAAATCACCACAAGGGGGGAATCCCGGTGACCCTAGGGGGATTGAGATGGAAAGTGGGAGAATGATCAATAGACACACCTATAGGTCAATATTGGAGAAGGAGTAAGGCTTAATAATGAGTCTTATAGATGGTAGATAGTTGCCAAGTATTGCGTACCTGCAAAACAGTATTAGCCCTACCCAAAATAGGACAAATGATGGAGATAAAATACTTAGACCAAAGGGTATCAAGCAAGAAACCTTGCTGTCCCAAATTGCAATAGTATTGGAATATATATATCAGCAAAGAACTAGTTATGACAACTTCAAATTATCTATCAAAATCATGTGCAAGATACTTGGAAATAAAGCTAACAACAAGTAGACAAACTTCCAATTATTAGAGCAAGTCTTTGATAGCTATTAGGGGGTTGTTAATTAGTGATATCAACAAATATTTTAACATCCCTATGGATGTAACAAACAATTTCTACAACATCAACTTATATCCACCAAAACCAACAAGTAAATCACCGAAAACACAACCAATAACCAATAGAACAATTATGGTAGCTTGCATGTGAAATTTGGTGGTAGAAAAGTGAATAAATAATGAGAAGAAGATGAGTTTGTTGCAGCCCTATTGGCTGAAGCATGAATTTATAACAACAATGAGAATCACTTGGCTAAATAAAATGCTCGTAGGGAACAATAAATTTTATAACATGAAGAATCGATTCCAACTTGAACTTGCAATATCTAAAAAATTTGCGTTTATCAATGCAAGTAGATTATACTAGTGTTTGATCAATTGGGTTAATGGAGTCTCTTGTGTATGATCTAGGTTTTTTACTTCTCTAGGGGTGTAAGCCCTTTAACTCCCTAGAGCAAACTAACTTAGCAATGTAAATCTACGATGGTGTAAGCCTTTTTACTCCTCGTAGCAACCTATGCAAAATGGCTCTTTCAATGACAACAATGATAGATCTTGATGGAGGGTGTATGCTCTTATACTTCTCCAAATATTAGACTAAATTAACCTTGAAACAAGAAGAAAAAATACAATATGCAAAAATTCCTTACTGATTTCAACAGATAACATGAAAAACCTTTCTTTATCAAGAATGTTCCACCACAGTTGCGAAGAAAGAATCATCAAGAGAAATCAGTATCGTTCATCCACTAATAGACAAGTAAAAACATCCACAAGTGCACCAAAGAGAGATAGATCAATTTTCCCAACTAGGTTGAAAATTTCAGCCAAGAGAGTATGTAACTCTCAAGGTTATGATGATAAAATGAGAGGGAAGTTAATATGAGGTCAACCAACCCTAATTTGTCCACTTTAATTTGTCAACAAGAAAATACAAGAGGGTCGACCCTCTAATTTGTCTTTTTAATTTGCAAATATGAAAATACATAAAGAAAACCCCACTTTAGGGGTGACATCATGCCCTAAAGGGTGACTTTAGGCCTCCAAAAGAGATGTTGAACCCCTAGGTGGAAATTGTTGGGCCTCCAAAGGCCACGTGTCACCTCATCATGTGCTAGGGTGACAATAAATCCATCTCTCTGCATCAAACCATGTCACATCACCATAAAACCATGAAACCCCATAAAAAACCCTAGGTCAATGTGACGTCTAGGTATTAGAAGATGACACCTTAGGCATCCAAAGGCCAATGTCGGGTTGCAAGGGGATGGAACATGATCATCTTATGGTCTCCAAGTGCCTCCAAAATAAACATTTATCCCCCCACGTGTCCAATGAGAGGGGGTGCATCATCTAACATGTGGGCTTCATGCCCCTATGAAGGTCCAAGCAACCTTGTGCTTCCACGAAAAGACTTTCACTTGGAAAGGTCCTTCAAGGATAAACAAATTCTCCCTCCAAGGGTCCACAAGTCACATATATCATGTGAAGTAAGCCATATATAATAAAAGAACCACCCAAACATGTGCATAAAATCCCCCCTTTTCAAAATAAACAAATGCTCAAAGACCTTATACAACTTGCCAAATTTAAGTATGGGAGGGTTGTCATGGTGACCTATTGGGTAGATCATTCCCCAAGTCAAGGAGTGTTTCCCAAGAGGACCCTCTCTAAGTAATTTAAAGAGTATGAGGTGGATAGGGGTGTAACTTCTGGGCATGGGATTTCTTAACATACAAGGGCTCGTATTGTCTCATTTATGGATGCCTATGTAGAGGGTGTGCTTCCTCTTGAGTAACCAATTATTTAGGTGTTATTTTTCCCAGACCCCTTTTTATCCATCTTTCCAATCCATGCTTTCATTTATTTGTAATTTGCTAGTCCCATTTATAAGTTTTTTCAAGATTTAACATTTTCAATTTGGGACCGGAGCGGGCACTAAGTAGGTAGAGCTCAAGTTGAACCGACTTTCGATGGTCGTCATTTGTTGTGTTCACTTTCTTTTCAACATTAGTTTCTTATTATTTTATAGCAACTGAAATCTACCTCTGGGCCTTTAGCCCCTTCTTCCCATGAAATGGGGTACACGCCCTTCTTGTGTCAATATGTCCGAAAAAACTAAAAAGATGAGGAAACGAAAGAGAAGACATATGGAAAGTGACAAGTATGTGGGGGAGTGGTACGATGACCTTTCGAGGAGACAACCTAGTAGCAAACCTTTTCCGAAGGGTGATCCCTTACTAGGACAATATGTCAACCACCAAGGTCAAATGAGGCAAACGGCATAATTTCCAAGAAAACATTTTCAAAATCAAGAAATGACACTTTGCAACATGTTCAAATGATTCATTTATTACAATGACACTTACCACAACACCAGACTTATTACCTCATGGAGCAAGCCATGTTATCCTCTGTGAGCCAAGCTGGTGTGGTGGACGTTGTTGTCGTCGGTCAAATGGTGATGTGTGGTAAGATAGGGGCCTTTGCCTCCCCATCTGCCTCTCGGTACTCCATGTTTGCAACCCGAGGGAATCGAGACATCATCTCCTTAGTTACCCCTAGGAATGGGGGGTAACAGGTATCAAATGCATCTAACCAAAATATAAAGGATTTACCTCTGATAGTAAGCTGGGGTGTTTGGCTGGCCCATAAGCTTTCCATTTTCAAAGACAAAAATTTAGTTACTTAGATCATTGCATCCCAAGGCTTAATCATCCTCTCCCACTTTTCACAGGAAAAAGGTTCAGGCCCTCCCCGAATAATTCGAGAATTTGCAGTGGATCACTCTAAGCCTTGGGCTTATTTTGATGGGGCCTCTTAACAAAAGAACCTTATATATGTGGGGGGGTAGCTCTTCTCTTCCTCAAGGAAAATCATTGATTCAAATTAAAAATGGGATTGGGACCAGGAACACACAATTTTTTTGAGCTTATGTCACTAAAATTACTATTATTATTTGTAGGGGGAAAATGAGTAAAGTCCATACAAATTTTTGGTGACTCTTTGAATGTCATAAATTGGGTTCGGAAAACACAAAAATGTCATAATAATCAATTTCTTCCTTTACTTGAGGAAATATTTAGATATTTGGGCAATTTTGATTCCTTCTATATTCTTCATGTCTACATGGAGCTCAACATGGATGTAGATTTGTTATCTAAAGCAGGTCTTCAATTGGGAAAGGGGCAATGGATGATTACATAAGTTATTTCCGGGGATAATTTTGAGTACTATCATCGCCCTTTCATTGATGAACAAACCATTGAAAATGACACTGCATAACAATTGTTTTGGTTCATGACTATTTTGATAATAAAAAAAAGTCCTAAGTTTATTCTGACTCTAATATGAAGGACATATTAGCTCCACTTTTTTGCACATCAATCTGAACAACCTATTTCAGTATTTATTTGTTTCATTATTAAACACGGGCAGATATCTTCTATTAGATAGTTTTTCCCTGAAGAATATATATATATATATATATAT
>ML800470.1:159501-178881 GCA_009831015.1 Picea engelmannii | reverse complement strand
TTATTCGAGAGAAGAGGCAGGTTAAAAGTCAATTTATTTTACAAATAAAGTTTCCTAGGGTAGGTATTAAGGTTTTTTGTTTTGTTTTTTGGTTAGTTATTGGTTGCGGTGAGTTAAGTAGTAAAATTGCCTTTAATTGTAAGATTTATAAAAGGTTAACTTTGCAAAAAGTGAGAACATCAACTTAGAGGTTATATCGAAAATGAAATTGATAACTTCATTGTAAAGTGGGAGAAAAAACAAAATAAAAATTGGATCACCTCTTGGTTGAGCTTTTATTTGACTATAATGCAACGAAAGTGTCGCAATGGGTTTATGACACTACAATCAACATAGTGGCCATGTAAGAAATTCTAGGAAGGGAATTATCCTAAATTGGCCATAGTATCATTTAAACATAGTTTCCCTTTGAAAAAATAATTCTACTATCATTAAATTTATGAATAAATAATTTGAAATGTAATTTTTAATTAAATTTAAAATAGTCATTTAGCTTGGCACGAACACAATAATAATAATAATAAGAAAAATTATTTTAAAAGATTAGTATAATGGGAAAGTCCGTAATGTGTTATATAGGGGTATTATACACCCTCAAGATCTCTCATTTTTCATTTTCTTTCGACAATCCAACCCTCCTTGATGAATTGATGTTGAAGACTTTGTTCCCCTTTTTGAACTGGTAGCTCAAATATTCCTTTCCCAAGAATTTCCACCACTTTCCTTGGTATTAAACTAACTCAATCATCAATAAGTGTGGTCCATTAGGATCTTTATCGAATCTTTAAATTTTGTCCATATATAAACATTACAAATATTTAAAAATACTTTTCGTATAAACTATTTTTTTTATATTCACACTTTCTATGTAATCAATTGTCAAACTACACTAAAAAAACCATTCATATTCCAATGTGTAACACATGAAAAATAAATCACACACACTACAAGTTGTGAAACTAATGTGATAAAGTAAAATTCTTAATATTGTCTAAGCAAAATTTCCTTGTTTATGTGGACTATTTCTAAAAAGAATCCTAAGAACTTGAGACGAAATATATGTGGGGATTAAGCCTATAAATAATTCATAAGTACATATTATGTGATGGAGATTCAATATGACTAGCGTAGATGCATGTTAAACTCAAATCTATCAAACATCGAGAGGGATCCAATTTCTTAACGTGTAATATTTTATTATTATTTCATTTCTTTTTATTTTTTTATTATTGTTGTTTTTTAAATTAAGTCGACTTTATTTTTATTAATTAAGTGAACTTTATTTTTTTATTAATTAATTTGATCATCTAACGCCTCAACAACTCCCCGATACCGAGTTGTAGAGCACCTCGCTACTCTCGATGAAATAATTTATACAATTTAAAAAAAATAAAAATAAATAGATTTTTGTATGAATTAAATGTGTCATTCTAAAACATGATAACCCTCTTGTTATGTTCGTCATATGAAGTATACATGATAACCTTCTTTAGCAATGTATAGTAATCTAATATGGTATTTTGAATATTATAACTTTCTCTATATTTTAGTTGACTTTATATAAATCCAATGTTATGGCTGAATGCCATGTAATATGATAGGTTTCCATACTGATAGACGAAATCATAATAATGTATGTTAAAATGATTGATTTTATATATATAGATGTGATGTAAGTTGATAAATTAGGCCATCTACAGTGGAGTGTGTGAATACTCTTTATAAGTCTTGGGGCCATGGGAACCCTAGCGGTGCGTGATTCTCTACGATGTGGTGCGTTCCATTGTTGACCAAGTAAAATTAAAACATCATACTTTTGTAGACCTTCAATCAAATTAGAATGGTCAACAATGAATAGGATGTAATATTATCTTTGAACAAACATGGAGACAATTTTGTTATTTTATGGTCGGGTATTCTCTATTTAAAAGATTTTTCATCTAGGTAATAAAATATTCCTCTTCCTTATAGGATGTTTCATCTTTTACAATGAACCGATATTTCTTCATCTGTTTGAAGATGCATTGGTGAATATCTAATCATTTTTCAATAGCTCGGAGCATTTTGTTGGCTTAGAACCTGAACATGTTTATGTTAATTTAGGTCGATGTAAAAGGGAGAGTGCATAATGTCATTGGAGATGGAGAATGGAGAAGGAGAAGGAGAAGGAAAATGCACATATGTGGTCTGGCATATATAAACGTGTCTTTGAAATTGAATGGTTGGAATGAAGTGAGTCCCCGATTGTTTTTAAAGTTTCTACCCATCAAGAAAAACATAATAGTTTAATCAACTGTAGCTTGGTTTAAGGATAGCCTGGAATATATGAGTTGAAGACATGGGGGGTTTCTACAGGAGTATCTAGGGTGGTCACAGGGTGAACATGTCATGGATGATGTTAGATTTAGACCACGTGGAAGGTAGAATGGGGCATGAGGAGGAAGTTTTCAATTTCACTGATGATCCATTAGAGGGACAATCAGTTTGGTCCATCCTTGTTGTAGCTCCTTTGGATGCATTGCAAGAATCCAACAAGCTACATCAGTTGGGGTCCAAACCCCTAGAGGAGGCCACAGTGGAAATTTTGGGTGAGTTGGCAAAGGAATTGGGTGTACAGTGTGCCAAAACCTCGAGACAGATGAAGAAAAGGGTGATTGGACTTCTAGGTGATCAATCCAAGGACCATAGTTGCTTAAGTGCATCACCTCACACTTAGAGTTATGAGCCCAATCTTGCATATCCATAAACCTTGAATGCATGGTCAAAGGAGGATGGTTTATTGCACTCTAGATATAAATCTGAAAACACATTTAATTAGGCCTGTAAAGAGATTGATTTCCTTTGCAATTGTGCTATCAATCGACAAGATTGTTTTTCTAGTTCTAGTTGCGCTGGCATGGTGTTGGTTTTGAATCCAATGAGTGGTGCCCCATCCTTAGATTTGGAGGTGGTAAGGATTCTATCTCGGTAGGGCTCAAGAAATCCAAAGAGGCATAAATGTATCAAAAAGACATAGGAGGCCATCATCCTGAACCTGAGTGGTAAAACTAAACTAAATGGCATAATGGAGATGGGGGATCGAGTGCTAGTAGGATGTTTTCCTAGGAAGAGAATGAGTAGTCAGGAGTTGACGACTTGGACCAAGTTTAATTTTGATCTAGTGGTGGGGGCCTCTCCATGCACCCTAATTCTAGTCAAAGAATGGTTGGTTTGGGTTTTTAGGTTGACTGAGGAAGTAAAAAATTTATTGCACAAGCACTGGAAGTGGGGATCTCAATCCATGTTCTTGAATAAATGGAATATAGAGTTTGATGTCTGGTTAGATAGTGTGGACATTCTCCTAGTATGGGTTCATATTTCAGGACTATCATTGATTATGTGGTCCTAGGAGGCTTTTGAAAAAATTGGTAAAACTTCATGCACTTTTTCTGAAGTGTATCCTTTCAAGATATTGGGTATCATGGCATGGCCCAAATCTTGGTAGGGATAGAGGTGAGCAAAGGTCTAGCATAGTTTATGGATATTAGAAGGGGAGTTGATATTTTTCATCTCAATATGGACTATGAGGGGATACCTTTTACATGCATATGTTGCCACTCTTATGGGCACCTTGCTATAGAATGAAATTATCCAAATATGTGGAAGAATTGGGCTTCGAGGAATCATCTGAGAGGTCTAGAGACATTGGAATTGGAAATAGTCGAGACTGCAGGTAGGAAAGAAGATGTAGGGGTTCAAGTGAACTCGGATGACCTTTGAACAAGAACATTAATAGTAGATGCTCAGAGCTCAGACACTAGAAAACTCAAAGAACCTAACTAGGATGTTGTGAGTGACAAAAAAGACATCAAGGAAAATTCGGGTAAGACTCGTTACTCTCACTCTATGAATAAAAGTATTTCCTCATAAATAAAAAATTGGGACATGGGGAAATGAGGGTGGATCCAAAGAACCAAACCCTGAGTGATTTTATTAATAAAAAATCCCAACCCATCAACTCTCATACCTATTCCTTAAATCGTAGAGGGTGTGGATTTTGGACAATCTCCAAAATTTTCCATTGAAAACCCTAATCCAAATTTCTCTTTGGATAGAAAGGGCACATGGGACTCCAATCCCTTGAAACCGTTGAAGTACAACTTAAGACCTAGAAGCAAAGGCACACTTGATTTTCCAAGAAATGTGGCAAGGGGATTAGTTTTGTTTGAATAAAAAAATACTCAAACCAAATCAAAGGGGAATGAAATATTTCATGTCTATGGCACAAAAACAAGCTTCCTCGGAAGTCAGGTGCGGGAAACAATTATCCGTAATCGTGACTCTTATAGAAAATACCCCTTTTGAGGGTTCCAAATGATTTTTTTTTACCCTGAATTATAGAGGAATGGATAACCCCTCAAAGAATTTGGCCATAAAGAGATTAATTGACAATACCAAACCTTTTATTATTCAACTGCAAGAGATAATAACATACGTGGAGAAAATCACCCGACAACTCTCTAAATTGCTTATGAATTGGGACTTATATTTTATTGATGCCATTGGGAGATCATATGGGAATGTAACTCGATGGAATACATTCTCCTTCACTCTCACAAATTCCTAGGCCTTTCCTACAAGACTAGGGACCTCCTTTTTCTCTTTGGAGTCAAGAAAATTTATTATAGTGTTGAATGTTTATGGTCCTTATATGGACATGATGGACTATTGGGATAATTATTTTTCAAAATAGATTGGTTGTATGATCCAGATGGACGTCGATGGCCTCCCACAAATTCCAATTGGCTCATTTTGGCAATTTTCCAGTTCAACAGTTTTTTCCAAGTTTTCGGATCCCTGACTTTCAGGGCCATTTTGAGGCCCTAAACAATGATTTTAGAGCTTGTGTTTGAGGTGAAATATTCTGAATCAGATGCAGGTTATGACTCTAAGTTGGAACCAGAAAGGGGGAGACAGATCATTGATGCAGAACCCAGTGCTACCATTGCTACCACTAAGCTCCATCCCGGTGAACCAGACAAGCCAGAGGAAGGCGAGTGCCTTTTTCATTCACATATGTGGGTGAAGGGTACCCCACTGCACTTCATCATTGATAGCGGTAGCCAGAAGAACCTCATCTCATCAGAGGTTTTCAAGCCACTTGCCTTGCCAACAACGCTGCACCAACAACCCTACACCATCGGATGGCTCTGCCAAGGAAGCAACATCTGCGTCATCCAACAATGTCATCTTTCATTCGACATCGAGCCCTTCAAAGACGAGGTATTGTGTGATGTTTCTCCTCTTGAAGTTTGTAATGTTATTTTGGGCCAACCATATTTATGGAAATGCCATGTTGTATATGATTCTAGGCCTTAGAGTGTTATTATTACTTTGAACAAGAAATTGTACAGGATACCAGAGGCAGTTCCAACTAGTGTTATTTCCTTCATCCCTGCCAAGCAATGCAGGAAGGTCATCTCTCAAACGGGGAAGTTTGTCTTCTTCATGATTCGCTCTCAGAATGAGAGAAAGATCACATACACATCAAGGGTCTCCTCAGATGACCTCTCCACACAGCAGAAGCAAGTGGATAACATCGTGGAAGCATAATCATATATCTTCTCCTCACCTACTAGGGTATTGTTGCACTGTCATGTCAAACACCCCATCGATATGACCCCCAACGCATCGCTACCCAATGGGCCAGTCTACCACCGCTCTCTGTTAGAGAATGAGGATATCAAGAGGCAGATCCAAGAACTTCTCCACAAGGGGCACATCTGTCCCAGCTCATCACCTTATGGGAGCCCAATCATGTTGGTACAAAAGAAATATGGAACATGGAAACTCTTCATTGATTATCGAGCCCTGAATAAAATCACAATCAGAAACCGATACTCGATTCCCCGAATGGATGACCTGCTTGATCAGCTCATGGGGGCCAAATACTTCAGTAAGATTGATCTGAAGTCTAGCTACCACCAGGTCCTGATAGAACAAACAGATTTATGGAAGACCGCCTTCAAGTAAAGGAAGGTCTTTTTGAATGGTTGGTCATGCCCTTTGGCTTGACAAATGCTCCAACCACTCTCATGAGGATGATAGATGATATCCTACGACCATTCACCAATAATTTTGTAGTGGTGTATCTAGATCACATTCTCATTTACAACAAGACTTGGGCAAAACACTTGCAACATATTCAACAGATTTTGCACACCCTACGACAGCACAAGCTATACGCCAACTTGGAAAAATGCTCCATTACGTGAGTTACATCGTTGATCAAAATGGTGTACATGTGGATCCAACCAAGATCTAAGTCATCCGTGACTGGTCAACCCCAACCACACTCACTGAGCTTCGGAGCTTCTTGGGCCTTGCCAATTTCTACCATAGGTTCGTGTTAGGATTCTCCCATATTGCATGGGCCCTCAACCAAGTAATGAGGGGTGGTGGTAAGGAGAAATTTGTGTGGGACCGGTTCCAACAACAAGCGTTCGATGATTTGAAGCAACGCTTGTGCTCAGCCCCAGTACTTTCACTACCGAACCTGCAACAACACTTTGAGATCGAGACAAATGCTTCAGACTATGTTACGGGCATCGTTCTCACTCAGCACGACCACCCCGTGGCCTATCATAGTGAGACACTATCAGATGATGTCTTTAAGTACCCTACTTACGACAAAGAAATGTACTCCATTGTGCAAGCATGTAGCCAATGGAGACATTACATTCTTGGGAAGGAGACAATCATCCACATTGATCATAATCCACTATAGTTCATGCAGACACAAGACAGATTTCAAAATGACCGCCATCAGAAGTGGTCCACATACTTGCAGCAATTCCACCTCAACATCAAGTATAAAACAAGAAGCACCAACCGCGTCGCTAATTTCCTCAGTAGATCGATAGTCGGGACACTCACCACGGTGCTAGACTCTTGCGGCCATGAGATCTCTGGATGGCCCCAACTCTATCAGACAGACCCATACTTTTCCACCACCTACCAAATGTTGGGCGCAAACGCAGTAGTCATTAATTTCGATCTTTAGGATGGGTTGTTGTGTCGTCTGGGCCATAATTGTGTTCCATCAAGCGAGCGAACGAAGCTGATCTGGGAATCCCACTATAGTCGAGTGGAATGACACTTTGTCGTCGAAAAGATTGTGGTAATGATGCAAAAACATTTCTGCTGGCCGAAACTTCGACAGGAGGTCAGAAAATATATCAGATCATACACTACCTTCTCTATTGCTAAACCGACCACTAAGAAAAATGGCATGTACAACCCTCTACCTACTCCTGGCAATCCATGGGAATCCATCTCCATGGACGACATGCCGGGCCTCCCGTCCACCTAGCGAGGAAATGACTGTGTTTTTGTGGTTGTTGATCGCTTTTCTAAGATGGTGATTCTAGTCGCCTGCAAGAAGAGCATCACAGTAGAGGCCACTGCCAAGATATTATTTGAATGAGTCTGGGTACATTTTGGAATCCCACAAACCATTGTCTCAGATCGGGATAGTCGATTTATCAGCAATTCTGATTGAGCCTCTAGTCACTGCTGGACACCAACCTCAATAAATACACAACCTTTCACCCACAGACAGATGGCCAAATTAAGGTCGTAAATCGAATTATTGTGCATATTCTGTGCATGTATAATTCCAATCACCCTCACACATGGGATTAGATTTTTCCCTATGTCCAACATAGATTCAATCGATCCTTGCATAACACAACTGGCCACAACCCCTTTTAGGTGGGGTTGGGATTCGAACCATTGGGTCCAATAAATGTTGCACTACCCCTTGCGGTCACCTCGACCGACTCATCTCCTGCTCCAACTAAAGTTGACAAAGCCACCCGGTTCATTGATCGGATCCAACACATCCGTCAACAGGTTCAGGATATCCTACAGAAGTCCAATGACAAGTACAAACAACACCATGATCAACATCGGGTGCCACATAAATTTCAGGTGGGAAATAAATTTTGGTTGCATTTGCAGAAAGAACACCTTACCGGATCCCATCGGAAGCTTCACCCACTCCTTTATGGGTTGTACACCATCACCAAGGCCATGGGTGATAATTCTTTTGAGCTCAAAATTCCTCCTTTCCTTGGCCTGCACCCAGTGTTCAACGTGGATCTCCTTTGACCTTATTTCCCACCATTATTGGACACCTCAGAGATAGCAGAACAACTGACACCAATAGAGCTCAAACATGACTACATACAATAATAATTCAGTGATCATATTGTGGAAAAAAAATTCAAGGGCACTCGCTAGCAAATGATCCAGCGTTATCGAGTTGTCAAAGCAGGGCAACTCCTGCACCAAGGCAAGTGGCTCACCAGGGACCAAATTCAACATAAATTTCCACATCTAATGGGGGAACTCAACAAAATTGAGACCATTTCTTCCTAAAGGGGGAGGATTGATCCATATGGATGTCGGTGGCCTCCCACCTATTCCAATTGGATCATTTTGGTAGTTTTCCAGTTCAACAGTTTTTTCCTAGTTTTCGGGTCCCTGATTTTCGGGGTCGTTTTGAGGCCCTACAAAACGTTTTTAGGGATCACCACGATCAAAAAGTGTTGGGCTCACTGTAGGAAATATGTGTAGTCCTCAGATAGACCTTTCCAATGGGCTATCATGCACCTAAAACGAAGATCGTATGCAAAAGTTACGGCCACAGGAAGTTGATGTACTAACTTATTCAAACGGGGCCCACATGACTTTTGGCGCTTCATCTCCTAGGGTTAGGTTTTTGGATGTCTATAGTTTTTGACATTCATGTTTATTTTAAAAAGGCATGGAGATCATCATTGTAATCATCTTCTTGTGAATAAGCGTATCTGTCACATCTCTTCTTGGAGATAAGCCACCACCATTCTAGCAAGCTTATTTTCCATTGCATTTTACAGTTTCAACTTATTTCCTTATTGAATAGAAACCAATTTTACTGTATATCTGTTATTTTGTGTTAAGAATCTTTTGATAATAATTTGTATTCATTTTGTTCTGCTCATAAAATCTGGATCAATGGTATCAGAGCGGTATGCTCCTTATCGATCTTAATGCATGTCCCCGACGAGGTCAAGGTACAAAGAATTGGGTCTCGAGCTTGTTTCTCTTGAGGACAAAATCTCTCGCACGCCCAAGCGACCTCTCATGGCGGGAGAAAATAAAGACGACGGGACAAAAGATCCCTTTAAAATGTTGGTCGAGGAAGCCCTCACACAACAAAGAAACGAGATGATGGATAGTTTTACGCAAATCCTTCGGCGACTACCAACAAGCGACACATCTTCCTCAAACGGAGGCATCGTCCTCTTCAAGGTACAAATCAACTTCGATATTCCTATATTTGAAGGTCATATAGACACGGATGCTATAGACAAATGGTTGAATCTGCTAGAAGGGTATTTTTTTGTCCATAACTTTTCGAATAGAGAAAAGATTAATTTTTCACTCCTCAAAGTCATTCCCGATGTCAAAGATTGGTGGGAAACTTTCTATGAGAAGAAGGAAATAGAGTAACTCTCATTATTTACAGTCGCGATCACCCAGGAGTTCTTTAGGGATGTTATTAAGGAACAATACTACCTTGTTGGAAGTTATGTCGACCTATATATAAAATGGACCACACTGCGGCATGAAAGAGACCAAGCAGTGCCCGAGTTCACAAATATCTTCCATACCTTGCGCACCAAGCTGTGTATCAAATATTCTGAGTGACATCTGGTGCTCAAGTATCGCGGCGGTCTGGATAGATACATCCATGCTGAAATGGAGTTTCTGGACATCTCATCCTTGGGCGCGGCTTACTGATATGTCGTCAAAATCAGGCAGAAGATCAAACAAAAGACGGGGTAATTTGGGTCTGGGAATCCGATCCAGGTGGATATTGATGGCCACACACCTTTTCCAACTCGCTCAAAACAATTTTCTGGAAATTTTGGTAATTTACTATTTTTAGCATATTTTAACTTCTGGGGCCATTTTGAGGGCCTAAATGAAGGTTTTTGGGATCGAGTTTCTCATTAATCCCCAAAGGATTTGACTGAGCCCCCTAAATGAATCTCCTTGATGATACCTTTCCAACGAGCTATCATGTGCCCCAAATGGAGATTGTATACCAAAGTTACACCCCCAGGAAGTTGATACACCAAACTACCCAAAACGGGGTCCAAAAAACTATTGACTTTTCATCTTCCGGGGTTAGGGTTTTGGATTTTCCTTATGATAAAAAGGCCTTTGGAGCCTCATTGTAAAATCATCTTCTTGCGAATGCGAGTAGCAGACACATCTATTCTCATAGATAAGCTGCCACCATTCTAGCGAGTCTTCCACTCTGTATTTTTACAGTCTGTGTACATTTTTGCCCATTAATAGAATATTGTGTATTACTGGATCTCTGTGTTTATGGTTGCATCTCTGATACATTTTTGTTATATTATTGGATATCCGAGATATCTCTGTACATTTCTTTATTATATCTCCACTCTCATTTTGTGCCGAAAATAATCCGAATCAGAACCCCTCACAGCAAAATCCACGAAAGGGTGACCACAACCCGTAGAACAAAGGACAGAGAAAAGATGGACCGTCTCAGGAAAACCAGAACAAGCCGCAATAAAAGAATAACACCGAAAAGACAAAGAAAGATACCAGGTAGTGGTGTGACATCCATAAGAGCCCCTGGCATAACCCTGCTGATTACCACTCAAAGCAGTCGTTGGTGGCTGAGGTGAAAGCCTTTGAATCAGATGTGGGTTACGACTTTGAGATAGAACCAGAAAGGGGGAGACGAATCATTGATGCGGAACCCAGTGCTACTGTTTCTACCACCAAGCTCCAACCTAGTGAACAAGTCGAGCCAGAGGAAGGCGAGTTCCTTTTTCATTCACAAATGTTGGTGAAGGGTACCCCGCTGCACTTCATCGTTGATATCGGTAGTCAGAAGAACCTCATCTCAGTAGAGGTTGTCAAGCGACTCGCCCTGCCGACAACGCTTCACCCACAACCCTACACCATCGGATGGCTCTTCCAAGGAAGCAACATCCGCGTCAGCCAACAATGTTGCATGTCATACGACATCAAACCCTTAAAAAATGAGGTATTGTGTGATGTTGCCCTTCTCGAAGTTTGTAATGTTCTTTTGGGCCAACCATATTTATGGAAACGCGATGTTGTATATGAGTCTAGGCCTCACAGTGTTATTATTACTTTGAACAAGAAATTGTACAGGATACCGGAGGTAGTCCCACCTAGTGTTATTTCCTTTATCTCTGCCATGCAATGTAGGAAGGTCATCTCTGAGATGGGGAAGTTTGTCTTCTTTGTGATTCACTCTCAGAATGAGCGAAAGATCGCAATCACATCCAGGGTCTTTGCGGTCGACCTCTCCACACAGTAGAAGCAAGTGGATAAGGTCGTGGAAACATACTCAAATATCTTCTCCTCACCCACCAGGGTACTTCTGCACTGTCAGATCAAGCACCCCATTGGTCTGACACTCGACACACAGGGATGATTTTAAGAATGGAAATTTATTTTAAAATGTAGAAACCTTGGCAAATCTTACTAATCCTTCATATGTCAACTATAAATGTTTGGGGATATTTTTGTAAAAATATTCAAATTTCTAAGTGTTGTATATAGTTTTTATAAAATTTTGGCTATTTTTAAGGTAAAATAACTTTATCCTATAGAATTTGGGTGAATCATTTTTAAAATAGTGAATCTCATTTTTGGAAAAAACATGGAAAATTATCCCATGAGCGAAATTTAGCCACTAAAATCATCGTTGTCAGTGCATCGTTTCCCAATGGGTCAGTCTAACGCCGCTCTGTGTTAGAAAATGAGGATATCAAGAGACAAATCCAAGAACTACTCCACAATGGGCACATCCGTCCCAGCTCATCACCTTGCAGAAGTTGAATCGTGTTGGTAGAGAAGAAAGATGGAACCTGGCAACTATGCATTGATTATCGGGCTCTGAATAAAATCACAGTAAAAAACCGATACCTGGTTCCCCGAATTGACGACCTCCTTGATCAGCTCACGAGGGCCAAATACTTCAGTAAGATTGATATGAAGTCTAGCTACCACTAAGTCCCTATAGAACATACAGATGTATGTAAGACCTCCTTCAAGTCAAAGGAAGGTCTTTTTGAATGGTTCATCATGCCCTTTGGCTTGACAAATTCTCCAACCACTTTCATGAGGATGATGGACGATATCCTGTGACCATTCACCAATAACTTTGTAGTGGTGTATATGGATTACATTCTCATTTACAACAAGACTTGGGTAGAATACTTGCAGCATATTCAACAGGTTTTGCACACCCTGCGACAGCACAAGCTATATCCCAACTTGGAAAAATGATCCTTCAACATGGACATGGTCCATTACCTCGGCTACATCGTTGATCAACATGGTGTATATGTGGATCCAGCTAAGATCCAAGTCATTCGTGACTGGCCATCTCCAACCACACTCACTAAGCTTCAGAGCTTCTTGGGCCTTGCCAATTTCTACCACATGTTTGTGTTAGGATTCTCCAATATTGCATGGGCCCTCAGCCAAGTAACCATGGGTGGTGGTAAGGAGAAATTTGTGTGGGGTCAGTCCCAACAACAAATGTTCGATGATTTGAAGCAGTGCTTGTGCTCATCCCTAGTACTTTCACTACCGGACCTGCAACAATCCTTTGAGATCGAGACAGATGCTTCAGACTATGTTGTGGGCATCATTCTCACTTAGCACGATCACCCCGTGGACTATCATAGTGAGACACTATCAAATGTTGTTTGTAAGTACCCTACTTACGACAAATAAATGTACTCCATTGTGCAAGCCTATCGCCAATGGAGACATTACATTCTTGAGAAGGAGACAGGAATCCACACTAATCACAAGCCATTGTAGTTCATGCAAACACAAAGTAGATTGCAGAATGACCGCCATCAGAAGTGGTCCACATACTTGCAATAATTCCACCTCAACATCAAGTATAAAACATGAAGTACCAATCGCGTTGTTGATTGCTTCAACAGAACGCCAGTCGTGGCACTCACCACGGTGCTAAACTCTTGTAGACATGAGACCTCTAGATGGCCCCAACTCTATGAGACAGAACCGGACTTCGCCACCACCTACCAAATGTTGGGCGCAAACGCAATTGTCACTAATTTCCATATTCAGGATGGGTTGTTGTGTTGTCTAGGCCATTTTGTATTCCATCAAGCGAGCGAGCGAAACTGATCTGGGAATCCCACTACATTCGGGTGGAAGGACACTTCGACGTCGAAAATATAGTGGCAATGTTGCAAAAACATTTCTATTGGCCGAAACTTTGAGAAGAGGTCATAAAGTATATCAGGTCATGCACTGCCTGTGCTATTTCGAAACTGACCACTAAGAAACATGTCATGTAACCCCTCTACTTACTCCTGACAGGCCATGGGAATCCATCTGCATGGACTACATGTCGGGCCTCCCGTCCACCAAGCGGGTAAATGACTGTGTTTTTTTTGTTCTTGATCGCTTTTCTAAGATGGCAATTATGGTTTCCTGCAAGAAGAGCATCACAATAGAGGCCACTACCAAACTCTTCTTTGAACGAGTCTGGTTACATTTTGGAATCCCACAAACAATTGTCTTAGATCGGGACAGTCGATTTCTCAACACATTCTCATCGAGCCTCTAGTCACTACTGAACACCAAGCTCAACAAATCCACGGCCTTCCACCCCTAGACAGATGGCCAAACCAAGGTCGTAAATCGAATGATCGTGCATATCCCGTGCATGTATAATTCCAATCACCCTCACACATGGGATGAGAGTCTTCCCTATGTACAACATAGTTATAACCGAGCCTTGCATAGCTCAACTGGCCACAACCCCTTTCAGGTGGGGTTGGGATTCCAACCATTGGGTACCATAGATGTTGCACTACCCCTTGCGGTCACCTGGGCCGACTCATCTCCTGCTCCAACTGAAGTTGACAAAGCCACCTAGTTCATTGAGTAGATCCATCATATCCGTCAACAGATTCAGGATATCCTACAGAAGTCCAATGACAAGTACAAGCAGCACCATGATCAACACCAGGTGCCACATAAGTTTCAGGTGGGCAAGAAAGTTTGGTTGCATTTGCAGAAAGCGTGCCTTACTGGACCCCATCGGAAGCTTCTCCCACTTTGTTATGGGTCGTACACCATCTCCAAGTCCGTGGATGATAATGATTTTGAGCTCAACATTCATCCTTTCCTTGGCCTGCACCCAATGTTCAACGTGGATCTCCTTCGACCTTATTTCCCACCATTATTGAACACTTCAGAGATAGCAGAACAACTGACACCAACAGAGATCAACCCCGACTGCATACAACAGGCATCCAATGATCAGATTGTGGACAAACAAGTCAAGGGCACTCACCAGCAAAGGATCCAGCTTTATCAAGTTGTCAAAGTAGAACAACTACTGCACCAAGGCAAGTGGCTCACCCGAGGCCAAATTCAACAGAAATCTCCTCATCTAATGGGGGAACTCAATGCAATGGAGACCATTGCTTCCTAAAGGGGGAGGATTGATCCAGATGGATATCGGTGGCCTCCCACCTATTCCAACTGGCTCATTTTGGCAATTTTCCAGTTCGACAATTTTTTCCTAGTTTTCAGGTCCCTGATTTCAGGGGCTATTTTGAGGCCCTAAACAACATTTTTAGGGCTCGCCACTATTGATATTCATAGTTCTTTCCACAAACCACATGTGTATTTCTTGGATATACCTTTCCAACGAGCTATCGTGCGCCTAAAACGAAGATCGTATGCAAAAGTTACGACCCCGAGAAGTTGATGTACTAACTTACCCAAACGGGGCCCACATGACTTTTGGCGCTTCCTCTTTTAGGGTTAGGTTTTTGGATGTCTAGGGGTTTTGACATTCTTGTTTATTGTAAAAAGGCCTGGAGAGCCTCATTGTAATCATATTCTTGCGAATGAGCACAATCGTCACATCTCTTTTCAGAGATAAGCCACCATCATTCTAGCAAGCTTGTTTTCCGCTGCATTTTACAGTTTCAACTTATTTCCTTATTGAATAGGAACCAATTTTACTGTATATTTGTTATTTTGTGTTTAGCGTCTTTTGATAATAATATGTATTCATTTCGTTCTGCTCATAAAATCTGGATCAGTGGTATCAGAGCGGTCTGCTCCTTGTTGTTCTTAATGCATGTACCCAACGAATTTAGGGTACATTGATCCAGGTGGATATCGGTGGCCACCCACCTTTTTCGACTGGCTCAGAACAGTTTTCTGGCAAATTTGACAATTTACTATTTTTATCAGTTTTTAACTTCCGAGGCCATTTTGAGGGCCCAAATGAAGATTTTTCGAGATTGAGGTTCTCAATGATAGCCAAAGGCATGTTTGAGCCCCCAAAATGAATCTCCTCAACGATACCTTTCCAACGAGCTATCATACGTCTAAAACAGAGATCATATGAAAAAGTTACAACCCCGGGAAGTTGATGTACTAACTTACCCAAACGGGGCCCACATGAATTTTGGCGTTTCATCTCCTAGGGTTAGGTTTTTGGATGTCTAGGAATTTTGGAATTCCTGTTTATTGTAAAAAGGCCTTCAGAGCCTCATTGTAATCATCTTCTTGCGAATGCGAGTAGTCGTCGCATCTCTCCTCAGAGATAAGCTGCCACCATTCTATCGAGTCTTTCACTCTGTATTTTACAGTCTCTGTACATTTATTTCATTAATAGAAATCGTGTATTATTGCATATTTGTGTTTATGGTTGCATCTCTGATATATTTCTATTATATTATTGAATATCTGCGATATCTCTGTGCATTTCTTTATTATATCTCCGATCTCATTTCGTGTCGAAAATAATCCGGATCATACAAAGAATTGGGTCTCGAGCTTGTTTCTCTTGAGGAAAAAAGCTCTCACACGCCCAAGTGACCTCTCATGGGGGGAGAAAATAAAGACGAAGGGATGGGAGATCCCTTCAAAATTTTGGTCGAGGAATCCCTCGCACAACAAACGAACAAGATGATGGATAGTTTTGCTCAAATCGTTCGGTGGCTACCAACAGGCGGGTGCATCTTCCTCAAATGGAGGTGTCACCCGCTTCAAGGTACAAATCAACTTCGATATTCCTATATTTGAAGGTCAGATAGACGCAGATGTTGTAGACAAATGGTTGAATCTGCTAGAAGGGTATTTGTTTGTCCATAACTTCTCCAATAGAGAAAATATCACTTTTGCGCTCTTCAAAGTCATTCCCCATGTCAAAGATTGGTGGGAAACTTTCTGTGAGCAGAAATAAACAAATGAACCCTCATTATTTACAGTTGTGGTCACCTAGGAGTCCTTCAGGGATTTTATTAAGGAACAATATTATCTTGTTGGAATTTATGACGACCTGTATACAAAATGGACCACATTACATCATGAAAGAGACCAAGCAGTGTCTGAGTTTACAAATATATTTCATACCTTGCGCACCAAGCTGGGTATCAAATATTATGAGCGACATCCAGTGCTCGAGTATCGCGGTGGTCTGCATAGATACATCACGATCGAAATGGAGTTTTTGGACATCTCATCCTTGGGCGCAGCCTACCGATATGTCGTCAAAATCAGGTCAAAGCTCAAACAAAAGACGCGACAATTTGGGCCTGGGAAGCCCTCACAACAAAATCCAGGAAAGGGTGGCCCCAACCCGTAGAAAAAAGGACAGAGCAAAGACAGACCACTTCAAGACAACCGTTCCAGGCCATAAGCAAAGGACACTGTAAAGACAAAGAAAGATATCGGGAAGTGGTGTGACTTGTTAAAATTTATGCTATTATTAGGTTACTTTCAATTTACTAGATAACAATAGTATAGACAGGATCACTGAGAGAAACACAATCACAAGAGTACACAAGCATTTATCCTGGAAAACCCTCAAGGAGAAGAAAACCCAGCAAAACTTCCTTAATATAGATAGCCAATACAATGCCAAGATAATGAACTAGACAACAGAGAATATCCAACACTGAGCAACATGCCTCTCTCTCTTCCTTCTTCTGGCAACCAGCAACTGCAACTTCCTTCAAAACTTGCGCACTAGATGAGTGAGATGAGTGTGTGTTCAAATGAGGCATTGGCCTCTCTTATTTATACAATTCTGGCACGTGTGGAAGTGTCTCTTCACTGGTAGGGTTGACTTCTTCTTTTGGGTGGTTATAACCACCTTTAATATATTATGGGGCCTCTTTAATATATATTGGGGCCGACTTCTTATTTAGCCTATTACAATTAGGGCTTGACCAATCCACAAAAGGGGATTTGGTAAATTACAATGGCCGACATGATCAATCAAAAAAAGGGGATTGATCTAATCAATAATAAATATATTTTATATCTATCCACAAAAGGGGATAAGAATATTCTTTGCAGTTACACAATATTTTAACACTCCCTCTTAATAAGGAGGATATTCTTTATCTTTTGATAGGTCACCGGATGTCAACATCAACTAGGTAGCGGCATCCATTGGATAGAATCATCAATTGGGCAACATCATCAACTGGGCAACATCATCGACTGGATAACAGGAGGCATCAATATCTTCCACTTGGTCATCTAGCATCATGATCACTGACTGGCATATCTATAAATCATCGGAAGTTTTGTTCTCTTTATCTTTGCACAGAAGATACTCTTTCTTTCTTTCATCTTCACGCAGAAGATACTTCTTTCTTATCTTCACACAGAAGATGTCCTATGAGTTTTTCCATTCCTTTTATGTTCTCCCTTCTCTTGTAGTCATCTATCTCACCCATCCACTGGGGAGGACTACTACCATAGCTTCACTCCTAGTCATCCCACATGAACTAGAGAAGCTAAGATGCTAGTCTGGGCAAGACTAGACTCCCTTTCCATGATCCACGCAGGATCACAACACAAACCTCAATAGCCAACTAACCATTCCACATGGTCAAGGTTTGTGTTCCAGGCTACTCAATCCTTGGCTAGAGGAGAGTATTTTCCCGCTGCCCCTTGGAGAAACATGCACATTCCTCTCTACGAGGGTGGTCACACCCCTCTCTACGAGGGTATTCTAGCATGTCCCTAGAGTATCCAAAACTCAACACTTGGACAGAGGCCAACCTTGGAAAATTTCTCATTCCCCTTCTCTACGAAGGTCTCTTCCTTCTTTACGAAGGTCCACTTGTGGGATTGCTCATTCCTTCTCTACAAAGGTCTCTTCCTTCTCTACGAAGGTCTAGGTATGGGATCTAAAAGAATCTGTTATGGTCCAAAATATTTCAATGGTATAATACCATGCTACCCATCTGTTAGACACCATCCATCTATTGGATAGATTTCATCTTGATAAAAATATCTGGGCACCATCCATCTGCTTTTCTAACTGCATCAAAGCACGATCCTTCATTTCGAACTCGAAGACATGACTCCCTCTTGCACGAAACTAAGAGCTTCTAATCATCATCCTTGAATTTTTCTTCTGTAATATCCTGGGTGCCTTCTTGAGTTCGAATATTTCTTTATTTCTTCATATTGGATCAACCTACTCCCTCTGCATCTATAATAACAGTACTGGAGAAACCTTTAGTTACCTGCATCTCATCCACTATATCTGAGTATTCATCTTTTTCTTCATCTTGAACATTTATGTTCTGCATCTTTAGGAGCCTCCTGCTCCTATATGAATATCAGATATTGTTTGGTCTTCACTGACTGTCACCATATCATACATCCTTGTCGTGTTGTCTAACTTCTGCAATTCACGGCATAAGTTCTTTCTTCCGAGACTTGTAAACTTACTTACAATATGCTTTCTTTGTCACTCTCATGAGTGATCATACATCAAATAAATATGTTATCTCTTTCTTCATCCTCTTCTTTGATACTTCCTTCATAAGTCTGCATAGACACTGAAATAAACGAGGTTAATTAACATTCTAAAAAAAAAACTAGCTTGTAATGATAAAGTATTGAAGTAAACAAGATACTAGAAATAAACATGAATACTTATCTTTTGTTTTTGTGTGGAGAGGCTCCACGGACTCCACCATTTGCTATCTTTCTTCAAATCAACTATCTTCAACTTATAGTGCATAATCCTTAATTTATGCTAAAGATTTCTTTGAGGGAGGAGATTCCTTTTCCTCTGCCACATGTGCTTGATGCTTTCTTTTCCCTTTTCCTTGAGGAAAGTCATAGGAAAAGTGTCCCAACTTTTGACAGTTGTAGCATCTGATCTTTGAAACATCTTTCTTCTTGTCTGGAACTCTTACAGAGTTAGCTTCTTTATTGTTCCTTCTGAAGGAACTTCTT
>ML800470.1:122711-150121 GCA_009831015.1 Picea engelmannii | reverse complement strand
CAAAAGAACAAAGCAAGCAAGACATCAAGAAGCTACCTTTGGGACACCAAAGCAAAGGTATGAAAGTATTTTTCATGGTCATTGTTATTCATGTAATGGATATGGTCACAAATCTTTTGAATGTAGATCTTATGAAAGGAGATATAATGGAAGATTTTATAACACCATGAGGTGTTGGAGATGCGATCAAGTAAGACACATTGTTGTTCACTGTAACACCATGAGATGCTACAACTGTAGTGGATTTGGTCACAAATCCCAAGAGTGTTGGAACACAAGAATAAAGTCCATAATGAGAACTTCACATAGCATGGCTAGAATATGGAATGAAGTAAGAAAGGGAGACATCTTTGAAAAGATGGATGCTCAAAGTTCAAGTTCTGAGGAGAAAGGTCATCTACAGAAGTGGGTGAAAAAGACAGAGCAGCCAGATTAGAATGAAAGACTGAAGGGAATTTCAAAAGTGTCATCCACTGAGGCATACGCGGGTGACTATGGTGACAGTCGTGTAAATACACAGACTGACATTGAATAGGTCGCGTACATACGCGCTCTGTTGTGTAGCAGGCCGCGTATATGTGTTAAATCCTTGGAAAACGACAATGCACATGGGTTGCAGCTTGATGTGATGGTATAACTCTGTGTTGCAGGATCTGACATTGTTTATTGCAGGTTCTGACACTGTTTGCTGCAGGTTTTCATGGTTCTATGTTAGATCATCTAAGGTGATGATGTAAAATATATCTTGGGTACATGGCACTAACCCATGAGCATGGACTGATGTTGATCAAATTCTCATCTATTGGATTATATAAAATAAAATGTTGGGGTACATGGATGGTATTGTTGATAGATGCACATGTTGGTATATTGATAGATGCACATGGTTGGCATATTGGTATATGCACATGTTGTCATATTGGTATATGCAGATGTTGGCATATTGATTGAGGCATATGATTGATACATTCCATAGATGATATATTTTGGCACATTGCATGATGATGTTGTACATGGTTGATGTACATAGGTGTTGTGAGCACACATTTTGGCACATGATGTATTTGGTTAATCTTTTGCTTCATGATGAATCGTATGGCACAAGGTTGATGCATGGACAGGTCCAAGGATCATCATTGAAAGAGGAGATAGGGGGAGACATACCCATAGGGGGGAGTCATTCTTCTTCCCATGATTCTAGGAAGAGATATTTATCAAATGCATACCTAGAAAAGAGCCCTATATTTGAAGTTAGAGAACATAAGCATAATTCCAGGGGGAGCGATGGTCACAGGGGGAGTATGTTCGATATATATTCAGCATTACATCAGAGTAATATCCCTTGTTCAAAAGGGGAGAGATTATTCAAAGGAAGATCAAAAGCATTCAAGCAGGGGGAGCAGCCCCAAGAGGAGAATGGCCCTTTTCCATTGATGTCAAAGGGGGAGATTTAATCACATTGATGTGATTGATGTTTATTGATGGGGAGAGATAGTCACATTGACTATTGATGTAGAGCATGCCTTATCTACATGTTGACATCAATAATTGGTAATTGGTGTTGACATCAATGTTGGTATTGCCATCAATGTTGGTGATGCCAATAGTTTGATTGATTGATGTCAAGTGATCGATTGATGTCAAAGGATTGATTGATGACCAAAGTATATGTATTGTCCTTGATGAGAATGATAGATGTCAAAGTGGAAACCAATTGATAAAGATGGATCATTGATATGATGCATAGATGAAGATGGATCAATGAGTTGTCATTGATACATGATACATAGTTTATGTATATGATGCCTACAAGTGATGAAGAAATGATGTGTGCACCGAATTCAAGCGATGATAGCAGTTCAAGTGATGTCGAATGACAATCAATATAATTGAATGTTACGGTAAGTTGTATGTTTTGGAATATTTGTCTGTGAAAATCAGGGATTTTGTTTAATGTACTCGACATATTATCCCAATTTCATGAGGACTTGTTATTGATGAGTGTAACAATTACATATTGGTTGCATTTTTATTATTCTAGACCTTTACGTTGTCCCGTTTTGTATGATGATGGGTCACTTATTCATATTTAATCAAATGAGTTTCTTATTTTATTGCATTGTAAAATGTTGTAAAATAATGTGTTGATGATTAATTAGCATATAGATAATTTACATTGTTACAAATAATAGAGGTGTAATATGTTTGATAACACATTAATGCAATCATTATATCAAAACACAATAACAAAATATAAAATCAATATCATTATAAAAAATATGTGATTTTGAGATGGCTAATTGAAAATTTATAATAAAAAAAAAATTAATTAAAATATATACATATCATTGCACTGCATTCTTTTGAACTCACTAAACAATGCATTTTTATGAGTTATATGCACTGGTGCTAAAAATTGTGAGAAAGCAATGTTGCTTTAAATGACATAATGTACGATTATATTTGTATCATTTCAAAATATTTCAATGTGCACGATTACAATACGCACGAGTGAATGCATAAACATAAAAATCATCGGTGCTTTCCATTTATGTGTGTGCATTGGTGCTTCTTATTTTATTTGTGCGCACAAGTGCTTCTCATTGATGTGTGTGCACCAACACTTCTTATTTTATTTGTGCACACCAGTGTGTCTCATTTATGTGTACGCACCGATGCTCATCATTTATGTAACCGCATTGGTGCATCTTATTTATATATGTGCACTGGTTCTGGTGCTTCTCATTTATATATGCACACCGCTATGTTTTGATGATAAAAAACACCGACAAAAAAAACCTCCACTACAACCTCTGCCCACCCGTTAAAAAATCCGCTAAAAAATTTGTTAAAACCTTCGCTAAAACCTCTGCAACCTATAAAGGAGGTTGTAGCACCGATGCTTCTCATTTATGTGTGCGTGTCCTTGCTGACGTGGTTTTCCACACGCCCTTGCTAACGTGGTCTGTTGACGTAGATCTCCCACACGTCTTTGCTGATGTGGTTTGCTGATGTGGTCTACCATATGTCCTCTTGAATCAGACGGTTGAGGATTACTTCGAATGATCTGATGATTGAGAGTTTATTTCGGCTCTATGGGTCTCTGGACTTCAGGAATTTCAAATCTCAAACTGAATTCTTGAAATGAGATTTTTTCGGAGCGTAACCTCCTCACATATTTAGATCTGAAACAAATGATGGTTGTTTGATCAGGATCTTAGATCAATGGCTCAATCTTGTCTGCGATGCAGCTTTGCCTTAGATTAAGTCCAACAAATCTCCGTCTTCGCTTATCCTATCCTTCCTTTTAGTTCGATCTGACGGCTCATGGAAATTCGGGTGATCGAGATCTCATATCTCAACCCATGCTTATCATGTCCTTCCACTTAAGGTGATCCGATGGTTGACGGATATTCGGGTGATCGAGATCTCAGATCTCAGTCCTTCCTTATCCTATCCTTCCACTTTAGAATGATTTGATGGTTGACGGGATTTTGGATAAAAAAGATCTCAGATCTTTCTGCTTATCCTATCCTTCCACTCAAAAGTGATCCAACGGTCGATATGGACTCTTCGAAGTAGATTAACGGTCAACGATGATTGTGGAACCACAACTTGCGAGTGATTTAACTCAACACCCAAACTCCACAATTGAAGTTGTGTGTTGTTGGTGAGTCAACCATAGTCGTCGATCTTTGAAGCTATAAGATCTGACGGTCCTAACTAATTACAGGATTGAAAATAACATAATGTTTAATTATCCTTTTGATTTCCGCAATCTATCCCTGCCGTTGATCTGGCGATTGCACATCCGACGGTCACAACTCAATCCGACTTAATCTGATCATTTGTTGGATCAACCACAGTCGTCGATATTCGAGTCTATGAGATCTGACGATCTAGACCAATTGCAGGATTGGAACTAGCGAGTCGTTTAATTCTCCTTTTGATATCTGCAATCTATCCCTGTTGTTGATTTGGCTTGCAGATCCGACGGTCACGATCCTCCAACGGTCCTCAAGCCCACGGCCACTCATATGACCGATGTCCATTATATGAGACGATCAACGCCGTCAATTTCTTGATCGGACGGTTAGTAAGGATTCTCACCTTTTCCTGTGCATTGGTTGACTTCTCAGTCTTTCCATCAATCAAACGACATTTCTATAATGTGCTCTTCATTCGCTAATTCTCTCGAGCTTTAATAACTATTTGTGCATTCTTTTATGCATTGATAATCACTCATTAATTCTCCTAAGATTTGATCATAGGAACATTGTTGATCCTATCGTGATCAACAATAATCACGAATTTCTTTCAGCCTTAAGGGGATGTTCTTCTGTCGATCTTTAGTATACTTTTCCTCCTGAGATTAACCTCCTTGCTCTGCTTATTGTTTGACATTTTGTTTCCATCATTGACCCTTCATTACACATGGAAATACATTATTGGCCATCTTGACACTAATACCAACTCTATAACTGATCATGATTGATTTATGTTGCCATCATAACAAATTATCATGACTGTAGACATCAATGACAACACATGAATGACAGTATGTCCAACAATTGTTATTATGCCCCACGTTCTCATTTTGTTGTATGCAACTTCGGTGCGCTTGTATTTTATGTCTGTCCTGGTGCTTGTATAATTAGTACGTTCTGATGCTTATATTAAATATAACACACCGGTGCATTTATCTTATTAAACACACTTGTGCATTTCATTTTTTTAAAGAATCAATGTTGTTATTATATTTAAAAAACCAATCCGTAATTATCACATGCCCACCGTAAAATTTGAAAACAACATATATTATCACATGTTTTATGCATCGATGCTTCTGTATAATTAATATTTACCAGTGCTTTAGTATGCTTAATATGCACCAGTGCATATAACCCCCTAAAAAGAATTGATTTCTATACTATTTCAGGCACCATTTTGTGAGTTTATAAGAATGCACTGATATGCATATATTTTAATTAATTGTTTTTTTACAAATATTTTTATAATAATATTGTTTTTTATATTTTTGTTATTGCATTTTGATATAATGATTGCATTAATGCCTTATCCAACGAAGTAAACCTCTGTTAGTTGCAACAATATAAATCATTCACCTATGAATTAATCAGTTATTTGCAACAATGTAAATCATTCACATATTAATTAATCAACAATGCAACATTTTACAACACTTGACAATGCAATTAAATAACAAGAATGAATAAGAGACCCATGGTCATAAAAAATGGGCCAACGTAAAGGTCCACAATAATGAAAATGGAACCATATTTAATTGACACAGTTATTGGTAACATGTCCTCATGCAATTAGGACATTATATTCACTACATTAAGAAAAAATATTCCTGATTTTTACAGATCGATATTGCAAAACATACAACTTGCAATAAGATTCAATTATATTGATCATTGCTATTCATCACTTGAAATGTTGTCATTGCTCGAGTTGTGTGCATCCCTCATTTCTTGATCAGTTGTAGGCGATATTGTACTTTGGTTATTTAAACAGATGTTTTCTTGCTCGATTTCTTGTTGACGTTCCAATCACTTCGCTTCCATCTATAAACATAGAAATAAAGTGTAATGAGTAAATCTACTTTTATAATATAGTCGAATATACATGATTGTGTAAATCAAAAAGCATACCATAGCAACGATGTTGGACATATTGTTATTGATGTGTTGTCATTGATGTCAACAGTCGATGTCATTATGATGTGATGATAAGTTGTTATGAACAACATGCAAAGGAATCTACCTAAAGCTCAGGAGAGACAACGTATTAGATTTCACGAGATTAGCGCAATGCAAAAACACCATCGGGATAGAACTCGTAATAGATCAATGATATCGATCAGTTAGAATCCAAGTACAAAACCAAAAAGCTTAGAAGGGAAAGCGCATTGTAGGGATGATGAGTTATTATGAAAAACAAATAGAGGAATCTACCAAAAATATCATAAGGGAAATTACATTGCAGAAACGCGATCAGGATTGAAATCCCCACAGTAAAACTACAAAAGAATCGAGGGACAATCATGTCCACTGATGTAAATTTCAGGACAAACCAGGACCGTCAAATGAATTCAAGTTACTCGAGAAATAATTGGGGAATCTCACTCCGGGAGAATTGAGAATTGGGAACGAATAACCCAAAGTCCCGAAAGCCGAAATGAATCTATACCATTGATATAGAACTAATCACAGTCGTTGGATTAAGGAATCATGAGATCCCTAAATAGTTGAAATCCCGACTATCGTTGGATCGTGTTAATCTTTTTGTGTCAAAGATGGATTGTTAAGTAAAGTCAACTTGCTTGAGGTTTATTCAGGGAATATAACTTAGGGAGAATTGAGAATTGAGAATGAATAACCCAAAGTCCCGAAGGCCGAAATGAATCTAGACCATTGATCTAGAACTAATCACAATCGTTGGATCAAGGATTCACGAGATCCCTAAATAGTTGAAATATCGACAACCGTTGGATCATGTCAAACTTTTTGCATCAAATATGGATCGTTAGATGAAGTCAAGTTGCTCGAGGTTTATTGGGGGAATTTGACTTCGGGACAATTAAGAATTGGGAACGAATAACCCAAAGACCCGAAGGCCAAAATAAATCTGGACCATTGAGCTAATAGTTGATCACAGTCTTTGGATCAAGGATTCATATTAACCTATGATCAGGAGGAGGACATGTGCCATCTCAGGATATCCATGTCAGAAAGACCATGTCACCAAGGACATGTGGCGCAATCAGATGGTGACAATTTTCAAGGTCTGGTTGGCACTTTAGGTTACGTAAGTCACGAATCTAAGTGACATGTGGCAGCGACTCGGCTAGTGCCAAGTCAACAGTGATGTCATAAAGTTACATCACTTTGGAAGTTTGTCCTTTGGGGGAAACCAACAAATACCTGAAGCGTCGAAGGCCGAAGTCAATGCTAATCATTGATCTAAGATCCTCCAGGATGAATCATGACCGTTAGATCAAACGCTTGGAATGGTTAAGCCCACGATCCTAGCTACTGGACTTGTGGAGGTTATCAAGCAGAAAGTGCTAATCAACACTTCGACAGAATTTACTCCAGAAGAGTTGAATGGCTGCAAAGACCGGAGTCTCGAAGCGTTGAATTCTCGAAGTGAACGAGAACTATCCACTCAACTACAGATCAAGTCATGGTCGTCGATTTGTTTGAAACCTCTGGACAAGCCGGGATCGTCCATCTATGGAAGAACAAATATCGATCGTCCGATTTACTTCGGTAAAATGTACTCCGGAAGGTTGAAAGATTGCAGAGGCTGGAAGTCCCGAAGTAAATAGTGGTCATCCATCTCAACCTTTGGTTAAGTCACAACCATTGGATTAAGCGGTGGAAGGATAAGTAAGGATTGAAGCTAGAACGTTTATTTGGTTCTGGGATTCATGTTAACCATTGGATCAATCCTTGTGAGAGGTAACCACTTCGAGAAGTTGAAACTCTGAAAGATTGGATGAGAGAGAAATAGTCTGAAGGTCGAAGTACCATAGGACTAGGATCGAGCTCCAGGTCATGGGTTACAAACAATAAGCCATGAGGTGCTGGGAACATTGCTTAAACTTAATAAGCTCGTGGTTTTGCAAAGATGGTCACATGTAAATGGTTTGAAGGAGAACCTCTGCAAAATTTCATTTCTGCAATATTTGCAGAGACATGGAATCGAGTTAAAAGAAATCGATCCATACCTGTGATCGATTTATGAAAAGCACTCTGACTGAATTAAATTCCTTCACAATAATGTTTGAATAATAATAGAGATTATTGTTAATTTAAATGAAGAGGTGCAATGGTCCAAACAAAGGGACACAATGTTTCATAGCTCACACTAGTTGAAAGAGTATATAAACGAGAAAGAATGGTGAGAAGAAAGTGTCTATGTAGTCCAAATCAAGAGATCAAAACAGAAGCAGAGTCCAAGAAGAAGAACTGATGATTCTTATGAAGTGATGGTGGAAGGGAGGAGCACGAAAGGATTCATATCCTTCACTAATTAAAGATAAGGGAGTTGGTACTTCCTAGGGTTGGTGCCCTAAAAACAAGGGAGTTGGTGCTTCCTGGGATTGGTGCCCTAAAAACAAGGGATTTGGTGCTTCCTAGGATTGGTGCCCTAAAATACAAGGGAGTTGGTGCTTCCTAGGGTTGGTGCTTTGAAGAAGGGTATTTGTGTCTCCTAGAGTTGGTGCTCTAAAAAGGATTGGTTTCCTACACTATTTTTCATAAAAGTCTTGTAATTCCTATTAATTATATTTATATAATTGATTTTACAAACAAGTTTGTTGTTGATATATTGTGGTAATTAACAAAATATAAAAGTAACTGCTAATTATTGAAATGTAATATTGATTCACCCGCCCCTCCTCTCAGTATTCCAACAATTAGTATCAGAGCGGGTGCCTTTAGCACAGTCTAACAATTGAAAGGTAGATCCTGAAGATGGATCAACAAGAGGGAATGTCTAACAAAAAACCGCCATTGTTCAATGGAGGTGGCTATGCTCTATGGAAAATAAGAATGAAAAATTTCATGTTGGATCTTGGTTTTGATATCTGGCAATCTGTTGTAGATGGTTACACTGCACCAACTACTCCACCCAAACATGTTGCAGGAAAGAAAATCTGCAATGACAACTCAAGAGCAGTTAATGCAATTCTAGGAGGGTTGACAAATTCTATATGTGTGAAGGTTATACATTGTAAGTCGGCCAAAGAAATCTGGGACAAATTGGAGGTTGTATATGAAGGAGATAGCAAAGTCAGGGAAGCCAAACTACAGACCTATAGAACTCAGTTTGAAAATATGAAAATAAAAGAAAAAGAAAACATTGTTGAATACTTTCATAGGGTAGATGAAGTGATTAATTCAATCAGAGCAGCAGAAGAAGAACTTACAGATAAACCTATTGTGCAAAATATACTAAGGTCATTACCTATGAGGTATGATGCCAAGATTTCTACAATTGAAGATAGGAATGATCTTGACACACTCACAGTTGATCAACTTCATGGAATTTTTACAGCATATGAAATGAGAACAGGGAATGATAAACCAACAAAAGATGAAACAACCTTTAAAGCATCTAAAGAAAATAAGAAGCAAGAACATATGTCTCATGAAGATCAGTTAAACATATCCGATATAGAAGACGCCAACTTTATAAAGAAACTCCAGAAATGATCTGGAAAATATAAAGGAAAGTTACCCTTAATATGTTTCAACTATGGAAAAATTGGACACTTTGTCAATAAATGTCCCCATCCTAAGCAGGAGGAAAGTGATGATGAAATAACCTTAGAAAATCAGAAGAAAAGCAACACTAATAATAAAAAGAAGTTCTACAAGAAAAATAAAATGTTATTTACCCAAGAAGACAGTAGTTCATCAAAAGAAAATGAAGAAGACGAACCAGAGCTTCTATTTATGGGAATAAAAACTCAAGATGATAAACATTCAAAAGATAAATAAGAAGTGAAATTCGAAGAAGAAATCCTTAGTGTAATTGAAGAACTAGGAAAAACTAAAAAACAAAATAGGGTACTAAGGGGAGAGCTTCTAGAAATTAAAGAAGCTACTAAATCAAGAGAGAGGGAAGTTTCCAAAACCATCAAAGAGTCAGAACAGACCATCATTGATTTGAAGTCCCGGCTCTTGGAAGATAATAAAATTGAAGAAGTCATTTTACAACAACTTAATGATAAAAAAACAAGTATGTGAGAAACTAGAAGCTTAGATTAAGCTGCTAAAAAGTGAAATTGAGAAAGAAAAGAAAGGATCAAAATATGGAAATAGTTCAAAGATCTTGGATGGAATTATTAGTATTCAGAGGTCACCAAACAACAAGACCGGTTTGGGATACACCCAAGACTAAACTTATAGATCACAAGGATCTGTCAAAATGCCAATCAATTACGCAGATGCTCTAAAGGGCTCCTCAAGAAGAGAAGATAATAAAGCAAAGATGATACCATTGAAAATTGTTCCACATAAACAGAAATCAGCATTCCCTACTAAAGTAAAAAATGACAGGAAGAATACAATCACCAGAAGGAATCCCCCTCATAAATATCAATTTATTGGATACTGTTACTCTTGCAATAATTTTGGTCATAATGCAGTACACTGCAAAGCTTATGGACAATACAATAACATAAATGTCCAAAGTTATAAGAACAATAGGTACAATACAGAGAAGAGAAACTACAACTCATTTGCTCATTTGCAAAACTTCAATATTGAATGTAAAAAATGTAACAACTATGGTAAAAAAACCAGAGAATGTAGATTACCAATGCAATCCTTAAAGATAGGAAACCCTAACAAACAAAATAAGAAGATATGGAAAATAAAATCTGAAGTACCAAGCAAGAAAGATGATGAATATATTGCTCCTGAAATTGAAGAAGCTAATAATAGGAGATTGGTGTGTAAAACTTCTAATAAGGAATATAATAATAAAAGCTATGCATATAAAGTAGATCAAGCTCAAGACAAGAAAACTCCTGAAGAAAAAACTGACACAATTCCAGAACTTGATAATGTCATACAAGTAGATTATCCATTACCCAACAAATGGAAAATAAAAAGGGAAAATTCTCAAAACAATGATAAAGAAGCATATGGTGCACAAAATAGTGGCGATGATGATGAATCTTCAATAGTAGAACAACCAAAAGAATTGAGTGATGATGGTCTCAGAAGTTTTCCAATGTTATTTTAATGATCCACTGAAACTCCTCAAAAAAATTAGAAACAAAAGAAGGAAAGGAGAAATTAGGGAAGACTTAAAAATTGTTCATGTTGATACTCCTCTGAGTATTGAAGCACAAAAAAATGAATAGATAACTAGGATCATTGAAAGCATCATGGTTTGATGGTATAACTCTATGCAAACTCTGACATGGTTTGTTGTGGGTCTTCATCTGCCTAGGAACAATGCAGATTATGTATTCTCTCAAGTAAAGCATGTGATATGATCATGCATTGGTCCCAAAGTGGTTATAAGTGGACAAACCCTAAATGGAAGTTAGTATGTGGGAAAGGAATGGAGTGAGTGGAAAATTATACAATAAGTGAGGTAATGATGAAGACAGGCCGAGTACAAGTCTGAAAATGAAGGGAAAAAGACTGGAAGCTGAAGTTCCCGAAATTATGATTCTAACAGAGGTTGTAGCAGGTACTGAGACAGTGATTGGGACAATGACAGAGAAAATATGAAGATGTATTGGTTGGTTAATGTGTGTTTGAGTTGGATGGACAACTAGGTCAATTCTAGTTGGATAGATTGCATTTTTTCAGCAAGCCGAGTCATGCGGCAAGCATAGTATAAAAGTATCTCTGATGAATTTAGAGCATTATACAGTAGAGATGACAGGGGGAGAGACCTTGTCAGGAAGACCTACCCTTTTAGAAATAAAGGGGGGGAGCAGTTAGAGGCAGAGAGAGCAAATTGACAGGGGAATTCATTCAATTATGGCAGGTAGAGCATGATTGCAGGGGGAGTTACCCGAGTTCAAATTTTGGTCAACAACATACAGACAGACATAGATTAAAAATAGGGGGGAGAAAACCTTTTCCATTGATGTCAAAGGGGGAGAGTAACTTCAAAGGAGAGAAGCATCATCACAAGGGGAGTTTGTGTATGAAGTTAGTGTGTTTTCCTCAATGACAAAGGGGGAGATTGTTGGACACATTGTTATTGATGTCAACGGTCGATGTGATGATGAGTTGTTATGAACAACATGCAGAGAAATTTAACTAAATATCAGGAGAGACAACGTATTAGATTTCACAAGATCAACGCAATGCAGAAACACCATCAGGATCGAATTCCCAATAAATCAATGATCTCGATCAGTTAGAATCCAAGTACAAAACCAAAAAGCTCAGAAGGGAAAGTGCATTGCAGGGATGATGAGTTGTTATGAACAACGTGTAGAGGAATATACCAAAAATCTCATAAGGGAAAGTGCATTGCAGAAACGCGATTAGGATTGAAATCCCCACAGTAAAACTACAAAAGAATCGAGGGATAATCATGTCCACTGATGTAGATTTCAGGACAAACCAAGACCGTCAGATGAAGTCAAGTTACTCGAGGTTTAATTGGGGAATCTCACTCTGGGAGAATTGAGAATTGGGAACGAATAACCCAAAGTCCCAAAGGGAAAAATGAATCTAGACCATTGATCTAGAACTAATCACAATCGTTGGATTAAGGATTCATGAGATCCCTAAATAGTCGAAATCCCGACAATCGTTGGATCGTGTTAAGCTTTTCGTGTCAAAGATGGATCGTTAGATAAAGTCAACTTTGCTCGAGGTTTGTTCGGGGAATCTCACTTCGGGAGAATTGAGAATTGAGAACGAATAACCCAAAGTCCTGAAGGCCAAAATGAATCTAGACCATTGATCTAGAACTAATCATAGTCGTTGGATCAAGGATTCATGAGATCCCTAAATAGCCGAAATCTTGTAAACCGTTGGATCGTGTTAAACTTTTTACTTCAAAGATGGATCGTTAGATGAAGTCAAGTTGCTCGAGGTTTATTCGAGGAATCTCACTTCTGAAGAATTGAGAATTGGGAACAAATAACCCAAAGACCCGAAGGCCGAAATAAATCTAGACCGTTGATATAAGAGGTGATCACAGTCGTTGGATCAAGGATTCATATGAACCTACAACCAGGAGGAGGACATGTGCCACATCAAGATATCCACGTCAGAAAGATCATGTCAGCAAGGACATGTGGTGAAATCAGATGGTGACAAGTGTTAAGGTCTAGTTGGCACTTTAGGTTATGTAAGTCACGAATCTAAGTGACATGTGGCAAGCACTCAGCCAATTCTAAGTCTACAATGATGTCAACAAGTTACGTCACTCCGGGAGTTTTTCCTTCGGGGGAAACCAACAAATACCCAAAGCGTTGAAGGCCGAAGTCAATGATAACCGTTGATCTAAGATCCTCCATGATGAATCATGACCGTTAGATCAAACACTTGGAATGGTTAAGCCCACGGCCCTAGCTCCTGGACTTGTGGAGGTTATCAAGCAGAAAGTGTTAATAAGCATGTCGACGGAATTTACTCCGGAAGAGTTGAATGACTGCAAAGACCAGAGTCCCAAAGCGTCGAATTCTCGAAGTGAACGAGAACCGTCCACTCAACCGCAGATCAAGTCATGGTCGTTGATTTGTTTGAAACCTTTGGACAAGGCAGGATCATCCATCTACAGAAGAAAAAATATCAACCGCCCGATCTACTTCGAAAAAATGTACTCCAAAAGGTTGAAATATTGCAAAGGCTGGAAGTCTTAAAGTTCCGAAGTAAATAGTGGTCGTCCATCTCAACCTTTGATTAAGTCACATCCGTTGGATTAAGTGGTGGAAGGATAAGTAAGGATTGAAGCTAGACCATTTTAATTGGTCCTGGGATTCATGATAACCATTGGATCAATCCTTGTGAGAGGTAACCACTTCAGGAAGTTGAAACTCCAGAATATTGGATGAGAGAGAAATAGCCCGAAGGCCAAAGTATCAGAGGACTAGGTTTCATCCCTCGGTCATGGGTTACGAACAATAATCCATGAGGCGTTGGGAACATTGCTTAAACTTAATAAGCTCGTGGTTTTGCGAAGATGGTCACATGTAAATGGTTTGAAGGAAGTGCCTATGCATCATTCGATTTCTGCAATATTTGCAGAGACATGGAATCGAGTTAAAATAAATCGATCCATACATGTGATCGATTTATGAAAAGCACTCTCACTGAATTAAAATCCTTCACAATAATGTTTGAATAATAATAGAGATTATTGTTAATTTAAATGAAGAGGTGTGATGGTCCAAACAAAGGGACACAATGCTTCATAGCTCACACCAGGTGAAAGAGTATATAAACGAAAAAGAATGGTGAGAAGAAAGTGTCTCTACAGTCCAGATCAGAATATCAAAACAGAAGCAGAGTCCAAGAAGAAGAACTGATGATTCTTATCAAGTGAGGGTCAAAGGGGGAAGCACATAAGGATTCATATCCTTCACTAAGTAAAGATAAAGGAGTTGGTACTTCCTAGGGTTGGTGCCCTAAAAATAAGGGAGTTGGTGCTTCCTGGGGTTGGTGCCATAAAAACAAGGGAGTTGGTGCTTCCTAGGGTCGGTACCCTAAAATACAAGGGATTTCGTGCTTCCTAGGGTTGGTGCCTCGAAGAAGGGGATTTGTGTCTCCTAGAGTTGGTGCTCTAAAAAGGATTGGTGTCCTTCACTATTTTTCATAAAAGCCTTGTAATTCCCATTAATTATATTTATATAATTGATTTTACAAACAAGTTTGTCATTGATCTATTGTGGTAATTAACAAAATATAAAAGTAACTGATAATTATTGAAAGGTAATACTGATTCACCCCCCCCCCCTCTCAGTATCCTAACAAACGAGTGATTCATAAACCATACACATTGTTTCGAAGCCTTGCCGCATGTCGATTATCACAAGATTCTATGTCGGCTCCTCTCCATACTTTATTTCCTGCATGTTTAATACACCATTACAAAGCATAGTCGATATAATTAATATGAAGGGTTATTATTGTTCCATTAATTATAAAACAAGGGAATTTAAACATCATAGCTACTTACAAATTGTTCAATTAAAACTTGATACTTCAACATATACTCACAACCCTTAGTTAATTCAATGTTGATCAATTGTTCGGTTGGCTCTTCTTTGTATGCTAGAACATATTAGAAGACAACCATGGACCAGTGTAAATTAATTATTTAAATATAAAGATCCCAACAAATATAAAAACTTAAGTAATGTCGAAAACGTAAGTACACACAAACTTTGCAATCAACCTTTTTTTTCCCTGACGTCCTGTCTTATGTGTTGATTGGGCTCCATTTTGTTTTATTTTTTACAACAAACAATTGAAAATAAAATTTTAATATGATAAATAAATTCAATGTACATAAAAAAAAAAATGAATGATCACATACCTCTGATGCACGTTGTTCTTGGGATGCATCTTTGTGTGATGCAATTATGTTCATTTCTTTTCTCTTTTTTTTGACAAAGACGGTTATGTTGCATTAATCGGCATTCTGGTCAGCCAGAATCTGAAATTTTACAAATCCGAAGAAGGTTGGTGACCTCTGACAGTGCTGCCAACCTTCTTGTGAATGTCTTGGGAGACCAATCCCCTCTGATCCTTGAGCTAATTCGAGAATATGACAAAAAGTGCGTACATGAGTAAATTCTCACAAACTGTGAGCATAGCAAAAGACAGAAGCAAAGCATTATTCCAAGGGGGCTGAAATTTTCCCCTTAATGTAGGGGTCCAGCTTTTTCTGAGACCCTAAACAAATGTTGGAGGCCGCCTCCTTTTCTCTGCGTGCTTTGTTGGTCTTTCGCCCTCGGGTAAGGGGCGGAGACGGGACTGAATTGTCTTCAGGTTCAGAAGTTCCCCCAGAGCCGCTAGAGGGGGCTGTAACCCGACCTTCTTGAGCTTCCTGATCTGGAGCCCGAATCTTTCTCGCTGCTACAGATTTTGGGGGGGAGGATTCCGGAAGGATTTCGTCTGTCGGAGGATCATCCTTGATTGTTGTTTCTTCTGGTTCTGGGGCTTCATTTTCCTTTAGCACATCAAAACTGTTTTTATTTTCTAGAGTTGCCTCTGTTGAATGAGTGGCATTCGGGGATTGGTCTAGTGGTTCCTTTCGCTTTGGTTTCCTTCGTCGGTTTGCTACGGGCTGAAAGGCGTCTCCTTTGACTGGTCCCGGTTCCTCAGTGGCTTTGGGGCAGTTTCTTGCGAAGTGGCCGTAAGCATGGCACCGAAGGCACTTGAAAGGAATCTGCTCGTAGTCCAGCTCTTGGATATGGCTCCATTCCCCCAGGGAGAGCTTAATGGCTTCCGGAAGACCTTTCTCGAGGTTAACCTCAACACAAATGCGGGCGCAGGTATACTGGTCCCCTTTCGGCTTTGCTTTGTCCAGATAACGCCCAAGCTTATTTCCGATGTCCTCCAGAGATTCTATCCCCCAGAGATGCAAGGGTAGGTGGGGCAGCCTAACCCATACAGGGGCTGCGGTAATCTCGGCTTCGGGATTGAAGTCAGGAGTCCAGGGGGCTAAGAACAGTCCTCTCGACCCCATGAAATAGGGTCCAGATCTGAATACTAGATCACAGTCCTCTTTGCTCAAGAAACTGAAGACAAAAAAAACCCTGCCTACTGCAAACAGAGAAACGTTCCCTTTTATCAGTGGTTTCCATCGGTCATTCGTCCATGCCTCCACCACTTTGGGGCTAGGCCATAACCCCGTAAACTTTCCGATGAGGGACTTTTCTGCTAGAAGGAGGGCAAGAGAGCAAGGATGCTCTGGAGTTAGCTCCAGAGAGGGGATCTCCTCCATCTTCTTAACAAACTTGGTCGAGAGAGAAGGCTTGGGTTTGGGGCCTACCGAACGAACTAATGCCTTGAATGCTTCCAAAGGGTCTCTTCCCTTCTCGGCGTTTTGATCTGGGGCCATCGTAGCCGACCTCCTGCAAACAAGATCAAATCGCAGTGGTGAGCCAAGACCACTGTACCCACCCGCATGCAAAACCGTAGGCGGTCTCAGGCCTCGGAGGGACCCTCTGAAGGTTGTCGGGGAACCCTGACTGCTGTAGGCCGCGTCCTGTGATCAAATAACCTCTCCCATACACGTGCGCGGAGGAGGGACGCTCTGAGTGAGTGCCGGGCCCTGATCGGTGTTGGAACCGCGCCTTGCAATCGAGAAACCAGAGCTGAAGCGGCTAGGGTTTAGGCCCTAGCCGCTTTGCATTCCGTCTCGCAAACCTGTGCATTCCGTCTCTATCTTTTTTTGAATGGTTAAAAATATGTTCATTTCTTTTACCATCTCCTTGTACACTCTTTTGGACATCCCTACCGACATGTATTAGATTTCCCCTCGTTTGTCTCTTGGAATTTTCATAATCTTCCTCAAAAATGAAAAAAACACAATATTTTTTTCTTAAATGGACATGAAAGTAAATATAGCAAAACAAATTAATTTGGTAATTATTGGAACATATTATAGAAAAACATATTTAGTAATAATACATTTTATATGATTATTTTTTGTTATTGTATGTTTTTGCAATTGCAAGTCGCATGGGTCTCATTAACCATGGCTCGAGAAATGCTTCTTGTAGTGTACGTATAACCTAATTCTTGAAGTCACTAGATTGATTTTTGTATTGGAAGTGGAAATTACGTCTATACGTTCTTTCCACTCTATCCCTCAAAGCTCTATAAAACAAGTTGCTCCTCTCATTAACTTCAAGCACCACTCTAGACGAATTGATGACCAATTCGTCATCATCATTTACATCCTTAACAATTTTTGTCCTCTTAGGACGAGATTCCATTCCCTTGTTATCGGTCCCTGCATAACATTAAAAAAATGTGAAATCGAGTGTTTAAAACTTGTTAGTGATTAATGTTAAGAAATTCATTTTTAGTAAAAGTAAAAGAAAAACTTAATGTTGATTACCTTTCGATCCACCTATTTCCTCTCTTTGCAACATTTCCATAAATATTTTACACTCTTTCACACTAAGATTGCAAACAACTTATCGAGTTTCTTCAAGTTTTTGCTCTGCATGACATACATTAAAACCAATACACATCATTAATTTAAACTTACAAATATTTCAAATATATTAACTTTTTAATAAAACTTAAAGAACTTCCATCCCTCTCTTCTTGGGATGAGATACCATTGCGCTCTCTACAATAAGATGTTTTCTTTGAACTTCTATGAGCCATCTTGTATAAAAAAAATCAGGAATCATCACAAATAAAAATTATGAAAATTTTATACAATCTAGTTTTCGGTGTGCTTAATTAAACAGAATGCACTAAAACATAAAATATATAAGTACACCAGGGTATCAAACATATACTTGCACAAATCCGTACTATTAGTCATTACGCACCGCTAACCCATACACATATGATATGAAATCAATACTATTTATATTTTCGACCAATCGATGTTTTTCACAAATATATGCGGCCTGGTGCACTTTTCTATAAAATGAGCACCGGGTCAATACCTCTGTACACTGCGCACCAGGGTGATTTTCCTGTATAGTGTGCACCACAGAATTTTTTTTTAAAAAATTGCTAACAACGACAGGGTTTGGGATCCGGTGCAATGAGTGGTACCATTGCAACGGATTCCAAACGCTGAATATGCAACTAAATAAAACCTATAAAAATCTATTGCTTAAAAAATGAGGGGAACAGGAAAAAACAAGAAGAAAGCTATGGCTTCCAATACCGAAGGTAGCTATGAAACCCTTATATTTTTTTAACATGCATTGAAAATAGTTTGAATCGAATAGGGAAAGATTGAAATGATTAATAGAATAAAATCACATACCTGACATTCATTCTTTGCATATTTGTATGTGCCCTAATGATCCCTTCCAATTTTGGCTCTTCAAAAAAATCCCGCCACTCCAAAGTCTTTCGTGATAAATCTCTCTTTCACAAATCTTCACTCTAAATTCTGCCAAAAAAATTAAACAATGAATAGTGTTTTAATTTATAAACAAATACATTTTGAAAAATGAAATTCCCTCTCTTTTTTTATTGTGTTATTTCAATTTGTATGTAAAAACACTTTTTTTTTGTAAATACCCTGGGAAATTTTTTTTATTCTATCTGAAAATGATCCATACCAAAATTCGCAACTACTAGTCTGCCACTGGGGAAACCAGACCAATAGTAGAGGAAGATGTTATCAGTCCAAACAGTCTGTACGGTGTTTTTAAACAATATATGACTTACTAGATAAACAATATACATGTTATTATGAGAGCGACTAGAAGCTAAAACATATTGATGCCTTCTCTTCAATATATCAAAATAAAAAAGGGAAAACATACTAATTATCCAGACAAAGGTGGAGCTTGAGGTTCCTATGGAGGAGCGTGAGTTGCCTGCCTACTGAGCTACGCTACTGCTAATGAACTGGAGGGAGGGAGGGAGACGTGCTAGGAACTCATGAAGGAGGAGGTGAAATTCGTCGAGCTGGAGTTGAATGGAACTCTGAGCTTCTTCCTTGGTTTGCAACATTTTCCCTAGAAGCATCTTCAAGTGCCAATAGAGTTCTATTATTCTCCAGTATTTTGACTCAATACCACGTGAACTGCCAATGTCAGGAACCCAATTAATGATCCCCTCATCAACCTCCTGCATTGGTGTCAAGGTGCGTTCCATCCAAATATCTGCTTTGACCTCATCAATTTTCTCCCAGATGTGTTGAGGAATGGCTTCTTAGAAAGTTGTAACTGCTATATGAGCATCCTGTTGAGCACGGATCGTGTGATTCCTTACCTCTTTGCGGCTGGAGGAGGTCTTCGAAGCTGAGCCTCCGCTTCATCTATAACCTCTGATGTATCATTTGTAGAGAGCCATGGCGTTCACTGTTTTCTTATTGAACCACAGGTGCATGTCGATCCACAACGGGTTTGGGGACAGCGTGCAGCGCTGCCCACCATGGAGACCAACTCGAGCCAGAGATTTCTTGTTGTCGTTGCATCGAACGTTCGACCAAATCTTTGGGGTCCCAGGACTATCGAATTCTTCAACATTTTCATCACCCTCCTTATTCATGCTATTAAGACTCAAAATATCGATAGATCCTTCCATCAACTTCTGTGTACTCTCTATGTGCCTCCTTATTTTCTTGATGGAAATGTCATGGTACTTGGTGTACTGATAAATGTGTGTTTGGAATATGTCGCACGTACTTCTCGTCATCATGTTGCCTTGACAACTGGGTGCTAAAGGCTTGGAGCCCGAGGTAGTGGGTGCATAGTTAATAGTCATTGGGGGGGCGAAGGTTAGTCCCAAGTATACATCGTCAGAACTAATGCTAGTGTCGTGTCAATTAAATTGTAGTGGGTGGATGTAAAAACACTTATTAAACTATATATTTTAAAAATTAAATTTGTCGTCAAGTCGATTCGCCTCAACAATTCGTGCACACCGGTGCGTATATACTAAACAATGCATCGATACCAATTTCATTGAGAAATTAGAAATGTAAACCTCCGCTATTAAAATTTACATATATTTTTCTTTGTAGAGGTTTTAACAGATGTAATGGTTTGGTGTGTTTCATAGTTGGCCGCACTGGTGTGTTTTATATATATAGATGCAGAGGTGTGTTATAAAATAAATAAAAGCACCGATAAATTTTACTATCAGATTCATGCACGTATTAACGATTGTTTTGGCTCAAATGAAGGGAAAGGAAGGTTATAATATCAAATGGACAATACTTTAGATTCCAACTCATTTCATATTGTTGCCAATTTGTCAACTCCTCCCATACCATTTGAAGTAAGTCTAGATTTTATTTATAATTCGTTTATCCGATTGAATTTATGTCATTTATCCACATGCATTTGAATAATTGTTCATTGAATTTTGTAGGATCATAAATTGGGATTGAGTTTAAATTGGGATTGAGTTTGGATGAGCAAGATATTTCATTGGTGAAAATATGTCAGAAGCTCTTATCCGGAGAAAGATACCGCAGACAAATATTTGATGAAAATGGACAACTACTTTACCTTGACAATTATAACATGCCATCTTCCAGTAACCTGCAGCCTGGGTCAACGTTATTACACTGTGAATTGGATCTCATTTATGACACGCCAGTAGTACGTGGTTGTTCAAAATGTAATGTTGAAAATACTAAGACAACTGAGAGGGGGGGGGGTGTGAATCAGTTGTTATTGTGCTTAAACAATTTATGACTATTCAAACAATTTTTAATCTCTTCCAAGTGACCATCAATATTATACAACATATGAACAACATGAATAATGAACATCAGTCACACATAAAATATACACAGAGATAGATTTTCATGAGGAAACCCATAAAGGGAGAAACCCTATTCTTCTTCGAATGATAGGTAGTCTTTTAAGTTCTGTACATAATCATTGTTTGAGCACCAACTCAAAGTGAGGCTACTACCTCTATTTTACAAGCTCAAACTTGTTGAGAGCACCAACTCTCTGGTTTCTCTGGCACCCACTAGAAGGAAGCACCAACTCCCTGAGTGTTCCAGCACCAACTTGATGGAAGCACCTACTTCCACTTATACAAGAACCAACTTGTATACAGAAATATCTGTGTTTTCCCAAGCACCACCCTACCACCCTATTTTTCTAGCCACAACCAGATGAAAGCTCCAACTTTCAGTATTCAAGCACCAATTTGAATAAAAGAGGACTGCAGTCCTCCCTAGCACCACCCAACCTCCCTAATCATAAATAAATGATTGAATAACCAACAATACAGGTGTTTCAATTCTTACCACTTTTTCTTTGTTATGCAATTCTTCTCTGCTTTTATCTGTTCTGCAAATCTGCTCTACTTTTATCTGTTCTGCAGTTCTGCTCTGCGTCAAAATGTTCTGCAATTATGCTCTAACTTTTGTCTGTTCAGCATCTCTGAGTTTTATCTCACACTTTGCATACTGTAATTTTACCTTTCTTACAGTTCAACTCATTTTTCCAGTTTGAACATCCAACCTACCATAGTCATTGCGTTTCCATTTTATCATATCCCACCTATTCAGTTACACCTTGAATCTCCAAGAAAACGCATCAGCAACTGAATCGCCAAACGTCCAAGAACTATGATTCAGTTCTGCTAACTGAATCGTAACTGATCAATTAATTGTGAAGTGCAACAGTAGCCCTTCGATCATATTCTCAATTAATCAACAACGTTGGATTAATTCTACAGGGTCTCGTGTTTATCTCATATGCCCACTGGTTGTGACCAAATGCTAAGCAGAATTGATTTCACGATTTCACATTTCAGCATTCTTGTGATGAAGGTCTCGATTCTCCATGTCACGATCGCCGAAATAGAGCTTGGCTGCACTAGCTCCTCCCTCCGACTCTCGACGATGTGACCATGTGCTATGAGCACTTGCCAATAAAATGAGCTCTTCGTGATTTCACACTTTTTTCGTGAGTCTCCTTGAATCCTCCAACTCTCGGTATCCGAAATGGAGCCAGATCAACGGTCCACACTCTCCCTTGATCAACGACTCAGATTGAATCGTGGTTTCGTGTTTCACAATTTCAAAGGATAGAGCTCCTCCTTCCTTTGACTTTCCAGACAGTGAAAAGCTGACCTCTCATCACGTGTAGTCTGCATCCAATGGTCCATGACCCTCGATCCAAGGATTCATATCAATCCTCAATCCGATGACCCAGATCATTTCAGGATATCGCATATCGCGAGTTCCCACACCATGCTCTGTTGACTCCTCCAATGTGCAAGTCAACAAAATTATAATCACTCGCCACATGTCCTCCTTGACGATGGACAGTCCTCCTACTTTCGGGACTTTGTAAGCCCGCTTCATCTTGTACTTAAAGATCTTTCTCCTTCTTCTGGATCCAACGATGGTCGGTCCTCACACTCAGATCCAACGTCTGAGATTTGTTCTCCTCTTTTGCGCGTTCCTCCTATCTGTATTCAGATCTGACATTCATCGGGAATTCTAAGTGGGTGATCCAACAATCATTGTTGATCTTCACTGTTAATCTTGTCATGCCATCATCGTTGCGTTGTTGATCGTGTTGATCTCACCATCAATTTGTTGCATTGTTGATCATGTTGATCTTGCCATAAATGACAAACACATTGCATGCATCTTGTTGATCGTCCTAATCTCGCCATCAATTTGTTGCGTTGTTGATTGTGTTGATCTCGCCATCAATGACAAACACGCTGCCTGCATCTTTTGTCTGTAAATATGGAAACAATCTCCCCCTTTGGCATTGATGGCAACCTTCACCTTGAAGAACCTAAAGAAATGCACTCTCAACTCTCTGCCTGGACTGCTACTCTGCCTGCTGAACATGCAACCAAACATACCATTGTAGCATCCTTACTACATTGCTTACCACACTTTTTCTCCCCCTTTGACATCAATGTCAAAGAAGAAACACGCTCCCCTTGAACTGTTGCAATACATCTAGAAGGTTTCAGATATGTGACAATCACATACTCCCCTTGACAAGGGGAACAAATTAGACAAAAGAAGATATAACCCCCAACTTCTGACAAAGATATCCAAAAGGTGGTGCTGCTAATGGTTTAGTAAAGATATCAGCTATCTGTTCTATGGAAGGAATATAATTCAGCTAAACAGCTCTGTTTGTAACCTGCTCTATGAGAAAATTATATTTGATTGGAATATGCTTAGTCTTGGAATGAAGAACAAGATTCTTGGAGACACTAATGGCACTGGTGTTATCATAGTGAATTCGAATCAAATCATTATAATTTACCTTCAAGTCTGCAAGAGTTTGGATCATCCATAAAATCTGAGTGTAGCAAGTAGCAGTAGCAATGTACTCTGCCTCCGTAGTTGATAAAGAAATAGATCCCTGCTTCTTACTAATCCATGCTACCAATGAGTCACCGAGGAAGAATGCACCTCCACTGGTGCTCTTTCTCTCATCCACACAATTTGCCCAATCAACATCTGAATAAGCAATTAACTGGATATTCTGATTTCTAGGATACCACAAACCATAAGTCATTGTGCCCTTCAAGTATTTGAATATCCTTTTTACAGCTACTAAATGACTCTGTTTAGGAGCATACTGATAACGACCTACCATTCCAACAGATTGCATTATATCAGGATGGGATGTTGTGATGTACAGAAGACTGCCTATCATTGATTGATATGTCCTTTGATCAACATTAGGTGAAATATCATTTTTACTGAGTTTACAACCGACCACCATAGGTGTACTAACAGGAGAAGAATATTCAATCTGGAACTTCTTCAACATCTCTTTCAGATATTTTTCTTGAGTGATAAATATTCCTGTAGAGCTTTGATGTACTTGTAAACCAAGAAAGTATGATAGTTTGCCTATCATGGACATCTCAAACTCTGTTTGCATAGAGTTATCAAACCACTGAACAGAGGAATCATTAGTACATCCAAAAATAATGTCATCTACATAAACCAAAACAACTAGTAAATCATCACCTTCAAACTTGATGTAGAGATTGTTGTCAACAGTACCTTTCTTGAACCCTTTATCTTGTAAAAAATTGTCCAGTCTATAATTGATCCGGATTAGTTTTGGCACGAAATGAGATCGGAGATATAATAAATAAATGCATAGAGATATCGCAGATATTCAATAATATAACAGAAATGTGTCGGAGATGCAACCATAAACACAGATATACAGTAATACACGATTTCTATTAATCAAAGAAATGTACAGAGACTGTAAAAATACAGAGTGAAATACTCGCTAGAATGGTGACAGCTTATCTCTGAGAAGAGATGTGACGGCTACTCGCATTCGCAAGAAGATGATTACAATGAGGCTCTGGAGGCATTTTTACAATAAACAGGAATGCCAAAAGTCCTATATATCCAAAAATCTAACCCTAGGAGATGAAGCGCCAAAAGTCATGTGGGCCCCGTTTGAGTAAGTGAGTACATCAACTTCCCGGGGTCGTAACTTTTGCATACGATCTTCGTTTTAGGCGTGTGATAGCTCGTTGGAAAGGTATCGTCGAGGAGATTCATTTTTGGGGCTCAATCATGCCTTCTACTATCATTGAGAACCTTGATCTCGAAAAACCTTCATTTGGGCCCTCAAAATGGCCCCGGAAGTTAAAACCTGCTAAAAATAGTAAATTGCCAAAATTGTCAGAAAGTTGTTTTGAGCCAGTTGGAAAAGGTGGGTGGCCACCGATATCCACCTAGATCAATCCTCCCTCCTTAGGAAGAAATGGTCTCCATTGCGTTGAGTTCCTAGGGGAGAAGGAAAAGCGTTTGTTGAATCTGCATCTTGGTGAGCTGCTTGTCTTGTTGGAGACGTCGCGCTGCTCAGTTTGTGGAAGTCTGTCAAAAACCTTTTGAGGTTGAGGTTGTTCAACAAGTCGGGCTACATGAGAGGATGATGTGTAGAAGGAATCTTTGCACTTTGTTGCAACCTTGTCGACTTGCTTCTGTTTGATAAAAAGTGCTTGGGGCGAGGCTGTAGTGGTTGCAGTGTCCTTCTGTTCTCCTTTTGAACAGATTGTGAAGAAGCTAAATTTTGCAGAATGAGATACTACCTTGCAACACTTTTTAGGTGGAATAGTAGTCGGAACTACCTCTGGTATTCTGTAGAGATGACCCCCCAGAGAAACAATGACACTGTGGGGTCGAGACTCATAAACAGCATGGCGCTTCCACATATATGGTTGGCCCAAGAGAACATCACAGACATCCAGTGGGGAAACATCACATAATACCTCATCCTTGAAGGGTTGGATGTCATATGACAATCGAAACTGATGGTTGACACGGAGATCTCGTCCTTGTCGAAGCCACCCGATGTTGTATGGTTGCGGGTGTGGTGTTGTCGACAATCCCAACTGTTTGACGACCTCTGTTGAGATGAGGTTTTTCTGGCTTCCACTATCAACAATAAAATGCAGCGAGGTCCCCTTCACCCACATCTGTGAATGAAAAAGGTGCTCCCCCTCTTCAGGATATGTTGGTTCTTCTGGTTTAATTGTTGCGGTCGCGACAATAGCAGTGGGGTCTGCGTCAATGATCTGTCCTTTACCAGTATTTTCGTAATCAGATTCTGAATCAGGGTTCGACTCCTTGTCTTTGATCTCGGCCACCAATGACTGTTTTGAACGACATTCATCGGTGTTGTGCCAAGGGCTTTTGTGGAAATCACACCATTTTTCGGTGTCCTTCTTTGTCTTCCCGTGACCCTTCTTTTCCTGTGTCTTGGACTGGTTTTCAGGGAATTGTTTGTTAGGGCCATCTTTGTCATGCTTTGGTTGTTGCGGATTTGCAGACCCGAACTCCCGTTTGTTCTGGTGCTTAAATTTCTGCTCAATTTTAACAACATATCGATAAGCAACACCGAGTGATGAGATGTTGAGAAAATCCATTTCAGTCTGGATGTATCTGTGTAGAGCCCCGCAGTATTTCAAAACCAAATGTCGCTCGGAGTCTTTGATACCTAGCTTGGTGCACAAGGTATGGAAGGTATTGGTGAACTCTGGAACTACTTGGCCCCTCTCTTGCCGCAGTGTGGTCCATCTCATGTACTGGTCCTCATAGTTGCCAACAGGGTAATATTGTTCCTTTACCGCATCCACAAAAAAATCCCAAGTGGGATCGGCCCCATATATTCCAGACTCCTCTGGGGAACTTTGCTCCCAGTAAGTTTCCCACCAATTTTTGACATGAGGGAGAGCTTTGAGGAGTGCGAAGGTGATATTTTTTTTGTCGAAAAATTTGTGAACAGAGAAATAACCTTCTAGCAGAGTTAACCATTTTTCTAGGGCTTCTGCATCTATCTCTCCTTCAAATACAGGAATATCAAAGTTAACCTGTACCTTGAAAGGCGAGGTGCCTCCAAAGTGACCTCTTTATGAAGATGCGCCTAATGCTATCGGCAGGCGTTGAAGGATGTGGGCAAAATTCTCCATCATTTCGTCCCTCTGTCGCATGAGAGCTTGCTCAAGCAACAGATTGATAGGATCGTCTGCTCTGTCGTTTTTCTTTTCTTCCACCATTGAGGGTTTCTTGGGTGTGCAAGAGCGATTGTCTTCAAGAGAGACAAGCTCGAGACCCAACTTCCTATACTCAGACCTCGTCGGGTACATGCACTGAAAAACGATCAAGAGCGGCCTGCTCTGATACCACTGATCCGGATTAGTTTTGGCACGAAATGAGATCGGAGATATAATAAAGAAATGCACAGAGATATCGCAGATATTCAATAATATAACAGAAATGTGTCGGAGATGCAACCATAAACATAGATATACAGTAATACACAATTTCTATTAATCAAAGAAATGTATAGAGACTGTAAAAATACAGAGTGAAATACTCGCTAGAATGGTGACAGCTTATCTCTGAGAAGAGATGTGACGGCTACTTGCATTCACAAGAAGATGATTACAATGAGGCTCTGGAGGCCTTTTTACAATAAACAGGAATGTCAAAAGTCCAAGACATCCAAAAATCTAACCCTAGGAGATGAAGCGCCAAAAGTCACGTGGGCCCCGTTTGAGTAAGTGAGTACATCAACTTCTCGGGGTCGTAACTTTTGCATACGATCTCCGTTTTAGGCGTGTGATAGCTCGTTGGAAAGGTATCGTCGAGGAGATTCATTTTTGGGGCTCAATCATGCCTTCTACTATCATTGAGAACCTTGATCTCGAAAAACCTTCATTTGGGCCCTCAAAATGGCCCCGGAAGTTAAA
>ML800470.1:50083-92294 GCA_009831015.1 Picea engelmannii | reverse complement strand
AACTTTCCTTTGTCTCCCGTCATGTGTTTGGAGCATCCACTATCTATATACCAAGGGTTCGTTTTTCGTTGATCAGACAATACTAATCCACACTTGTTACTTTCCTTCTTCTTCCAAAACTTGACATTTTCAGCAGGGGATTTTGAATCTGGTTCATAGTTCCTTAACCGAAACTCAATAGATTTATGTCCAATGTTATGACAGGTGTAGCATTCAACCTCATTATTCAATAAGTTAAACTTGTTGTTGCAGTGTTGCCTACTTATTGACTGTTGATTATTTCTTGGCCTCTTTAGATGTATGTGTCTAGACTTAATTTGGCAATTTGCAGTCCGTGAAGGATTATTACTTGACTGTATCATTCTTTGTTGTGGGAAGTATTTATTCCTTTGAAATCTTAATTGCTCATGTCTATGTCTTAAGGAACAATTTACAGGTTTGTGACCAAAATTAGAACAGTAGAAGCAATAGCCATAGAAAAAATCTTTGTACCTGGAAAATGGTTGCCTTCTTTGAGCAAATCAATTTATTTCTTCATGATGACGTCATCCAGCAGAGAGAGCATTGTTTCTTCGTTCTACAGATTCAATCCTGGCACCTTTTTCTTTACTCGTCCTGGGCGGCTGATTGTCCTCCTTTGTTTCTGCAGACTTGTTATTGTCATTGGTTGTACTTTTGACAAACTTCAACTATTCTTGATTCTTGATGTCAATATTCAATATTCTTTGACATCTCCAACTCTCGATCCTCGAAAATCCGACAGGGAGTCGGATCAACGGTCTAGATAATCCCCTGAGATGGATGGTTCTCTTGCTTTCGGGATTGTTGAGCCCTCTACTCCTTGCACTTTTAAAGATCGTGCAGGTTTTCCTCGATCCAACGGTGGTCGGACCCTGCGCTCAGATCTGACGCCTGAGATCTATCCTCCATATCTGCGCGCTCCTCTTGTCTACATTGAGATCTAACGGTCATCGGGATTTTGGGATGGGATCCAACGATCAGCGATGCTTCTCCTCGAAGCTTACACATCCTTCTTACTTGGAAGAATTTCTAAGTGTCAAAGGCCTCAACCTTTGATCCGACTGTGATCCTAAGTACGCTATCTCCCTTGAGCTTTAGTCATGAGTTAACCTCATCCCTAGTGCACACCTACTCACTGCATTCGATTCTGCGCTAATTCCTCCTGAGCTTACGTTGTTCCTGTTTTTTTTCATCGATGCACTCTCTGATCCTGCCATCTTCATTGTTGTACTTGCCATCAATGACAAGCATACACTACCTGTTAAACATTTGCCAACAACATCTTTTTTTGCATGTTTGACAAAACAAACAAACCGCGATATCTTTTGCATAAGACATCTATTTGAGCCCATTCAAATTGTGTTGGGTTTGTAACATCTAGGTTTACGCACAGGTCTGTTTTGAAGAGATTCTAAGCACTTTGATTTTTAGGCCTTCCTGGACCCCATCTTGGCTCCAGGGTCCATTATGGATCACACCTCCCCACTAAAGACCTTTTGGTCCTCCAAAAGGTTACAAATTAACCTTACTGATTACATACTCATAAGGATAGAAACAAAACACTATGTTGTACAAAAATGATGATATAGCAGGTCATCATTACAACATGTGTGACTACAATAATGGAAGCAAAATACAATGAAGGTGTGACATCCACTTCTGGAATAACCAAGTGACTGTTTTCTTTCCTTCATATTGTTCCTCTTGCTTTGTTGGTAATGCCTCTTCCTTTGTGAGTACATGCACAATCCTTTTGTCCTTCTTTGGACGAAGCTTCGGATTAAGCTTCCAACAATTAACCTTTTGATGTCCACCCCTGTTGCAATAAGTGCAGTGGTCTTTTTGGCATCCAAACCTGTTTGCCCTTCTCTTTCTTCCGTTGCGGAGTTGAGTCTTTATGTTGTGTCTCCTTCCTGGTCAACGTAAACTTCCTGTATAAAGATTGTCTCTTCCAACACTTGGCAACACAATGCTTGGGTGAATGACAAAAAGTACAAGGATACATATTCCTCAAGTTTCGGATTACATGATTATGATTTTTATAATCAAAAAGAGATTTGGAAAAACCATGACCATTATACCTGTCTTGTTGATCTTCACTTTGATTTGGAGATGACTTGCATTCACTATCACCATCATGGAGTGATACACCATCACCTTTCGTGAAGTGTTCCTGCAATGATTTAGGCTGGTCATTTGAAGCAACACTTGTTTCCAATGTTTTGGAGAATGCTCCAATCTCCTCTTCGCCATATCCTAATCCTAAATAACGAGGTATTTCCACAACCTCTATGGGATTAACGATACCTTGGCCCTTATATCCAAGGCCCTTTCCTTCATAACCCATCTTGGTTAGCAATTTCAAACCTATACCTCTTGTATGTTTTCCAAATGCACCAAAAGAACCATCTTGATGGGAACAAAGCGAAATTGATGAATGACTTCCACTGCATACCTCAGAGATGTTTTCTGAATTGGGTGTAAAAGGAAATTTCTTCAATTCTTCTTCACTTTTGTTGTTCTTTGAAGGTTTCTCTTGAACCGATCTCTTTCGTTCCAAGTAATCTTCATATAACACTTTCACCATCTATGACATGGCAAAGAGAGTTTTTCGCATATCCTTCTCATCTTGAGAAAGTCCCTCTTTAGATGCCATTTTCTCATCTGAGATGAGATTTTCCCTCGTAAACATGTAAACTAAAAATCCAACCGTCAGCTAGCTCTGATACCACTTGATCTGAAATGATCTTTTAAACGACAATGGTTGAGTTATTTTGCATGAGTTAAAATACCATTTAGGAAAGTAATGAAAGAGGAAGAATTAATGAAGAAACATGGCAGCCATTAAGCAATATACATATCTGAACATAATCATGAATAATAGCAAACCATAAACACCAAAGTGATAATGAAGTTCGGCAATCTCGCCTACGTCTCAGGGCCTTTGCTTAAGTGGGTGAGGCTTTCTTATTTCTGTTCGAAGCTTTAAAAATACATCATGACAGTTCCAAAAGGATTACAAACTGATCTAGTCATGTTCTTCTAGATCTCAAGAACCCATCAAAACTGACAGCATTGAAAACGGATGAACAAAGATCCCAAAAATGGCCCGCAAAGGTGCACTCCTCGATAGCTTCCCTGCATAAAAATGGCTTTGCCTCAACAATTCATCAGCATTTTCCTGATCTGGATCCCCCCCCCTATGGCTTCAAGAAGCCTCTAATTTATATAGGCCTGAAGTTGGTAACAACCTCCCAACTTCTCCCCAAGACATGGCCTCAAAAAGGGCCCAAGATCCTCCAAACATGACCAAGAAATCTCCAAAACTGCTAAGAAAATCAATAAAAATCATACAATATAGTAAAAACCCACTTATTGGCAAAAATAAAAGGGCGTAGCACCCAAAATCCGCACTCCTGGGCATATGGGCGCCCACCATGTGGCCCCGGGCTAACTGCTAGTGCGTTGGGCCCCCGACTTAATCTCCTGGTCACTTGTGTACTGACCATATGGTCGTGGCTAAACCCTCCACACGCATAATTGGATAGGCCCCTGGTCGCACACCCTTGGTTGGCGGGCTAGCCCGACCGACTGGGCGCCAACTATCAATAGACTGGGGTCATATGATATGTACCATGCAAGCGGGGATGGAGGCTATTGTATCAAAGAGCACGCCAATCAATGGAGGCAGTGGTCATATGTTGTGGTCAAATAGAGTGTACATATGGTACTGCGCTGGGGGTTGGGGCCTAGCCCCAACCCTATCCTCCACCCGAATATACAACATAAACACTTTAAATAAAATTTGCGAAGTATAGGGTTAAGTAACACAGTGCGAGCAGGTTGGTATGCCCGGCCCTGCCAAGTCGTTTCCGCTCGGACAATAGGTCATGGGTTCAAATCTCGTGCGCTCCATACAATTTTTCCAAGCAAAACGTCCAATGAATGGGTGCCATGTAGCAACCCATGACCGGGCCACGTGGCACCACTCTATTCACCGAAAATATGCCATGTGTCAACCCTCAATTATACCACCTATCATACCTAGTCAACACATCTGCCTCGTCAGCGAGCTACCACCTGTCCATACAGACCATGCCACATGTCACCCTTGCAGTGGTGCCATGTGTCACACTCCGGCTCATCCACATACCACATCAACACCTGTCCATGTCAACTTGCCAACACACTGCCACGTCATTGTATGGTCGTACAACCTGTAGAGTCAGTTGCCATGTCAGCATTGTACGGACTGTACACTCAACATCTTTTTTTGCCTGTTTGATGAAATAAATAGACCATGATATCTTTCACATACGACATCCGTTTGAGCCCGTTCAAGTTGCGTTGGGTTCATAATGTTGAGGCCTACACACACATCTGTTTTGAAGAGATTCTGAGCACTTTGATTTTTAGGCCTTCCTGGACCCCATCTTGGCTCCGGGATCCATTATGGATCATTATGCTTCTGAAAACTTTAACAGGAAAAACCTGTTATATATCGACAATCATACACAAACTCATGGGAACATCGTAGGGTTCATAAATAGTTGCAGGGCCTCATTATTTAGTGCAAATTGTTCCTTTGAGGAACACTCCAATGACAAAGAGTTCTTAATGAAAAGGAAGGCATCCAAATTTGTTGCTTTGCATGCAATACATAGTTTGTCTCCTGGTGACAAGTTGTTAATAAACTATAACTTTCATAGACCACCAACTACTCGTCAAAAATGCCTTGCATTGGGTCTACCTTTAGACATCCCCTTGGGGCGTAAGAAAAATATGATCAAGTAATTGTATTTTTGGATTTTCAATGGAACTAATGTAAATATGTTGCTTAATTCGACATTTATTTTATTTTCTAAAGTGGTTGGTTGCATATTACAATCATTACATCAAAGATGGGGACTAAACTCCTTCTAACTTCTACACATGGACTTTTGTTTATTTATTTTTATCGAGTTTGCTTAATATTTTTTATATTTTTAAATATTAGTAATGAACCTTAGCCATTATAAACCTTGCTCACTAGGGATTGTATTAGGGCGTAATATGACCCACATGTGAAAACTAATGTATTTGCCCTTAAATGTGATGCTTTATGGATTATTCATGATGCAAAGGGCACTATAATATCAAATAGGCTCACAAAGGGAATATGGAAAACATCACTTAGTTAAGGATCTCTTGGGATTAATTATGGAGGATAGATGATAGTTGTATATTAGTTATTTGATAAGACATATGTATTAATTAAATGTTTTTGATTACATGATTAAAAAAAATATGAGAATGAATATTAGTAATTGTAGAATTTACATAGAACACTAATGTCATAGGATGCTTTCACATTATGTAAAATTAAAAATTTTAGGAGGGAAAGTATCATATGTCCATTTATTTATTTTTTGTACACACACAGGGGAAAAAATTCTATTGATCTAGCAAACTATCATATTTACATAAGGACTTTATTGTTGGCCTGCCACTAGGGAAACCAGACCAACAACAAAGCAAGTGATCCTCGGTCCATACTGTTTGTCCCAAGTTCTTAAACAGAGTCTTAAAAACTGAAAATTCAAAAAGACGGCTTAAGGATATATAACTACAGGCTCCTAGCCTTTATCTTTCTAAAGAGTTCATAATTCAAAAACAAAACAAAAATAAACTAGCCACTACCCAAAGCTCTGGCGGTCGTACTGATCGATGTTGAGTATGCTATAGGGCCAAATTGGCTACACTTCTCGGAGTTGAACCAGTTACCACTGTGCTTGACGAAAGTAGACATGAGAGAACTTCACACATCATCATATGGAGGTTGTCTAGTTGAACCTGCATAATATTTTGAGCCTCTTCCCTGGTCTGCAACATCTGACCCAAAAGGATTTTAACATGCCAATATAACTCCACAGTCTTCCAGTACTTTGTCTCCTGGGATCGAGTCATCCTTGCATTTGGGATCTAACGACTAACTGCTTCAACTACCTCCTGGTCCGTGGTCATGGAGCACTCATGTCTAATTATTGGCGGATCCTCCTCCAAATGGTATTAGGAGCACGGAGGAATGGATGAAAATAAGCTTGTTGCCACATTGAAGGCTTCATGTTGCACCCTTGAGGATGGAACGACATTGCTTGGTTGGCGAGGCAAATTCCCTACAGGCGAGTTGCCACCCCTACGATATCTCCTCGGTTAATTATGGCGGGGGGCCATGGCTGCCTAGGTTCCCAATCAAAGCCGATAGTTACCCCCTATTCTCGGTGGGAGGGTTTCGACGCCCCTCAAACTTTGTAAATTCCTCTAAGTCTCTAACAGAACAATATCCCAATATTGATAACTTTTCCTACAATTATTATATACTCGTAGAGCTTCCAACCTAACATTGTGAATATTGTGAGTCGTATTAGCCATTGATTTGAGGGAAATGACACTCATAACCTTGTTTTTTCCTTACATAATCAATGTCGTTAATCACCTCTTCTACGGATGGCTTGTTGGCCTCCTTCTCCACGTGCCCCTGAAGAAGGATGCCATTTGATATCACCTACTTGAGTATGTGTGTTGCCTTGACCTGAGGATATCCCCCTTATCCTTCACTACTTATGCCTGAGTTGTGCCGCCTTTCTTGATTTCGTCTTTTCGCAACATTACTAACCTTTTCGACACCTATCATACCATCCTCGGGGGTTGAATAGTTCGTAGTACCAACTCCCATTACACCATACAATTACCATCTCTCGTTTCCATCTTTACTTGTTATTGATGTCACTCCTTCGAACCTTGGGTCTTGTCGCCAACTGTTGTTCCTATTTCTTTCGTCTTCCTCGCTTGTCTTGAGATCCTTGGGAGTAAAATCCCCCTCAGTTCTCGTCCTTGACACCCCATCTAGGTAATTCCAGTCTTTCAATGCCAATGCTTGACAGTTGGTAGTCCACCTATCTTTGGCATTTGGGTCCCAGGGTGCTTCCCACTTGTCACCTTCTAGTTGCACCCCCTCATTGGTGAGACAATCCGCTAGATTGTTGGTTGCCCTCTTCACATGACTGGGGATACAATGCATTAATTCTTCCACTCATTCCAGGTAAGCCTCGAGGCGCCAACTATGAGCTATCTTTGAAATTGGAGATCCGTGTTGTATCGGCTTCATCATGCTAATTATCAACAGAGAGTCCCCTTCGACTATCACTTTATTATAGTCATTTTCCTTTGCTAAGTTAATCCCTTCCTCCAAAGCAACGATTTTTGCAACATTATTGCTAGTAGAGTTGAGCTTCCCTACATAAGTTCTAATGATTTCTCCTATATTGTTACGAAAGACTCCTCCCATCCCAGCCTTGCCTGGGTTTCCTTTTGTGGCCTTGTCGAAGTTAAGTTTAACAAAACCTTGGGGGGGCAACGACCAGTGAGAGGCCAACAATGCCTTAGCATATGAAGAAACTGATCGAACTAGGGTTGAGTGGCTACTCACAATTATTGCCTTGAGAATTTATTTCTCGTATTGGTTCATCTTCTAGTCTTCTTCCTTCCAGGGTTGGGTAATGACTGTTTCCTGTATTTCTTTACTTATTATATTCCATATCTCTATCGGGATATGGTTCTCATCTCTGAATATTCTTCTATTGCACTCTTTCAAGGTCTCCCATAGCAAGAATTTTGGAAGAGCTCCCATATATGATTAACTATAGGATTTTGCGTTATTGCAGCTAGCCATTCTTCAGTAGAGGTTGTTATGGATTGTCTATTACGTCTCGACCTGTAGAATAGAGATTTTGTTTGGTCCCATAAATAGTTCACAAAGGGGAAATCATTGAACATATGTTCTATTGTTTCTTCTTGATATAGGCAAAGAGGGCATCGAGAGGGTCCTGCGAAGCCTTTTTTACAAAGGTTATCCCAAGTCAAAGTCTTGTTTTGCATTAGTAACCACAAAAATATTATTATTTTTGGACATAAGTTTTATTGCCATATCCTCTGTCAAATTCTCTCTTTGGGGAGATTCTGGGAGTCTGTTGCGGTCAAGTAAGCCTCCTTGACTGAGAAGGATCCCCTCATTGACCATCCCCAACAAAGGCAGTCATCTTCCTTGCTAAATTCGATTCTTCTACTGGTTATGTCCTCCCAAAATCGATATAGGGTCTCTTGATCTTGAGCTCCTTCCCATTCTTCTTTAGGTATCTATTTATGTTATCCTTGGTGTTCCTACTCCTATACCTAATAATGGGCGACCTTTGTTTTTCCTTTGTGTTGCATGGCTTCCTTTATTCCTTGGATTTGATCTTGCTCTAACCATTTCGACAATTGTTTCCAAGCATATTCCCAAAATAACACCTCCTGACCATTCTTGATTTCCCAAAAAATATTTTTTCGGATTAGGGATTTGTTTTTCCATGCCATAATCCATATGGTAGACCCACTTGGGGCCCTTTGCATTCTAATTATATTACCTTTATGTTCTGCTCTGGTATACTTCCCCTTCCATAGCCAAGCCCACTAGGATTTCTGATTTGTAAGCCAACACCACCATAACTTTGTTGATTATTTATGGGTCCGAAAGACCTAGCCCTCAGGCCAGCTTGGGCTTGCACACAAATTTCCATGAGACTAATGCCCACTTTTTCCTTTCCTTAGTACCTCCCCAAAGGAAAGCTCTATGAATGTTTCAAATCTCTTTGAGGAGAGACTTTGGAGCAACTAGAACCGAGAAGCGGTAAAGAAGCATAGTCTGGAGGACAAATTTCACCAGGGTCAGTTTACCCGCTAGGTTAAGGGATCTAAAGGCCCAATTTTTTAGCTTCTTGGCTAAGCTAGAGAGGAGGTATTTCCAAGTAGCTTGTTTTAAATACATCTCGACCATGGGAACACCTAAATATTTTGAAGGATACTGCACTGAAATCCCAAGGTCTTTGCTAGGTGGGCTTGCACTGCTGGCAGAGTATTAAAGAAAAAAAAGTTGGGATTTGCTTTGATTAATCGTCATTCATGAATTTTTCAAGTGCTCCATTAACACTTGTTTAATTTGGAGAGCTTCTCTAATGGTTGGGGTGACCATTAACATCGTGTCATCTACAAACTATCGGTGGGTAACTGGTTTGTCGTCCCCACGAAGATTAAGTCCTTTCCATTTCCCTTGAGCTATTGCAGCTTGAATCGACTTCCCCAAACCTTCCACCGTTAGGATAACAAGGAAGGGAGAGAGGGGGTCGCCTTGGTGAATGCCCCTAGAAGGGGAAAAGGTCGCTAAGGGAGATCCATTAACCATGATGGAGAAGAAATTTGAGGAGCTCAAAGACAAAATCCACTTGATCCAACTGGGGGAGAAGCCAAAGGATTTTAAGATACCTGAGATATAGTCCCAACTAATATTGTCATAAGCTTTGGTTAAGTCTAATTTTATAAGCATACCTAGTTTGCAGGAGGAATTTAAAGAAATGATGTGTTCATGGGCTATGATAATGCTATCTACAATTTGACGGCCTTCCACAAAGCCTGATTGTTCCTGGGATATTAAGAGAGGAAGGAGAGGTTTTAAACAATTAGCTATGACTTTGGAAATGATCTTGTAGATCACATTACGCAAGGATATAAACTAGAATTTGCTTGAGTCTTCCGCCTTTTCCTCTTTGGGGATCAAAGTTAGGAAAGTTGAATTAAAGGCAGGCAAGATCTTGAGGAACCTTCTAGAGTCTTCTACCACTTCCATGACATCATGTTTAATCACAGACCAACATGCATGAAAAAAATCACATAAAACCATATGGACCTAGAGATTTATCTTTGGGCATTTCCATGATATCTTGTTCGACTTCTTCAATCGATATTTTCCTCATCGGAGATTCATTATGTTCCTTTATCACTGGCTGAGGTATGTGTTGAGTTATCTTTTCTATTTTTTTTGTCCTGTTCTTTTTTCGTTTTGACATAAGGGCGCTATAAAACTTGTTTAAATTTGTTTCTATCTCTTTGTGGTTACATATTTTATTCCCTTGGGTGTCCTAGATCGAGGTAATTATATTATTATGTCGGTGTTGGAGCATGGAGTTGTGGAAGAATTTTGTATTATTTTCCCCTTCTTTTAACCATTGGACTCTGGATTTCTTACACCACAATTGCTCCTCTCGATTCTCTCTAGTTGAGATTTGAGCACTCAGTTTGGTTTATTCCTCGATCAATTCCTCTGTGTGTCCATTTGATATCATTTTTTGTTGAAGGTGTTTCATATCCTCGATCAGTTGGTGTTTAATCGAGAATATATTACCAAATTCTTCTTTGTTCCATTTTTAAATATGATGTTTTAAATTCTTCAGGCGTTGTTGAAGATGAAACATGGGGGATCCCGATGGAATAGTTATTTCTCTACTCCAGATTTCAAATTTCTTTTGGAAATATTGATTATTCAACTAGAATTGTTCGAATTTGAAGGGTCAATTCTTAGGACTTTCTTGAATATCCACTGTGATGCATATGGGCCAGTGACTAGAACCTTGTAAGGGAAGAATGGATGCCTCAAGAGAATAGTTGGGGTGTAAAAGGGATTATGCACAAGGAATCTATCTAAATGAGAGGTTATTTGTTGGGAACCTCTTCTATGATTATTCCAAGAGTAAATTCCATTGTTGGGTTCCTAATCCACCAGGCGAAGATCTGTCTACATTTCCTTAAAGCGATAAAAAACTTGTTCCAATCATTTCACTCCCTCTTACTTCTTTGAGAGAGATGAGATCATGTTAAAATAGCCTCCCATGATTTAGGGGATTTGTGAGGTATAGGGTTTGAGGTTTTGAAGGGACTGCGGAAAGGACAATTTTTCTTGGAGATATTGGGGTCCATAAACATTGGTGACTATACTTATTTGATCAGACCTTGTAAGTTGGAAATTAGATGAAAGAGAACGTCTCGTGGTAAAAAGATGGGTAAGGACAATCTCTAAGGGATGCCTCAAAATTGCTAAACCTCTTGAGGTTCCATCAACATCAATAACTATTGATTGGCATCCCCTCCAACATCTGGTAGCTATTTTTTCCAAGGTTTCAAACGAACACTTGGTTTCTTGGATCATTAATATTGAAGGTTTTTCCTCAGAGACTAGATTCTTCAGGGATCTATGTTTATTAGGGCCATTGAGACCTCAAATGTTCCAGGATATTACTTTCATTGGGAAAGGTGGGGTTGGGAAGGGAATTTTTCCGCCATGCTCTTAATCCTGTCTGAATTTACTAGGAGTTCTCCTAGTTTGTGTAGCAATTGTTTCTTTGAAGGTTGACCTCTCTTCTTATTCTCTTTATTTGATTTAATTGCATCCTTAGCTGGAGAATTCTTAATACCTAGAGAAGATGAAGTAGTATGCTTACCTTTCTAATTGGTCGTTGTTTTCTCCTTATGTTTAGATTTAAGAAATGTAGATTTTAGGAGCTAGATTTGTTTTTTCTGGAATTTCATGGACTTCTTGCCTTTCATAGGTGACTTTTATGCTTTGTAAGTCAAGTTCCTCTAGTTCCATTCCGTCACCCTCTTCCTGATATGTTTTTCTTTCTAAGATATGTTTCATTTCTTCATCATGATCTTTGGGTATGAGGTTGTTTTGTTGCAGATATGAGTCAGTGCACATCAAATGCTTGGGTTCGGGGCTTGCAACTTGGTTATGGTTATGATCTGACTGGATCTGTCGCTTCTCATTCTAACTGTCTGTTTCTTAATCCTCAATTGTAGACAACTTTGTGAAGTTGTTACTCATACAGGGACCCTTGGGGTTTGACTGTTGCGCTGATTTTCTAAGGGTCTTCCTCTTGGCAGGGACTTTTTCAAAGCCATCTACATCCTTCTCTTGCTGAGCTTTGGGGTGGTCCATTGTTTTATTATGAGGGAAATTCCTGAATAGGTGACCATGGGCATGGCATTTGCGGCACCTAAAGGGGACATGTTTGTAATCTAGAGTTTGGATCCACTCTCTATCCCAAAATCAAAGGCTTATAGAATTTGGTAATGCCTCTGAGACATCCAAATAAACACAGATCCTGGCATATGACGTATATTAACCTTGGAGAATTGCATCTGCAATGCAAATGAAAGATCCCAATGTATTCCCTATAGCTTCTAGAATCTTTGGGTACCAGTATTCTTGCGGAAGTGAATAGAGTCAGATCCATACCAGAGCGGCCTTAAAATCCTCCTTCTTTGGACTAAAGTTCTCTTTCCAAATTCTCACATATAATCCAGTCTAATTAAAGAAATATGGGCCACCCTAGAATATCCTTTCTCGTTCTTCTGCTAGATTAAAAATGGTTGTGAAAAAACCCTTAGATCCAAGCTTGAGATCTATGTCTCCTTTAGTCTTCCAACATGTCTCGATCCACTAGTGAAGGGCCTTTTCTGATGGCCACAGTCCCATGAATTTATAGATGAGGGCGTGATCTTGCATATGCTGGATGCTTTGTGCCATTGCCAGGAGCTGAATTTCATGCTAAGGAATTTTCGTTGTTTGGGGGACACATTTCGAGGACTACCAACTTGTTGTCAACTTAGGATTTGACTCCTGCTGGAGCTCCCCTTGGGACTGTTGTTGAGGATCTAGTTCTTCTTCTTCTTCCATGGTTATTGGAACTTCTGGGCTTGCCTTGATCTGCTCTAATGGCAGGTCTGAATCTGACTTGGGGATACCAGAATTCATGAGGGAAGGTTGGCGACTACTCCCAACTACCACATTTCGAAAGGAGGGGGCGACACCACTTCCAACAGTGGCCGCCATTAATGATTGTACGGTTTATTCCAAGGTTTCAACTAGAGAGTTGTAGAGCTTCTTTTTTTCCATTCAACCTATCATATGTCTATGTTATCTAATGAATTTATGTCAAATTTTATTTTGTCGTAAAAAACCATGGCGGTGGTTGGGACTGCATGAACCGATTAATTAAATTCATCATTTCCAAAACATTTTTCATTGTATTTGATTTTGCCAATTTTTTTAAATAGTTTACACAAACTCATCAAAGATGAAATTGCATGCATTCATAGATCTATTTCTATGGATTCAAAATGCATATTTTTATATAAATGTTATTATTTGATGAATTGCATGCATTTATAGATATATTTTTATTAATTCCAAATATATATATATATATATATAATTTATAAAAATGTTATTGTTTCCTATTATTTTAATATTTTTCATGTAGCATGTATCATAATTTAAAAATACATGTCTATGTTTTTGCAATAAAATTTTAACACAATTATTTTTTTTAAATTAACATTTTTGCCTACAAACTAAAAGAAACATGTTGATTCTATTAACACCTTTATTACTTTTTTTATTATTATTAATATAAAGTGAGATGCATTTTGTAGTCTAATATGACACTTGCATAAGTCATCCCAATATAATATTTGGAAGAAAAAAACCAGAACATCCTAATAAGGAAGATATTTGTACCATCAGTACTCATAAATATAACAATTATAAATGTAATTATGAACAATTATTATAATCTTATCAATAAAATAGAAGATACAATAACATTTTATAAAAGTAATTTTTTTTTGTAAACATGTTTAATCAACATATTGTATCTTGGTGGAAATTAAACAATTCACCTTGAAGATGAATTTAACATTATATGACATTAATAGTTATAAGTTTTCATAATTACGATCCAAAGTAAACAATTTCATAAAATTAAAGTTAAACATTATATGACAACTCTAAATTCTAATGAGTGATACATCTTAAATTTAATTTAAAAACAGAGAAATTATTAGCGTACTTATTATACATTTTATAAATCAAACAACAACAACAACAACATGATTTGAAAAAATACAATATACATGTGTGCTATATTGTTTATAGCACACCAATGCGATTGAAAACGCACCGAAGCGGTTGTTATGTAAAAATGCATTGAGAAACTATTTAATTGACAAAGTACGTATGCAAACTTCGACAATTAAACTTTTGCAAAGGTTGTGCTTTACAGAGGTAATCACTCTTCAGTGCCTCTCATAATTTAGCACATGGACTCGATCCTATGCCACTTCCTCGGTGCTATGCCTCACATCTTCTCCTCCGTGGGCCACTCAACTTTCTCCAAGATATTGTCTTCGTCATTCTTGTAGTCGTAATATGAATTGACATCGATTCACTTGTAAATCACATACCTACACCTCCTCTTCTTCGCCTCGAGGGGAATTATCAAATAATTCTTTTAGGATGGGGTGGAATTCCATAGCCCTGTAGTATTTGTAACCAAGGCCCTTGCTGGTGGCACCAAACACATCAGCTTTGTTCCCTTCCAAGTCCGTCATCTTGGCCCCTGCTTTAGCATAATTAGGAATTCCAAGCTCTACAATCAGAGCTTCCCAGTGCCCCTTTGCCCTGTTCAACAAGAAATGACCTTGGTGGGTGTCTTAATTATAACATTGCGTCAATCTCAAGAATGACCTAAGCTCCATATTATATATTTAATAGAAGTTAAGAAGTACATTTAGAAAAAAAATCGATGATCCATAAGCTTTGTCAACATGCCTTATCGTTAAATATTAAGCATTGCATTGGCATCGACCTGCTTATCCATGAGTTCCTCACCCGTGTACTTATTAAGAGGTTCATCATGTTTCTTCTTCTCCACAACCATATGCTCAATCGCTTTCTCATCCAAAAGGAGAACATGGGAAATAAACTCTCGCTCTCTCTCCTGCTAGTTTCTCTTGTCCTGCTCTCCCATTTCTTCCACCACATTCTCATCTTCCTCAAATAGGACCAAATTAATGACAATGACCTCTCCGCTCTTGATTGTCAACCTGACCTCCCTCTAGATAGACTCGATCCTCTACCACTCCCTTAACACTCTGGCTTGGATCTCCTCATCCACGGGCTGCTCAACTTTCTCCAAGATATTGTTCTCATCATCCTTATTGCCATAATGACTGGCGCCAATTCGCTTGTAAATCACATACCAATATATCCTCTTCTTTGCTTCGGGGGGCTTATCGAATAGCTCTTTGATGTTGGGGAGGAATTTCCTAGCCGCACTTGTATAATTGATTGTTGGAAGATGGTTGGAAAATTCCTCCCTGATGTCAAAGAGCTATTCGATAAGCTCCGTGAGGTGAAGAAGAGGAGGTCTATGTATGCGATCTACAAGCGAATTGACACCATTTATTATGACGATAGAGATAACAAAAATGATATCTTGGAGAAAGTTGAGCAGCCCGCGGAGGAGGAGATGTGGGCCAGAGCGTTGAGGGAGTGGTAGAGGATTGAGTCTATCTAGAGGCAGGGCAGGTTGAGGATCAATAGTGGGGATGTTGTTGCCATTAAGCTTGTCCTATTCGAGGAAAATGAGGATGTGATAGAAGAAATGGGAGAGTAGGACAAGGGAAAACAACAATGGAGAGAGCGAGAGTTTGTTGCCCATGCTCCCCTTTTGGATGAGAAAGCGATTGAGCGCATGGTTGTGGAGAAGAAGTAACACTATGAGCTTATTAGTAAGTACACGGGTGAGGATCTCATGGAGGAGTAGGCCGAGGCCAAGGCAGTGATTAATATTTAACGATAAGGCATGCTAGCAAAGCTTATGGAACATCGATTGTTTTTCCAAATGTGCTTCTTAACTTCTATTAATTATACAATATGGAGCTTAGGTCATTCTTGAGGCCGACACAAAGTTATAATTAAGACATCCACCGGGGTCCTTTCTTGGTGAGCACGGGAAAGGGGCACTGAGAAGCTTTGATCGTAAAGCTTGGTAGTCCTAATTATGCCAAAGTTGGGGCTAAGATGACAGACTTGGAAGGGAACAAAGTTGATGTGCACAGTGCCCAGTGCCACAGGCAAGGGCCCCAGTTACAAATACTTCAGGGCTATGAAATTCCTCCCTATCCTCAAAGAGTTATTTAATAAGACCCACGAGGTGAAAAATAGGAGGTGTAGGTATGTGATCTACAAGCGAATTGATGCTAGTTCATATTATGGCTACAAGAATGAAGAGGACAGTATCTTGGAGAAAGTCGATTGTCCCAAGGAGGAGGAGATGCGAGGTAGAGAACCAAGGAAGTGGCAGAGGATCGAGTTCATGCGCTAAATTATGAGAGGCACCGAAGAGTGACCTATGTTTTTGCCTCTGCAAAGAAAAACCTCCACAAAATTTAACTGTGAAAGTTTGCATATGTAGTTTGTGAATTAAATTGTTTTTCTTCTGGCTGATGCTGCTGCTACTGCGCTCGGCATCGTCGGCTTATATGATTCACATAAAATCCTTTTTAGGCACATATATATAGATAAAAGGAATTTAAAATATAAAACACAAACATATATAACTAATTTGTATTTATAAAAAATTGAAATTAGTTTTTGTTTGCAAAAAAAGAGTGAAAAAGTAGCCAATGCTATTAACAAAAACATACACACCATGTCCGATGCTCCTTATTAGACATACGACATTGAACAAAGATGTGTTAAATATAACGCACTGATGCATCATTGTTTGTTGAGCACCAATATCTATAGCGGTGTGTTGTGATATATAACGCACTAGTTTATGGTTTTCATACAAAACGACCTGCGATGCCATTTCACATATGAAGTGTGTAATGTGGGGTGATTGGTTCTATGGAATGCATCATTGTAGTAGATTTTGTTGATGTTAAACTACACAGTGTGCTTGGTTATATTATACGCAATGACTCTCTATGTTAGTTTGAGCACCAGACGCTTTTAACTGGTGTGTTGTCTTTTCTTGACGCACCATTAAGGGGCACGTTTTAAAAGATGCACCAGAATGATAAATTTTAAACTATTTTTCCTTATACAATTTACTTAACTGCACCGATGTGTTTGGTTTAATGTAACGCACCGACGGTCCATTTTAGTGTTGTATGCATTGATACTGTTGCATTTGTGTTATAATGCACCAGTAACAGGCATCTCATAAAACAAATCGATATGGTAAATTATTATGCATTTTGATCGTTGTGTTGTATTACACATCACCAATGCGTTTTAATTATTTGATGCACCACGGAGGAAAAATTTTGTTTCGAAAATTTGGCGGTGCATTCGATTAATAGAACACATCATTGCATTTATCTCAATTGGCACACTTCCTAGCATCTTACCGATGCTTACCATAATACGCACTACGCTGATAATTTGTGAAAATTCGGCCTGGTGTCGTGCTCTTTACAGTATCGGTGTGTTGTTTGGATCCAGGCACACCGATAGGTGAAATTGTTGTATATCAACTTATGTGGTGTGGTGTGTTAATATATATGCATCGATGCTACCATGCTATTGTAGCACCGACGTTTTGTTTAATAGTGTGTTCTATTGTCGAGAACACTGGTTACCGAGTGTCCATAGAAGCGACATAGTGCAGTGGTGTGTTTAGTTAACATAAACGCACCGCCGACCCATTTTTTATGAAACGTGTTCACGGTGGTGCGATTTCACTAATTGATTGTACTCGTGCACTATAGCTTCCAGAGCACCAACTTGATGTTTAGCGGTGCACCGTATAGTATAACGTACCGATGCGTTTTTTGTTAGTATGGGCACCACTCCGTTATATTGATTCTTTGCAAATTAAGCGGTGTGATTTATTACTAGGAATGCACCTGTGTGATCGTGTTATTGAAGCACCGTTGTTTTGTTTAACAGGGTGTTGTGAATAATAGAGCACCAGACACAGGGCGTCAAAGCAAACACCCCGCAATGTCAAATTGGTAAATATCTATTCCGGTGTAGAGTTGTTAATTGCACCAATGCATTTGTTTAAACTAGTTGCACTACTCAATTATATTTCTTGTGTCATTTTTTATCGGTGCACTTAGTTAAATGGAACACATTGGCGCTTCAGAGTTCGAAAAACACCGACATGTTATTTACCGGGCATTGTCCTTTATAATACACCAGATTCAGGTTGTTTATGCGAAAGCACTGCTTAAGGTAAAACTTAGACACACTAGCAACAATGCTTACTATGAAGTTAGCACAAGACGCATCGTGCCAGAGCAAGCTTAATCAAAATGACGCACCGCGTGGAGACAAAAAAACAAAATTGAAAAAAGTCCCAAATTTCAAGCTAAATTAAAATTTTAAACTCATGAAAATGGAAATGGGAAAGTAATAAACAAATTACTTGGACTCTTATGTCCCGAGGAGGCATGCTTCCTCCATTGAGAGAAAATGAAAATTCGTGGTAATTTCCAAAAAATGGAAATGTGTGGAATATCGACTGGTGGAGCTATCCAAATCACTAAGAAGCACCGAAAACAGGGCGTCCGTGAAAACAACGTAAACATCGGTGTTTGCTTGAGAGATTGAAAGCATTGAATGAGGCGTCACAATGAAAACAAGTCTGGTAATTTCTTTTTATTTACCCTTACCGCGTTGTCCCATCGGACATTGTGAACACACCAATACGTAAGATTCAATGGTACCAGTGCGCTTTGATCGGTGCTTGTTATTTTTTATAACTTATGACATTGTGTTTGGACATCTACACACCCATGCGTTATGTTATAGTTGAATACCGGGGCAGATGTACCGTGTAGGCGCACCGACAAAAAATGTTCGCAAAAAAATTCCAACCGCTCGCGTCCTCTAACAACCTTCGTTATGAAAAATGATGGTGTGTTTGAGAATTTTAGCACCGATGAGCTATTTTTAGATGTGCATCGGTGCGTATAGTCCTAAAAGGCGCACCGAAAAAAAACCTCCGCAAAAACCTTCCGCTGCTCATCTCCGCTAACAACCTCCGCTATAAACAACTAAGGGATAATTTGTTTGGGGAGGTTCTGTAAAAACCTCCGTAAGAAGGTGTTCTCTTTGTAGTGTTAGTTGAGAAAGAGAAAAACCAACTAGACATTATACACTGTACTCAACCTTACAAATTCGATAATGTAGAATACTTTTGGGCAAGATCAACTTCCTCTTCAATAATGTATAATACTCTTAGGCAAGATCAACTTCCTCTTCAATAATGTATAATACTCTTGAGCAAGATCAAATTCCTCTAAATTCCATATATGATAATGATGAAAAGATAACCTTTATAAATTTTGCCAACTCTATAACTATGCTTTATCAATATTATATGTATTATACATAGTATTATACGTAGCTAGATCATAATACTACAATCTTTTTCTTTCTTTTTTTAATGTTCCATATACTATAGTCTCTTTCTTTCCTTTTTAAATGTTCCATTCGATTTATAATATATGTGTTCCCTTTAGATATGTACATAATAAATGCTTCTTAACGAGACATATCACAATTATACACACATAATAGTGGTATTTTGATTATAAACACTCCAATAGTGAGCTTGGGCATGCTTATCATAATAGGTTTCTTTTTCAATTTTTGGATACACTAATACAAGATTTTCGTATTAAATTAAAAAGATCACCTACTCTTCTATTTCTCTATAACTTTACTATTAAAATAATATATGTTATTAAATATATGTTTTTACTTATATTTAAATTATATTTAAAGATTAGGGATATTTTAAATTAATATCTATTTTTGGATACACTAATACAAGATCTTCGTATTAAATTAAAAAGATCACCTACTCTTCTATTTCTCTATAACTTTACTATTAAAATAATTTATGTTATTAAATATATGCTTTTACTTATATTTAATAGATTAGGGACATTTTAAATTAATATCTATTTTTTTTTTTTTTTACATTCTATTATTGTGATATTTAGTAAAAAAATAATTTTAATGGAAAATTCATAATTTCAAAACTTAAAAGATTTAAATATTAAAATAAATAATATTACTTATTAAAAATAATTAGCAATTAACTAATGCTTTCAAACATCGATACATGGATAATTAAAAAAATTCAAGGAAAAATGCTTGAATTTTTTTAATAGGTAAATATCATTCTTCTATAAAAGAAAGTGTTATTTTTAGAGGGGAAGACATGTATAAGCATTTTCATCATCTTTCTTTTATCTAAACACACCATTTTAATGAAGGATGAGGGTGTGTATATGTGTCTCTATCACCTTTCACTCATCTAAATATACACATGCACAATGAAGTGAATATGTGGATGTGTCCCCACAAAACATCATATGAATGTGTACATGTATGTATCCCATGAAATAGAGCGAAGATGTGCATGTATGTCCCCACCCTTCATCCATCCAACAAAAAACACACATGCACTTCCTCATCCTTTGTGTCTCAACCTCCCTTCACCCACCTAGGGACACACATGCATGCTCTCACTTCCTAGGTGGGTGGGTACTATGGGGCACCCTCAAGCCTTTGGGGAGGGTAGGTAGGTGGTAGGGTGCACCCTCAAACCTTTGGGTTTGGGAGGGTAGGTGGGTGGTGGGGTGATGATGTGCATATGTCCCCCACAAAGCGGGGTTAAGGGTGTGCATGTGTGTTTTTGACACCTTTTACCCATTAAATCACACACATACATATCCTCATTTCTTATAAAACACATACATGAAAACTCTCATCTCTTGAGAAACACATACATGCACACCCTCACTCCATATCACCTACCATTTCAATGTCGAAAGTATGTACATCATCTCACCACTTACCTTTCCAAAAAAAATTAAAACACACACATATACACACCCTTTTTTTTATACAATAAAAAAATCTATCCACACATACACACCCTTACCTCTAAATCTTACTTTTTATATATTTTGTTAAAAAAATACACATATGAACCCTTTTTTTTTTTTTAACAAATCCACACCCTTACCTCTGAACCTTACTTTTATATAATTTATTTTAACACTATTTTGTTTCAAAATAATATACCTTTACTATATAAAAGAATATAGAAGAGAACAATTTAATTTAATTAGACATTTTAATTTACTTTTATAAATTTTGTTTTAACACTATTTTGAAAACAGTATACCATTACTTACCATAGCACAAAGAAGACGACATTTTGATTTTCGATCCCCAAGCTGACAGTTACGAATTTATCTTCATACTTATCGCACATCGGTGACCTGACTTGGGGCGTGGGCAACAGACATTGAATAGGTCAGATGTTGGGTTGGTGCATCTTATGGAGAATTCAATGTGAATTGACCGACAAACACGTGCTCAACCCATGGTATTTCCCAGTTATTTCTCTTTGGTTCAGCCCGAGGTACCATTCTGTGGAAATCGTTTAAGGATTGCATAGATTGGGTCATGCCAAATTTCAACAAGAATTTATGGGACTAAACTGGATGGGTTCGGCCTATTTGGGACGATGACTGAATGGATTAAACTCAACTCTTACCAAAGGGAACACTGTCTCCACAAACAAATCGTTTCAGGTCAGAGTATATTTCTTTGCCTTTGCAATAAGGAATGAAATAGATCTTCAGCAGAGATAGGTTAGTTAGTATAATGGGATCGGTTACATTTTAAACAAAAGTTTGATTTTCCGAAGCTGAAACAATGATTTCATGAAGTGGGTTCGATCCAAATTTACCATAATTTCTATAACTAGGTTCAATCAAAATTTGCAGAAAGGTTGATTTCGCTATAGCGAGTTCTATCGGAAAGGAATTGTGCTTCAATTGGATGGGATATTGAAAAACATTATTCTGTGAAGGGTTTCTTCAATTTCATTATTTGGTGAAACTGCTCTCCTGGAGGTAAAATGGTTTTCAACACCCCTATAATAGTATCGGTTGCAACGTGGTCTGCAAGCGCATGCCAGTCGCTATCATGTAATCCAGAGCGTCTTAGCAGTGATCATGTATTAAGTCTTCTCTGCTGTCTCCCGTACAGACAGCTCGGAAGACTTGTTGTTTGTGTGTGGTCCTTTTTCTGCGTTTGGCACCAGGAGTTCTTTCTGGATTCTGATGATGATTATTCAGAATCGGATTCAGAGTCTTATCACAATGATTCCCATTCTGACTGATGTTTGGGAAATGGGCTTTTGTCTTTTTGGGAGTTTTCATAGATGTTGCAGATAGGCTTTACGTATGAGTTGTAGATCACTTTCTTGTAACATCGCTCAAGAATTAGAGCTGTTTGTTTGTTAATATTTTTTTGATGGAATCTGTGTCATTTCCTTTACGTAGGGAAGCAATGCTATGTTTAATAAAGCTTTCTAGATGCGTTTCATAACAGTTTTTAGTGAAAATAAGGGTGGGATCACTGTTAGATTTGCTCTGTGAAAATATAAGATGCATGTTACGTATACTAAATTATTGTCTCTTGATTGTGGGTTCAACCTGTTTGGATAACCAGCTCAGGAAATTGTGTCTACATTAATCGTACCTTTTCCAAAAGCTGCTACTGGTTGCATTTAATACTCGTTGTCTTCTTTGCTGCTTGCAATTATCGAAGAATATTATAGCTATTTGGCAGATTTAACAAGAAGAAATGCCACGGCCTAAACACACAGGAGTTTTATTTATCCAGTCATAAGAAGCACTATCATTGTTATGTACTTCGTGACCTATTGATTCTAGTTTTTATCATTTCAGGTGAATGTGATAATTCATGAGAGTTTTTAATATAGCACAATGATATACTACTCATTGAGCACCTATTCTAACAAGAACAGTTCATAATCTTGAAAGCTGCATACCATCTTGGAAGCATATTAAATTTGCACCACTAAACATAAAATAGAGATATACTGAAATCTCAGATTATAGGATAATCAAACTGCACTGTGTTCTAGAGTATTCATTGTCATGGATGATATTAGTTGATGAACTATCCAAAATACTTTCATGTTTGTATGATCAAGGGCGTGCACTAGCTGGATCCATACTAGCAGAGTCCTTCATTAGGCATAAGGGGAATGTTGATTTCAGGTCGCTCTCATCAAATTTGGGTAAATTTACCTTAATTACAATATCATAACTACAGTAGTGAAAGGGGATTAAAAAACCCTTTGAGAAGAAGGTCCTGGCTTATGGATGATATAATGATATTTCCCTACTTTATCTGTTTCCCTGACTAAATAACTTATGTCATCTGGGGTAAGCCACTTTTTTATGATGGCCTGCACGTCAGCAACATACAAGCTTATTGCTAATGTCCTTACTCCCAGTAAGTTATACTTATTCTATCTTTATAAGTTAGCTACTATATTGAACTTTGGTATAGAGTTGGTCGGGACTGTCTATTTTACAGTTTACCATGGTCTATTACTCTAAAAGATATGAAAAATTATTGCTTTCGAGCTGTGTAGCAACTTCTTTTTGCTATACAGTTGCAACCTTGTCATTCTCAGTTACTCTACTTTTACTTGGCACGGGAAATGCAAGAGTGGGGTTAGACAGCCATTTGCCCTTACTCATTAGCTAACCCTCTGTCTCTCCCACATAACTTTTCTCCATTAACATTCCCATTCTCATGTCTGCTCATACCATGCTCTTATAGTGGGGCTTCTAGATTGTAGCTACTAAGTAAATTTTAGGAGTTGTAGCTGTGATTAAGAGTAATTTGTGGTCCCATAGCTTACAGATTCTTGTAGCTATTGACAACTAAGATGAAGTCTGGGAACTATTTGACTGCCAAAATAAAATAGTTAGGGATTATTGTAGTTTGAATGTCACTTGGAACCCTCGAAATTGTGGCTGCTCAAGCTTGACCTGCTCTAGCAATCGTTGAGGGAAAACCAAACCTATCGATTTGTTGATGCCCTCAATAGATCCCAGGCCCTAGGGCTTGGGAACCCTCCAAAATTTTTTAAGCCTCACCAATCACATTATATTGTCCTTGTGACTTAAGCTTTTGAGGTGATTAATGCTCTTGGATCATTTCAATTTCTTTAATTGGTTTGCTTGATTGACTCTAAGTGTGCATGATTGGTAGGGGTGCCTTGTTGAATGATTAATTGATGGTATTTACTATGATCTTGATGTCTTATTTTGAATGGCTCTGACTCACCATTTGCTCGTTGATGATGAACGTGTTAGATTTTTCATTAGTTTCGTTAACATTAGATTTACCATAGTATTTTTATCTTCTTTTAACATTCAATAATCATATACCGAAATATATAAGCAGCAGATAACAAACACAAGAGGACACAAAGATTTATCTTGGGAAAACCCCAAATGGGAGAAAAACCCAACCAACTTTTCTTAGAGAGAATCTTTCCAATATTCCTAGACAACCATGAACAAGCTCTATTCACAAGAGCAAACCAACATTGAAGAAACCCAAATAACAAATACTTATCTTCTTCTTGTCAAACCCTAATGAGGGTTGACAACCAAGCAACATCATAGAACTGGTGCAAGATAGGTGCATCACTAGAGCAAGATAGTGCACCACAAAACTGGCACAACTGGCAACTGGTAAGAACGACTGCAACTGTAACTGCAAGTGCAACTGTGATTGCAACTGCAACTGGCGCGAAGCAATTGGGCAACACCACACAACCTTAGTGCAACTCCTCCAAAGGTAGCGCACAAGAGAGATCACCAAGAACCACCAAGAATATCCTTCCCCAAGTGGGGCACACTCTCCAAGAGAACCAGAAACCAAAAATAGCGAGACCGCAGCTGCAGCTGCAATTGCCTAGTGCGCACTACAGAAGGAGAACTATCCGACTGTATAATGGAATTGACCCAGATTAGTATTTATACTAATTTGGGCGCATGTCTGGGGCCGACTTCTTATTTTGGGTCTTTATTATTTCTGTGGGCGACTTTTCTTCTTGGAAATTATATTTCCTATGGGCCGATTTCTCTTCTGTGGTCTTCTATTTTACTTTATTCTTTTCCGGGATGTTCTTCAATTGTTCAATGGTCTTCCTTTGACTTCTTGGAATATTCTTTTTGTCTAAGAAAAGTTATCTAGGAGGGAATCCCTCTCACAACTACTAGAAACATCAACACTCCCTCTTAGCTAGGGAGGTATTCTTCCACGATGTCTTCATCCAGTGGTCCACTGACTACTCTGCAATCAACTAGTAGCACATAACTACTACCATGCCATCAATAGCTCCATCCTCTGCCATAGCTTAGATGACTATGCTGCAATCAACTAGTAGCACTAAGCTACTACCATGCTCTCCAACAACCAACTAGCAGCACAAAGCTGCCACCATGTTGTCACGACTACATAACAATCAACTAGTAGCACTAAACTACTACCATGCTATCGAGTAGTCTCTCATGACTATGCAACAATCAACTAGTAACACTAAGCTACTACCACATGTTATCAACCATAGTCATGATCTGCAATCCCCTAGTAGTCGTAAGACTACTACCATGCAGTCCAATAGTCTCCATAACTATGTAACAATCAACTAATAGCACTAACCTACTACCATGACATCAACCGTAGTTATGATCTTTGTGACTATGCAACGATCAACTAGTAGCACACAACTACTACCATGCCATTAACCACAGTCACAAACTCTATGACTATGCAACAATCAACTAGTAGCACACAACTACTACCATGCCATCAACCATAGTCATACCCTGCAATCAACTGGTAGCTACACAAGCTACCACCATGCAGTCCATCAGTCTCTATGATTATGCAGCAATCGACTAGTAGCACACAACTACTACCATGCCATCAACCATAATCATAGTCTGCAATCCCTATGTCTATGCAACAATCAACTAGTAGCACACAACTACTACCATGCCATTAGCCATAGTCATAGTCGATGTGTCTATAATTATGCAACAATCAACTAGTAGCACACAACTACTACCATGCCATCAACCATAGTTATAGTCTCATCTAGTAGCACGGAGCTACTTCCATAGTCCTCACGACTATGCGTGTGATGTTTCTTCTCTCATCAGGTCTGACAATGCATTACCCCCTCAATCACCTCACATGACTGATCTAGGGAACTCTTGGCCAGAGGGGTTAGCTGATAGGAGGAGAAACAACACACCTCCATCTCAACAAGGGTGGACATTCTTCATCACGCCAAGCTTGTCTTTGAAGAACTCATACTTCACTCTAGACAGAGGCTTGGTGTGAATGTCTGCTATCTGCTCATCCGTGGATATGTACTAGAGCTCTATAACTCCTCTCTGTTAAATTTATGGTGATATTCAGATTTGATTGATTGTTTTAAAATTTAGCACACTTAAATTTATACTTTAAAATTGAAGCTCAAATTCACCATAACATAAGCACAATAATAAACTTTGCATCCACAAGTACACATAGATTTACCCTGGGGAAAACCAATTGGAAAAACCCCAACAACAAATGATCTTTTCTTATTAGCGAATAGCTGAGCTAGGAGCAGATACAATAGGTTGTTAGGCTCTTACACATACCATGAGGGTTTGCTTATGAACTCACTGAAACTGTGACAGATCCCAAGTGATCTCTTGAGTATATGCGACCTCTAGACCTTACAATGACAACTTGAATGTGCTGTTGTTCTGCAGAAGATCACCTTCTCTTTTGGAACGCTAACGCCCTATTACAAAAACCTTGATCTCTTCCTCTCTGTGACAAAAAGAGAATGAGCATTCACTACATGCTGAGGTTTCTTTTATTACCAAATGACTTGATCTTCTACAAGAGATTCACTATAGTTAGGATAGTTCTCTTTTACTTCTTTTAGAGTTGAGGTTGACTTCTTTCAAAAATCGATTTGTTTCCTTAAGTTAACAATTATTTAACTTAATAATTAGTTAAGTTAATTGATTACTTAACTTGAGAATCACTCAAGTCATTAATTACTTATCTTTAATAATTGAATAATTATTAAATTTATTAATTACTTAAGTTAATAATCACTCAAGTTATCTCAACTTGATAATTACTTATTTATTTAACTTAATAATTACTTAAGTTAATAATCACTTCAAGTTATCTCAACTTGATTATTTAACTTGATTTATTTAACTTAATAATTACTCTAGTTAATAATATAATTACTTAACTTGATAATCACTCAAGTTATCTTAACTGATAATTACTTAAGTTAAACCCATTCACACTTAGTCGCTTATAATCTTCACTTTTAGATCATTCACAATTTGCATATGACTTGTTAAGTCACATTACACTTAGGAGTTTGTTAATACTTAAGCAAACACAAGTTCCCTCATGATAATCATGGTCACACGTGCCAATGCACTAGCTCATTACATATTTGCAACTCAAGTATAAGTAAAGATCATTTGTCTCGGGATATGATTTTTCAGTTCTCCAACACAATTTGGCCACATGCTACAGTCGCTTATCTAGAGTTGGCCAGACCCTAGACAAGGTCTTGTAGCTTTATCCATCTCAAGTGACCTAGGAGAACTTCACATCACTTTTTCCATTTAGGCAACATCAGTCTTGGCTCAATTAAGACTGACTTACAGTGTACTTGTCTTGTCTTTCGCTTTGGCTCAATTAAAGCTTACAAGACTATTTGACTCTTATCCTGAATCACATGACCCTTTTCTCCAAGTCTCAAGTTCTGCCTTGCGAAAGGCAGTGTTGGAGAATGTCTCACGATGCTGTAACTTTTAACACTCCCTCTCAGCGAGGGAGACATTTTCAGCAACACCAAGCTTGTCTCAAAAGTGAACAAATTTTCCAAAAGACAAAGGCTTAGTCAAGGTGTCTGCTATCTGCTCTTCAGTACGAATGTACTGCAATTTGATGGCACCTTTGTGGACCATGTCTCTGATGAAATGATATTTCATCTCAATGTGTTTAGACCTGTCATGGAAGATTGGGTTCCCTGTGAGCTTCAAACAACTCTGGTTATCATAGTGGATAACTGTTGTTTCTAATTTCTCTTGAAACAACCTGGACAACAACTTTCTCAGCCATACTGCTTCTCTACTTGCATCACTAGCTGCTATATACTCAACTTCTACTGTACTCTGCGCTACAGAACCCTGTTTCCTGCTCGACCAAGATATCATGGCTGACCCCAAACTAAAGCATAATCCTGAAGTGCTTTTTTGGTCCACTGGGCTTCCAACCCAATATGAATCAACAAAGCCATGAAGTAGTACGCCTCCATTGGAAGTATACCAGAGTCCAAATGCAATGGATCCTCTCAGATACTTGAGTACATGTTTGGCAGCTACCCAATGTCCGTGTCTCGGATCGAACTTGAATTGACTCAAGGCACTTACTGCAAAACAAATATCTGGCCTTGTATGGATTAGGTACATCAATGAACCAATCAACTTCCTATACATAGTGGGATCCACTGAGTCTAAACCACTATCCGACTCATGCAACTTCTTCAAGTTAGACACCATGGGAGTGTTCATGGATTTACAGTCTAACATGCCAAACCTTTTAAGTACATCCACTGTATATTTCCTTTGAGACAAGAAGATCCCATCTGACTTCTGCCACACTTCCAGACCAAGGAAATAATGCACGAGTCCAAGGTCTTTCATCACAAATTCGGAAGCAAGCTCCCTCTTGCACTGGGCTATCAAATGTTCCTCTCCTGTAACGAACAAGTCATCAATGTACAATACTAGAATCAATGGATGATTCTTTTCAACCTTGAAATACAAGTTGGAATCTGCTGCACTCTTTGAGAATCCCAAACTTTGGAGATAACCATCAATTCTTGCGTACCAAGCCCTTGGTGCCTGTTTCAACGCATAAAGTGCTTTTCTCAATTTGCACACATGCAATTCCTTTTCGTGAACCACAAATCCTTTTGGTTGTTCTATATATACTTCTTCCTCAACTTGGCCATTGAGGAAAGATGTTTTAACATCCATCTAGTGGAGTTTCCAATCCAGAATTGAAGTAAGGTATATAATCACTTCGATGGAAGTGTATCTTGCCACTTGAGCAAAAGTTTCCTCATAATCAATTCCTTCTTTTTGCGAGAACCCGCGAGCCACAAATCTCGCTTTGAACTTTTCAATGCTTCCATCAACTGCATGCTTATTCTTATATATCCATTTAGAGGTGACCACTGATTTACCTTCTGGCCTCGGAACCACTTTCCACAGATCATTCTTTATGATGGATTGGAATTCTTCCATCATAGCATCTCTCCAAACTTGTTGCTTGGAAATATCCTCAAAGTTGGTGGGTTCAACATTACTGATTTGTTCCATATGTGCTACATAACGTGAATACTTGTGTGGCCTTTTACTCTCCGTAAAAGTGCCTGATGGCACACCATGTCTTTCTGCTTCATGCAGGATTTCTCTACACCAAGCAGGCTTCCTCTTAACTTGAGGTGCTTCTAGGGGTCTTTTTATCTGTTCCTCTGGCTCTATTTGTTCAAATGGCTCAACCGAATTCTCCCTCTATATATCTTAACTAGAGGGACCTGAATTTGGAACCTGTACCTGAGATGCTTCAGGCTCCTTCATTTTTGTGTCAAGTGTAAGTTCTTTAGAACGCTTGAATGCAACTTGTTCATGAAATGTAACATCCCTGCTTACCTCAATGTTCCTTTGACTAGGAACGTAGATCCTATAGGCTTTTGATGTTTCGCTGTACCCCACAAAGTGTTGATTTTTCAATAAGCTAGGTTAAACATGAAGTTCATTCCATTTTTAGCATTTAACCATAACCATAAATGTTGCAGCAACCAAGATCACAAGAAGAAGCACCATGCATAAGAACACAAGAAGTATCCTGGGAAATCCTTCTCAACAAGGGAAGAAAACCCAACCAAATCCTTTGCTATATTCCTCAAGAGAAAGACCTTTACCACCAAGATAAACCCTAGCACACAAGAGGGTGCTCAAACCCTAGAACTCTAGCGCCCAAGAGAGGTGCACACTTTTCCCAAAGAAGTGTACTTGCTGAAATTTCCAAACTCACATGAAGGATATATTTCCTCAATGGGGAATTTACCTTTACTTATACTAATCTAAACTTGTCAACATAAGTGTCTATTGGCACAACAAGGCCGACCTCACTTAGCTTATAATACAATTAATATTACCCAGATTAATTATCTTTTACATTAATTATCAGTCACATTAAGGTGGGGTCGACCTGTACCCTTTACATTACAATTAGGGTTACATGCAGGTCTGACTCTTGAACAATATAGCAAGGGATCTGATACACCCACTAGTGCTCATCCACTAGGGCACATCCATAAGGATGTCCATGTCTCTGACTCACTGCATTACATAGAAGAACTCGATCTTCACACGTTCACCTATGCTCGTCCACAGGCACGTCCACTCTATAGATCTTCTTTCCCACTGCCTCACACAGGAGAATCATTTGGAATTTCTCGTCAACTCTGCTGCTCATAGGAGGCTAATACATCATCTTCATTTATGTTCACATGATGATGCACCCAACACTTTGGGATTTCACACGTTCACCTTGTGCTCAGCCACAGGCACGTCTAACTCAACAAATCGCCTTTCCCACTGGATAATCATCTGGAGTTCTTCTCAACTCTCTGAATGGAGGAGGTCATCTCTACATTCCAGCTTTGTCTCAGGTAAGAACCACGTACCCTTCTTAGGGGCTTTTTCTCAGGTTTGTAAGCTGGAGAAAGACTCACGTAGCTGGAATGATCCACATCTCACAGGTTTGTAAGCTGGAGAATGTCTCACATAGCTGCAATCATCAACACAAAGATCCCTTTCTTGCTAGAGGGTTCCATCTTTGTCCTTTTCTCTTTTGCGACATGGATAAAGACAGGACGCCCGAATATTCTCAAATGTCCCACATTAGGTTTCTCTCCTGTAAAGACTTCCTTTGGGGTCTTTTCTCCTAGAATAGAATGAGGGCTTCTATTCTGGATATAAACAACAGTTCTTGTAGCCTCTGCCCATAGCGAGGTAGGGAGATCCTAATCATGCATCATTGCCTTAGTAGCTTCACAAATGGTTCTATTCTTCCTTTCAGCTACCCCATTTTGCTGGGGATTATAGGGAACTGTTCGCTGTCTCTTGATTCCTACTTCCTTGCTGAAATCTTCGAAATGGTGTGATTCAAATTCACCACCATTATTTGACCTTAGAACTTTTATCTGCTTTCCAGTTTGATTCTCTATCAACACCTTAAATTCCTGAAACTTGTTAAATGCTTCATTCTTTGCTTTCATGAAATATATCCAAGACTTTTCATGAAATATATCCAAGCCTTTCTTGAGAAGTCATCTATAAATATTACATAGTATACATAACCATTTAAAGAAGGCGCTGACATAGGCCCACAAACATCCGAGTGTATCAAATCTAAGACTTCTTTTGTTCTTTTATGACTAGCAGGAAAAGACATCTTTATATTTTTGCCTAATACACAACCTCTACAAACATCATCAACCTCAAGCTGGAAATAAGGCATATCGCTTACCATTTTTTGAAGGCCTGGAAGAGCCTTGAAGTGAAGATGCCCGAATCTTCTATGCCACAACTCGCATGAATTAATTATGCCATGGACAAGTGCTAGAACGAGCTCTGGAACTTTGTAAAGTCCTCCCTCTTTGAGTCCAATGATAATGGCTGAACTGAGCTCTGTATCTTTGAGCCATAGGTGGGCCTTTTTCTCCACAAAGAGCAGTTTGTGACCTTTATCTTCTAGAACTCCATCTAAGATCAGATTCTTTGTTAACCCTGGAACATATAAAACATCATTAATATGCAAAATAATTCCAGATTTCAAATGGAATGTTACTGAGCCGATCCCTTTTATTTCATAGCTGGCATCATCTCCCAGCTCCACTTGTGAAGTAAATTTTACTTCTTTAAGGTCATCTATCGATTCTTTTCTCCCTGTCATGTGCCTGGAGGCACCACTATCCACTAGCCAGGACTTCACATTGTTCTTCAAGGAGCTTGTCAAAGTTGAGACAAGGTAGTATTCCTTCCTGTTTTCTTGGTTATTTCTAACCCTTCCAGACTTCTTTCTGGAAGTCCCTTCTTCTTCTTCTTCAGCTGCAACAGCGTGAACCTTTCCTCAGTTGAGGACAATCCTTACGAAACTGACCTTTCTTCTGACAGTTAAAACATCTCACCTTTGAAATGTCAAAATCCTTACCTCTGAAACCAGCTTTGTCTTTCTCCTTCTGAATAGGGAATTTCTTTCGAGAGGAGAACCTTTTTCCCTCTTTCCTTTCTTTGTTTTGGCTGTTAATGCAATATGATCTTCTTTAGAAAAGCCAAACTTACTCTGAATCCTACCTTCTTCCTGAAGGCAATCATACCACAACCTTTGAAAGTCAGGCTGAATTTCTCTTGCAGTTATTCCGACCAGAAAAGCCTCCCAGGAGGATGGAAGACCATCAACTGCAGTTTGCACCAAATCATCATCATCCACTTCTACACCAATCATGCGTAATTGATCTTTGACCTATGATATCTTAGTGAAGAATGATGCCACCTTATCATCCTTCTCCATTTTTAGGGTGTGAATCGACTTATTAAGAATCCTCTTTTGATTAGGTGCCTTCGTGTCATATAAATTTGTGAGAGTGTCAAAGCACTCCTTAGCAGTTTTCGGAGATGCTATCACAGGCATAATACTGTCCTTTACTTAATCAAATATAATTCTTTTCGCCTTTGCCTGGTTCTTCTTGAAATTTGTCCTACCTGCATTTGTAGTAGGCTCCTCTACTACACCATATACAAAGGCATACAAATCATGCTCTTCCAGAATATTCAGGATTCTAGCTTTCCAGACATTAAAATTGGATGCTCCTTCAAGCCTGTCTTCAGGCTTCGTTGAGATGGAAGTCATCTTTGTTGGCTAAACTAAACTGTGCTTTGAGGACCCTGCATGAACCCAAGTTGCTGCAAAATTGAGCGACTTCACGCCCTAAGCTCTGATACCATGTTAAATTTATGGTGATATTCAGATCTGATTGATTCTTTTAAAATTTAGCACTGTACTTAAATTCAGACTTTAAAATTGAAGCTCAAATTCACCATAACAGAAGCACAATAATAAACTTTGCATCCACAAGTACACAGAGATTTACCCTGGGGAAAACCAATTGGAAAAACCCCATCAACAAATGATCTTTTCTTATTAGCGAATAGCTGAGCTAGGAGTAGATACAATAGGCCGTTAGGCTTTTACACATACCATGAGGGTTTGCTTTTTAACTCACTAAAATCGTGATAGATCCCAAGTGATCTCTTGAGTATATGCGACCTCTAGACCTTACAATGGCAGCTTGCATGTGCTGTTGTTCTGTAGAAAATCACCTTCTCTTTTGGAACTCTAAAGCCCCATTACAAAAACCTTGATCTCTTCCTCTTTGTGACAAAAAAAGAATGAACATTCGCTACATGCTGAGGTTGACTTCTTTCAGGACTCGATTTGTTTCCTTAAGTTAACAATTATTTAACTTAATAATTAGTTAAATTAATTGATTACTTAACTTGAGAATCACTCAAGTCATTAATTACTTATCTTTAATAATTATTTTATTATTTAACTTATTAATTACTTAAGTTAATAATCACTCAAGCTATCTCAACTTGATAATTTCTTATTTATTTAACTTAATAATTACTTAAGTTAATAATCACTTCAAGTTATCTCAACTTGATTATTTAACTTAATAATTACTCCAGTTAATAATATAATTACTTAACTTGATGATCACTCAAGTTATCTTAATTGATAATTACTTAAGTTAAACCCATTCACACTTATTAGTCGCTTATACATTGAAATCTTCACTTTTAAATCATTCACAATTTGCGTATGACTTGTTAAGTCACGTTACACTTAGGAGTTTGTTCATACTAAAGCAAACACAAGTTCCCTCATGATAATCATGGTCACACATGCCAAAGCACTAGCTCATTACATATTTGCAACTCAAGTATAAGTAAAGATCATTTGTCTTGGGATGTGATTCTTCAGTTCTCTAACACAATTTGGCCACATGCTACAGTTGCTTATCTAGAGTTGGCCAGACCCTAGACAAGGTCTCGTAGCTTTATCCATATCGAATGACCTAGGAGAACTTCACATCACTTTTTCCATTTAGGCAAACATTAGTCTTGGCTCAATTAAGACCGACTTACAATGTACTTGTCTTGTATTCGCTTTGGCTCAATTAAAGTTTACAAGACTATTTGACTCTTGTTCTGAATCACATGACCTTTTTCTCCAAGTCTCAAGTTCTGCCTTGCGAAAGGCAGTCTTGAAGAATGTCTCATGATGCTGTAACTTTTAACACTCTCTGCACCATGTCTTGGATGTAATGATATTTGATCTCTATGTGTTTTGACTTGTCATGAAAGACATGGTTCTTTGAAAGCCTTATGCAACTTTGATTGTCACAATGTATCAAAGTTGGCTCCTGTTGACCACCTATCCAACTAGGGGTCAACTCCATGTGCCATGAAGATATGCATCATGAGATGCTAATGTGTCAAAGACAGTTTGGTTCTACTGGGCAATTTATGCCTCCAACACGTATTTTTGTAAACGGAATTGCCACACCCCTGCGTGGGTTAATGTAATAGGTCTGAATGGGTGATAGTTAGGTGAGTTACCTTGGGATGGATTCATTGGGAGAGTTCCTTTCACCGAGGGTTTTTTATCCTCAGGTTATTAATTGTGTTTTTCAGCCTTATTAATTTCTCTTGAGTTTTTCCCTCACACCAGCAATAATTCCTCCAAAGTGGTGAAGGGCGTTCTAATGGGCTTATCCTCTGGTAACTATTGTTTAGGAATGATGTAAATGATTATGTGTGACATCTTAGAAAGTTTCGTGGAATTCCGACGAGTCTAGATAATTTTTTTAATTAAATTTTCCTAAGTTTGGAGGTTTAATTATTTAATTAATTAATTATTTTTGAGTAAAAATTGTAAAAACTAGGTCTTTGGGCTTTTGCTAGAGGTATTTGTGCTCAAAAGAAATGGAATGAGACCCCCTACACCCTTGGACCAAGTTTCAGCTCGGTCGGGCAACTTTTGCTAGGTGTTTTTTCACCAGGAGTCTCAGTCAATCAAAACAACAATTTTAATTGCTAAATCATGACATAGGAAAAATGTCCTTTTTGTAATTTTGAGCAAATGGGGTAAAGTAACGATGGAAAAGTGTGAGAGAGATTTTTCCTAACCTTTCCTAACCTTTTCCAACCCTCACATCAGCTCCCCACTTAGCCATTAAGCAAAAACGTCACTTTTCCTAGAGTGGTGTGCCTCCCTTCTAGAAAGTCTCCAAAAAGTGAAAAAATAATAAAAAAATTAATGGGAGACTTATTATATCCCTTGGTGTGCCTCCCTAGACCCTACAACTCATCATTTCACTTATCAAAGCCTTGCCAACTCACTCCAACTCATTTCCACTTCATCCATCCATGCCAAAACCTTAACTTACCAAAACCCTAAAAGTGACTTTTCTTTGATGTGTGACACTTGTAACTCATCCAAGAGGGGTAGCTTTGCCTTCCCAAGTATAAATAGAGCCTCCCCTCACTCATTTCTTCACCATATCTTGAGCTAAGGTTGTGCTACTTGATCTCCATCTCATCTCTCTCTCCTTTTCCATCTTGCATCCATTCTTTTGCTCTTGAGGGTTTTGGAGCAATTCATTGCTTCAAGACTTTCCCTTTTGGATTAATAGAAAAGCTTTGGAGGATTTGGAAGTACAAAGAGTATTCTTGTATCTTTCTTGCACATGAGGTGATATTGTGGCTTTGGCATCTTGGGTTATATTGAGTAGATTTCTTGAGTAAAATATTTTATTTGGGTAGGTTAATCAATAGTATTATTGTTGATCTATATATGTTGGGTGGCTAGTAGGGTAAAGTATTTTATTTTGTTAGTCCATTCAATCATATTATCTACTTGTATACCTCAAGTTTTGTTTGAAGTTTTGTAGGTTTGCCTCTAGGGTTTGTTGGGATAGCCTCAAGGAGGAGTCTATCCTCAAGGCCCTTTTAAACTCCATGCTTTTCCTAATCTGATTTTCTTTTCTCTTTATATCATATTTCAGCTAGTTAATCATCATAGATAGATCACAAAAAATACATTTTTATTTGGAACTTTTATGTGAAAAATTTCTGCCCTAAAAGCATAAATTTTTCCTCACTTTTCTTGTTGTGTGCAGCATTTCCAGCAAGCAATAGCTTGCTGGTTTTTTCAGGTTCTGATTAGGTCAAGGGGTTTTGCAGCCCACTTTTGGTCACACAACACTCCCAAAGGTCTCTCCTTTGGGTTGGTAAAAAATCTCACCTCTCTCCTTCATTTTTCTAGCATTTTTGACAAAGTTTTTTGAAGCTTATTCTCTTGTGTATAATTTCATTTGTTGTAAATAATATCTTGTGCCTACACCTTGGGAGAGAAATCCCCAAAATCGTAAGGCTAGGGCATAGTTGTACTTTCAAGCATTTCTTCATTTTTTTGCCCCACTTGTCACTAGGGCAAGGACGTGTGGCTAGTTGTGCTAATCTTAGTTAGTTTGCTTCTCTTTTACAACCCTCTTAGGCACAATAAAGGTAGGCTTGCGTCCACCTTGTGCCATTGTAAGTGGTTTGTCCCTTTGCCTTTCATTTCAAGTTAGCTAGATTAGTTATGTGTTGATGGTTTACTCATGCTTAAGTGATTAAAATATTCTAGAGGTAGATCTCATACACACACTAAATCTTAGCTTAAGCCTTTAAGGCATAATCTCTTTTACATGCTTTAGATTTCTTCAAGTTTCATAACATTTTTTCTAATCCAACATACACATGGTTTAATGCATTGATAATGGTTTAAGAAGTAATCCTCTTAATTTGCAATCAACTCATCTGTAGGGCCATTTGCCATCATCTATTTGTGAAGTGTATGTGAAGCATGTATGTGTTGTAGGGACACACTTTAATTTCAACAAACACTTTTCATCTCTTAGCACTTTATTTTCATGCAATAACATTCATAGTTAAGTGGTGATAAACTAAAGCACTTTTTCTTTTCTTTGGCAAGCTGTTCTCGCCTTCCTTTTCATTCATTTATCTCAAGTTTCTTACATTGTTTAAATGCTATAATTTCACGGTTTAATAACACTTTAGTAGTTGATTGAAGTTTCGGTTTTGGGCCTTTTTCACTAATTTTGGGCAAGCAAAAGTCACTAAAACACTCTTAAACACATCTAAAAACTTAGTCCTAAGGCATAATAATATATTAGACTTAATAGGACACCTAAATTCACCATTTTCGCCATCTAAAACGGGGCTTGAGGAAGGCAACAGAAGGTGCTAGGCCGGGGACGGTCTCATGGCGCGCGACGTCCTTTCCGGGAGTACTCGGGTTTTTAGGGTTGACCTGTGAAGCTAGGGTAGGCCTCGTTGCCTCACTTCTTGAGCATTCAACAACCATTTGGTAATTGGGGGAGGAGGATTTCGGTTCAACACTTAGTTTTGGGGGGGGGGGAATTTAAAATCTTTAAAATCTTTAAGCAACCCTTAATCCACTTAGTGTTTTAGGCAATCACCTTCTTGGGTATATCTTATGGTTGTTTAAAACATTGCTTGCAAACACATATCTCTTTAATTTCATATGCAAGTAACATKTCTTTGCTTTGTGGATAATTAACCAAGTATTGTTGAGCATTTGTTCTTTCAAGTATTTCTTTTTATGCTCTTTATGGTGTGATCCCTCAAGAGATAGCACATCCCATTTGGAGGCATCATCTTGTTGGATCTTGMGTGTAGTGGATGCCATTGAAAAGCARTCCAATAGAGTAAGTGCTCTTGGGGCATGCTTGGCTTGATGTGGATGATCTTTWTGTTTTAAATATCTTTGAGTACCTACACATTTAAGCACTTGGTTATCTTTGTATCTTGTATATCTTGTATCTCTTGTTCATAGTTGTTGTACTATCCTTTCATTCTTTATTGTACCTTTGTAAGTAAACTTGTAAATCTTTTGTAATCAAACACCCTTAACTTTAGTTGACCCCTAGCCCAATCTTTAGRCACTAGTCTTAGTTKCCCTAGGAAAAGGCTYGCTTCTCATCTTTATTATTGCATCTTGCATTTGCTGCCTTTGCATCATAGGTTAGTCTTCCCCCAAACCTTGTAACTAATTAAAGCCAACTCCTAGAACATAACGTAAATCATATCTAGTAACTAGGGTCTACCCCCCTTGGCTTCCCTGGGAGTAAGCCTAGATGAAGAGGTTCAAGTTAAAGTGACAACGTGGGCTATGAACCTAGGCATTGTACCTCTAAGGACACACTAAGTGAGCAAGACTTAGCTCACGTTTGCAAGTGTGTATAAGGACGACAACAACTCCAACTCTAGATCAAATATCCCTGCAAGCAACTTCCGAAGCCACATTGCTTCACGGCTTGCCACACTAGCTGCGATATACTCTGCCTCTGCTGTACTGAGTGCCATTGATGTCTGCTTCCTACTCAACCATGAGATCATACCTGATCCCAGACTGAAGCTACATCCATAAGTCCTCTTTCGATCCACTGCACTCCCTACCCAGTCAGAGTTTGTATATCCCTGCAGTTTCACATCTCCACCCGAGACATATCTCAATCCACATCCATCGTACCATGCAGGTACCTCAATATATGTTTTGCTGCCAACATAGGTTGAACCATGTACTGACTGAAGGAATTCATTGCAAAACATATGTCTGACTTGGTGTTAACTAGGTACATCAAGGATCCGATCAACTATCTGTACATCGTGGGATTCACCAAATATGAAGAGGAATCACTCAAGAGCTTCAGATTTGTCAACATAGGTGTGGCCATGGACTTGCAGTCCATCATCCCGAGTCTTTGCAGGATCTCAACAGTATATTTTCCTTGGCTAAGGAAAATCTCATCTGGTCTCTGCCACACCTCCAATCCCAAAATAATGCATCAGACCTGGATCCTTCATCTCGAACTTTGAAGTGAGTTCCCTCTTGCACCCATTTGTGAGCTTCTCATTCCCTGTAAGAAATAGGTCATCCAATATCAAGGCGAAACCATCCCCCAACTCATCAAAATAACTGTCTGGCATATCCTGCCCTGGGTGCTTGCTTAAGCCCGTACAAAGCCTTCTTCAATCTGCAGACATGAGACTCCTCATGTATCTTGTGGCTGTTCTATGTACACTTCTTCTGGCTATTGGAGCGAGTGTCTTGTCATAATCTTCTCCCTCTTGCTGGGATAATCCTCTGGCTGCAAATCAAACTTTGTACATCTCTATGCTGCCATTTGCAGCATGCTTGATCTTGTAGATCAACTTGGAAGTCACCATTGACTTCCCTTATGGTCTCAAGGAAAAATCCATATCCCATTCCTTCTGACTGGCTTCCTCCTCTGTCATTGAAACAAGGGAATCCTCCCAGGAGGTCTCATATCTCTTTGAAGCCTTTGAAGCTTTAATCTAGCATCCTAGAAGACGTCTCTCTCTCCCATCTGAATCTGAGGAGGAATACTTTCTGAATGAAAGTCTCTAAGCCATTGACTCTCTTTGAGATCAGGCCCACTCTGAGTCTACATGATCCCTCTGAAGCTTGACTCCCTTTGAAGTCTGATCTCCTATGAACTGTCCTGGGGGGGCTTCTCCTTCCTACTGGATCCTAAAGGGTGACTCTCTTTGAACTCTAGCTCCTTTTGAGTTGGTACTTGGTGGGTCCGCCTGCCTCACCACTGGTGGAGCCATCTGCTCCTCCTCATGATATGGCTCATCAATGCCATATATTTGCATCCCCTTTGCATCCTGCAAAGTATCACGGGACCATGTTGGTCTCTTCCTAGTCACTGCAACTATTCTGGGTAGGCCCTTCTGGCTCTACTGACTCTTCCCGATGATCTAAAGAGTGATCAACTGAACTAGAGGGATCTGTGCGGTCATCTTTGGAGCCTTCTGCTCCTTACAATCCATCTTTATATGAGATACTCTGTATCTCGCAAAAGTACCCTTCTTGCCAAAAGGTTTTGACTTCGTCCTTTTCTCTTTCATTACATGAACGTGTATGGTCATGTACACAACTCTATGTCAGGATAGTCTGCTCCATGTCTCAGCTAGAGACCATCTAATATGTTGCTTCTTGCAACCATCATTATAGCTCCCTCTCAGAGCTATCATCTGTGACCAGCCCGGAACAAGGGAAAACACCAGACAAGAATAATACTCTTATAATAAGAACAATAATAAAAACAAGAACGGGAACAATCGTCACAGTAGCTCCTTCTCAGAGCTATCACTTGTGACCTGCCTGGAACAAGAGCCAAAACAAAAATACAATAATAAGAAATAAGAACAACACTCTTCCAGTGTTGTGACTAATCATTCCTCCATGGTAACCTCCATGGAATTTACAAGATAACCTGCCTGGAACAAGGTCAACAACCAAGAACGTCTCCTAGAGGAGATCAATTTATCTTGTAAACAAGTGCATCATTAATACTGACCAATGAGATTTTACTTAATGATCATAATACCAACAATATTCAAGTGTTACCAAACATTTGATAGCAATAGCAGTCATAGAATTCTAAAGATTACTATTCTAGTTACAACACTTACTTAGGCTGCAACAATATAAAATATCAAACCTGATATGCAAACTTGGAGTCTAGCTGCCGCTGTCCCATTTGAGTTGTCATATACTGTAGGAGAGATCGTCATTACTTCCTCTAACTCTTGGGCTTCCTCTAAGTGCACTAGATCTAAGATCCCTTTGGATCTACTGTCACTGCTTGGATAAATGTCCTTTTGCCAAGTGTACGTCTCCTGCAAACACCCTCATCTTTTATACAAGCACACCATCCAACTTTGTCTTCTAATCTGAGACATTACATCAATAAGAAAAGGTTAGAAATCTGAATTAGAAGGTTCAATGTCTAGGAAAATGTCAACAAGCCTAAAAAACCTAAAATTTCAATTTTGACAGAAAGTCAATCTGAGAAGTGCAATAGGTGCGCTAGAGTGGGGCGAGTTGATCAACGATGGAGTTTGTCCCAATCGACTTTATAACAAGTGCTCAAAAAGCTTGACAAAGAAAATTGTGCAGCAACAAATCTCAACAATGTGGCAAATCTCACGATCTTCCTTCCAACGATTAGACTGTTTTGAAGGAAACCTGCTCTGATTCCATGTTAGATTTTTCATTAGTTTCGTTAAAATTAGATTTATCATAGCATTTTTATCTTCTTTTAACATTCAATAATCATATATTGAAATATATAAGCAACAGATAAACAAGCACAAGAGGATACAAAGATTTATCCTGGGAAAACCCCAAATGGGGGAAAAACCCAACCAACTTTTCTTAGAGAGAATCTTTCCAATATTCCAATACAACCATGAACAAGCTCTATTCACAAGAGCAAACCAACATTGAAGAAACCCTGATAACAAATACTTATCTTCTTCTTATCAAACCCTAGTGAGGGTTGACAACTAAGCAACACCACAGAATTGGCGCAAGATAGGCGCATCACTAGAGCAAGATGGCACACCAAAGAACTGGCACAACTGACAATTGGTAACAACAACTGCAACTGTAACTGTGACTGCAACTGCAATTGGCACGAAGCAATTGGGCAACACCCCACAACCTTAGCACAACTCCTCCAGAGGTAGCGCACAAGAGAGATTACCAAGAACCACCAAGAATATCCTTCCCCAAGTGGGGCGCATTCTCCAAGAGAACCAGAAACCAGAAATAATGAGACTGCAGCGACAACTGTCGCTGCAACTGCCTAGTGCGCATTGCAGAAGGAGAACTGTCTGACTGTACAAATGAATTGACCCAGATTAGTATTTATACTAAGCTGAGTGCCTGTCTGGGGCCGACTTCTTATTTTGAGTCTTTATTATTTCTATGGGCCGACTTCTCTTCCTGGAAATTATATTTCCACTTTATTATTATTTCCTATGGGTCGACTTCTCTTTTGTGGTCTTCTATTTTACTTTATTCTTTTCCGGGGTGTTCTTGGAATATTCTTCTTCTATAAGAAAAGTTGTCCAGGAAGGGAATACCTCCCGCGGCTACCAAAAACATCAACATAATGAACTCTTTGATTATCTTCCTTTGCATGGATAGTTATTTGCGGGTGTTGCCCATTCTTTGGGTCTTATTCATTCACTGAGCTCTTTTAATTGATGATTGGGATGATCCTTGCTTGTTGCTTCATATCATCCTGCTTTTCTTTAGGTGAGGTTGGTTGTAGTTGGATAATGTTTTGCCTCTAGGGATGTAATAGTTCTCTTGTTCGATAAGAATGCCTTTAGGTTCTTGCATTGTTTCATTGGTGATTGACATGTCTCCTTGTTGAACTTGCCTTGGTTATCAGCAAGTTGTGTGAAATTTTAA
>ML800470.1:17260-32858 GCA_009831015.1 Picea engelmannii | reverse complement strand
AGACACAACTCCCTCCAACCTAGACACAGTGTCCTAAACCCTTGACATCATCCTCTATTGATCATGACATCATCTTCTAGGGTGTTGATGGCATTGGGGTTTGATGGACACTTGGGGTACTGGTGATGATTTGGCATGACCACGACAGTGGAGACATACCTTTGCCATTACTCCACTTCTAGATGATGCCATGTGGCCTTTGGAGGCCCTCTCTTAGCCTAAGAAGGCTTGACATCACCACACGTGTTTCCATTTATGAAGTATTTTTGCATTTTAGCATTTTGTAAAGGACAAATGAGGGGTCGGCCCCACTTCTATTTGATATTAACATTTTACGTGGATAAATTTGCTAGGCTATACTCATAAGAAGGCTAGCGCTAACATTCATTTATTCATCATCACTCCTCACCTTTGTGGGGTTAACACTTCTAGCTTTTTCGCTATTTCAACCGTTCTTGGTCTTTTGAGTTGGGTGTTGTAAATCTCTCCGATATATTCGAGATATTTCGAGTTAAACCCCTGTCCGATATATTCGAGATATTTCGAGATATTCCGAGTTAGACCCCTGTCTTGCGACATTTTCCGAGATATTCCGATATTTTCTGCCAATGTCACTGAGAAGTTGCATTCTGGACCCTCGTTGATACTTTGTCCGAGATGAGATTTACAACATACGGTCTTTTCTCTTATGTGCTATGTTTTAAGGAGGTCTCTTGTGCATGCTTTTGCTCATTTTGGATGGATATTTCTGCAATTAGGGTTTTATGCTCTTGGTTTCTCGGATAAAGTGAGTAATTTTCTGCAATTCTATTGTCTTTTGTTGATGTAAATGGTGAAATTGCTATTTTGTTGCAAGAATTCTTGTTTTGTTGAAACCCTAAGAGGGGAACATAAGTGCTTCTTCCCCTCACAAAGTTTTATTTGTCCAAATTAGTGAAACGTCCTTGCTAGGGTTAGAAGCCTAAAGCCCAAAAGTGCTTGCACTTTAGGGTTTTAACCCTAGACATTTGATCTTTGACCTAAGTGAAGCTACAAGAAGGGAGAAACGATATCCAGGGCCCAAATGTGCTTGCACCCTAGATATCCTTTTCCTTAAAGTTTAAAGCGTAAGGCCCAAACGTGCTTGCACCTTAGGGTTTAAACTCTACTGTAATGTTCCCAAGCCAATATGCCAGGAACATCACGTCTCGCATGAATTTTAAACTTTTTCTGGTTGTGGCATTTCGTCAAACACTTTGCTTAATGTTGTCTCTTAGGTTGCGCTAGGGTTTTACTAATGATTTAAATGTGTGTTTGTAGCAACAAATAAGAAGATGAAACATACCTCAACCACATGCAAGCTCAACAACACGAGATAACTCAAAATACCTCAGATTTGATATTATTCATAAATAGAAGAAGTCTCTGAATACAAGAATGATGCAGATCTGGAATGATCAACAGATGGATCCAATAAGCATAATAAGAGTTTCTACAAAATGCTCTGATAAGACAATGCAAGCCTACAAAGGCTGAATAACAATGAAGACCAATACAAGAATGAGATCTGGGCCATATGAAGTGCCAAACCCCCCAAGCTGGAAGATGCCACGCCCTGCTGGAACACTGTAGACCCCCAATAATTAGGCCCTACTGTCAAAGACCTCCAAATACTCCGCAGAAGATGCCGAACTGTAGATTGGGATGAGTAGAATCCCCTTCTGAAATCTCAGATCGAAATACCAAGGGAAACTCCTCCAAATGTTGAATCCTCCAATGGAGTTGCGCCCTCCTAAAAACTGTCAAACCCTACAATTTCGGCCTTGATGAAGGAGGCCTCCAAATGCCCTGAAACTTGTTGGAAAGATAGATCGAGACACTGCAAGTCACTAGGTGAAGTCTCAGGGTCATATTTGAAGTATAACCCCTCCAAATTGAATAGATCTGAATCTCAAAAGTGCCCTCTTTCTCTCCAATTCGTCCCAATGCTTTAGGAAATCATCTGTACCATATAACTCTCTCAAAAAGCACTAGAAATGACGATGAAGACCCTGCAAGAAGAACCCAGATGCTCAAATTCCCAAATTCCCTTCTCCTTGGCTAGATCGAACCTTCCTTCAATGAATGGTGAGCCCCCCTTTCTGGAAACCCCCAATGGTGCGCCCTCTCTTTCTTTCTGTGCCTGTGGCTGGTGTAGAACCCTGCTGCACTGAGTAGATCTGAACTAAAATGGTGTGGGAGAGTATTGCATCCCCGAGACCAAGCTTGGGACAAGCTAGGTGGAATCTTTTACCACCGAATCGTCCTCTAGGGTTTGTTAAGTCAAAACCCTCAAAACCCCCAAGGTATGGGCTCACTAGCTAGAAGCCAGATATCAAAAGATAATCATACATGAATAAGAGAATAGAGGCCCTTGCCTCTCCTTTATACTTTCTGCTCACCTTGTCCCTCCAAAGTGACTTTCATTTTATTAATTATTAATTAATTAATTAAATCACTTTAATTAATTAATTAAATCACTTTAATTAATTAATTAACCTTTTTACCTCTGAAAAACACCTTATCTCTTCTTGTGGCTTCCCTGGCTAGTGAAATTCACTTCTCATCATCCTATCCTGAAGTGCTGTTCCTCCCGATTCCAATGAGCTATTATACTGAGAGGTTCCTCCAAGTAATGTGCCCAAAATGACCTCCTCAATGAATTTATTTAACCTATAGCTCAAAATACTCAAAATCATGGAAATCGTCGGAATGCAACTGAACCAAAGCCAATCTGTGCGGAATGGATCATAATGATGAAATAGGATGAGCGATGCAAGCCGGACCCCAAAATATCCCTTAATAGCTCTTGTACTCGCTATAATCTCCATCTAGCTAATCTGGTCATCATAACACCCTGTAATACCCTCATGTCCCAAAGTGGGGACGTTACATCTACCTCTTGGTTTCAATTAGATCAATCTTCAAGTTTATTGCATTTGAGACTCCATAGGCCCTGGAATGACAAAGAAAATGATCTAGAAGTAATCTTGTGGTGAAAGTAGTTGTTAAAATCATTTTTCTAAATCTCTAGAGTGTCCTACTAACTATACTAACCCTAACTAGTAAATTAACAATAATTCTTGCTGCTATTATGGAAGTTTGCTACAGCCACTGAAAATTGTCTTAATTTGCTGCATACACCTAAATTATAAGTAGCTTAACTTGTTCATAAATCATCTCTAGCAATTGGATAATATTCTATTGGTTAAATGCTTGCTTTTCATGGTCAATTGTGGTGTTTCTGAGCATTAATTGTTGCTGCTGTTGCAAATCATTTATTGCTGTTATATAACTGCTTACTGTTGTAATTTGCAACAGCCAATGCAATTTTACTTTTCTAGTGTCTAAAGAGGTCATTGTTGCATGCCTTAGCTTGGTAATTGTCATATATATGCTGCAAATTGTTCTTGTTCGGGGCAGGTACAACAATCACCTTACAACCTCTCTCTCTTTCCTAGACCTAGACCTAGACCTAACTAATAGGTGACTAAGATAGGGGGCGGTAGGCTTGACTATTTTCTTGCTATTTGATCCCTTGAGGTCACCAGAGAAGCCTCCCTTGTGGTGGACCTCCTCCATCACTAAAACGAGGGAAGATCCTACTTAGGTGACAATGGTAGTTTCTTCCATAGTTACGCAAGATTTTGAGATCTTGTGGTGGGCTTTATCACAAGTATAAATCCTGCAATAATAGGTGCTCGGTAACACAACATAGTTCTCTTTTGGAGAGATTCCTCCATTGATTGTCATAATCTTTGCTCAAAATGTCTCAATATTCTTGAAGGGGAAATAGTAAGGGAACCATTGGGACCTGGGGCTTTCTCTCTAGCTAGATCAAAAACAGCATGTTGTACCTCCTCTTTTGTCACCTCTTTTATCAATGTTCTGTTTTGGTCTTTCATAATCAATTTGCCTAGTAGCTTCTTGGTTGTCCTCTTCTGGTTTCGAGAGCAGGTTCTTAATGTAATTAGTCAGTCCCTCTTCGATTTCCTTAGCAAATTCTAGCTCTTGACTTGCTTCCCCATGAAGCCTAGTGATTCGATTTATGCTGTGGTTCCTCATGATGATTTGATGAAAAAGCTGTGCTTTTATCCCCATTGGGATCCCTTCAACTCAAGATTCCAGCTTCCTGTAAATCTCCTCTTGCTGATCCCTCTCAACCCTCTGTCAGAGGAGTTGCCACTATTGTATTTCCAAATCTGACAGAATTCCCTTTTTCATTATCTTCTCTTGGATGATTTTCATGCTCTCTTACAGTCTCTATTTATGTGGCAATATATTTCTGAAGGTTATTCTATTCCGGACCTTAAGCTTATTTTTCAGCATCTTCAGTTTCAGCTGGAGGTCAAACATTTTATATTGGCCCTGGGTATTAGCTGCTGCCCATCATTGTTTAATGTTTTCCTTAATCTGAGTGTGAAAACACATTTTCTCAAAGCAGAAGGGAAAATTTCGGGACTATCTTGTCTAAGTAACTGGAAGATAATTGGCCAGTGACCTAACCAGCACCTGGAAGAGTATGAATCTCCACCACTGTGTCATCATTGAACTACTGATTGTTGCAAAGATATTAATCTAGCCTTTCTGCTGTGAACTCTTTATTTCCTCTCTTGTTATTCCAAGTGAAGAGCCCAATTTTTGGGAATGCATCCAGTAGGTGCAAATCTTGAATCATTTCCCTCAAAAGGTTCCCTACATCTTCCAACCTTCATTCTATTTTTTTTCCATTAAGGAAATGATAAGGAGATGATGTTATTAAAATCTCCCCTATTAGCCAATGTGTTGTTTCCTTTTGCTGTTAAAGCGATTTAAGGCTTTCCCAGTAAAGCAGCTTCCCTCAATTATCCGTAGATGCATATAGGTTAACTAAGTGATCCGCCAAATTGCTACCCATATGCTTGAAACACCATGCTATCCAACATATACTGCTCTCTAATCTTGACAGTGCTTGGATTCCATGGAATAGCCAGACCTCTTGAAAAACTTCATGTTCTGTTTTACAAGCTGTGCACCCTTCTTTAAATAGAAGGGAGCACTCTTTCCAGGAATTGCAGGCTACATTTATTTTTTTATACAAAACAAATATCTGTTTTTCCTTAGCTATTTTTCTTTTTAAAGTCTTGCATTTCGCCAGGGAGTTGACTCCCCTAATGTTCCACGATAATACTTTCATTGATAAGACGATTGATAAGATTGAATGAACAAATCCTTCAAAGATTCTGCATTACCTCAGTTTATGAGATTCTCTCCCTCCTCTTGAAGCTTCTCTGCAATGATTTTCCTTCCTTTATTTTGGGGATCACTTTTAGAGTGTTCAAGTGGAGTCACTTAAATTCCCATTGCTTTCTGGGCCAGGACAACTGCTCCTTTCTGATGTTGTTTGCTTCTCTGGCTGCTAAACTCCTAAAGATGCTAAACTCCTTCTAAAGATGCTTGAGCTCATCCTCCATTAATGTGTCCAAAAACTCCTCCTTAAAACTTTGCTTTCAGCAAAGGGTAAATCCACCTTGGCCATTTCTGTGTCACCATCCATATCTTCACTTCCACCTATCTTTGATTTTCTTGGAGATCTAGCATCTTCCTCCCCTTGCCCCTCTAACTGTATCTCTCCAGCGTTGTCTCCTTCCCCTATGCCTTGCCCTTTTGCTACAGTATCTGATTTGCTTATTGCATTCAATTTTCCATCTTTTTGTTGTTTGGCTTCTTGAACTGAGTCATTTCCCTTTGGAAGGGTAACTTCTCGAGAAGCTTGGTTCAGAGCTGGTCCGTTTCTTCTGTACCCAATTTATCTGCCTGCACTTCACCCAGATGATTCTCAGATTGGGTTTTTGGGGGCCCACGGTTTACTTGATTTTCCTTGTTAAGGTTTGGGGTACCTCCCTGATACATATCCACCTCCTCATCCTGAATGTTTCCTCCATTGTTCTCCAAATTGGACAGAACTTCAAATTGATTTGTGGGGGATTTTTGGGTTTGATTCTCAGTCGAATTGCTTTGCCTTATTCCTTTTGCTGTTTTTTTTGCCTCCTGGAAGCCATCCCTAGTTTCTTTTTGGTCTTGCTGCTCCGTTTGAGACAAAGGACAATTTCACATTAGATGCCCATGCACATGCCATTGTTTGCATTGGAATGGGCCATGCTCATATTCCAGCTGTTGCGTCCATTCCACATCTTGGAAGTAAAAAATGATTGATTCTGGTAATGCGTGAGAGACATTCGTGTGCACGCATATGTGGGCATATGATATGTATCTTCTAGCTCTCTTGATCTCTGATGCCTTCACATAAATACCTAAAGTATTACCAGTAACCTCAAAAACAGCCTCTTGAGTCTTGCCTATATTTTAGAGGTAAGAAATATAGCCAAACCCACACAGGGGCCTTTGAAAAGTCTTCCTTGGCCAGATTGTAGCATTCATGCCAAAACCTCATATGCAGACCGACAGATATGAAAAAATATGGGCCTCCTTTGAATATGAGATTCCTATCCTTTTTGTTGGAGGAGATTGCACAACAAACCCATTCGCACATAATTTCAGATCTATTGATCGTTTAACTTTCCATTTGGCATTAATCCATCCTCATTGTGCCTGTTCCATTGACCAAAAACCAATGAATTTTGCAAATGAACACATGATCTTGCATATGCTGGATGTATCCACTAACCTCCAGTGACTATCAAGTCATAACTTCAATTGCTATTTTCCTTGAACCTCCATGGAGATGAATAAAATGTACAACAGAAGATACAACAAATTTTCCCTTTGAACCTTCAAGATTGCAGCCTTACAAATCAGAATCTGTAATGAAGAAAATAAAGAAAGAGGATGGGTTAACATAGAGAACAAGAAGGAGACGAATCAACACCACCCATGACCCATCTCTGGACCAAAAGGATCCAAAGATCTAATTTCAATTGATGAACATGATTTTATAGTTCTATTCTAAAAATAGCAGATGTCTCCATAGATAGCAACATATTTCCCTAAAAATATCAGCAAGCTTATCTTCACAAAAGCAGCTATGACATCCCCAAGGGCTAAGAAAGATTTATTAATGTGCTATGCCTCTTAGCAAATTGATATGGAATCAACAGAAGCCTTCTTCTGCAAATCTTTGTTGAGAAACACCTGAAATCAATTCCAGCTGCTTCCTCGACAAGGTCTTCCACGTCTCCAACAACACATTCATTCCATTCCTATAAGAGCAAAGCAAAAACCATAATCCACGCAAGATTTTTCTGCCTTATTTGCATAAGCTTCAAAACCCTTAGCAAAGTGTTTGTTCTAAGTCGATAATCAATTTAACAACTGTCTGCAAAGCTCTGAAATTACTGAAAAGTTTAATACCTGAAGTTGCACCCTAAATGCAAGGGTGCAATTTCAGGCGTTAATAGGAAGGGGGGTGATGGCTGTCTTCCTCCTCCTGAGCTGGAGGCCATGCTTGTACTTCAGTACTCAAACCCTAACCCTAGAGATTTTATTGTAAGGTGAGCAAGTGTAAATGTCATCACACACCTATTTGCTAGCCAACATTTTGCTGGTAATATTATTCAAAAAGCTGTTTACAAAAACATGATAACGAGTTTCAAAATTTTGATTGTTAACTCTTCCTCTCCTCCACATCTGGAACTCTTTTAGGTGCTCCATCAGGTCGTCGTCACCCTCGTAAAGGTAAAATTCTTGAATTCTTGAATTCCCTTAGACAACTAGCCATGTCAAGCAAACCTTCCTTGGTTCGCTCTCTCTTGGAGATCCAACCGCTCAAAATAGGAAGTCATTCATCAGTTTTGTCACCATCATCCTGAGCCTCATCAATAAGATTTTCAGTAACAAGATTGTTTCTTTCTTTAACCTTTCTTTCTAGAAGATCTGTGACTCTCTGACTTTATGATTCCAGGCTGTGGCCTGGTTTTCTGCAGTAATAAGTAGTATAGTTCTTCTTTGCCGCTGACCTTTCTTTTTCCTGTTTTCTTTTCATGTTTTATTTTTACCAAGAAGGGCATTTTCCCAAGGAGTTTCCTCTTCGATTAATTGCTTTTCCTAAGTCATTAAAGAAGATATCATATTCTCCAATGATTGTTATGGTAATTGACCAAGTTTGAATGCTGCATCACTATAATTTGGAGGCAGCCTAATTAAGAGTATGACTTTTGCATCTTCTTCTTCAACTTCTACACATAACTTTGCTCACTGTTTTATTGGGGCTTTTAGGTCATTTGTATGGCTTAATATAGTCACTCCACTAATCATTTTGAACCTAAAGAACTGTCGTTTGAAGGAAAATTTGGCATTCAATGCCTTCAATTTTAACAACCGATTCAATTCATCCCATATCTCTTTCAAATCTCAATGACTTAGCCAGGTCAAGGTGATGCAACTGGGAATCAGATACCAGTCCTAAGTGATTTGGCTTTGTCATCCCTTTTCTGCCAATGTATGATTTTGTCTGGTTACGTGGGTTTGGACTTATGTGCCTTTGACTATCTCCAAAGTTTTTTGTGCATCAAGTATGATTGTATTTTTACCTTCCATATATGTCCATTAAATTTCTCTAAAGGGGCTTCCGTTTTCAGAAAGAAAACTAAACTTCTTGTGTATGAAATTTCTGAACAAAATATTTTTGTATATTTTTGCCCTTTGTGTTCTAAAGAAACTTCAAGAAAAAAAATCTTTAGAAAATAATAATTTACCTCCACGTATCTCTGTTTGTATGTCTGGTAGTTCTGCTAAGAAATCAACTCTCATGGCTCAAAAATTCTGCACATGTGCTTTAGGCTAGGGTTTTGTTTGGGCTGACTCTTTTTCTTGCCACACATCTGGTGTGTTTTCTTTTCTCAGAAATTCGCTTTTCTCAAAATTCTGTAGTATATGGCATTTTTTTGGTAAGTGAGTGCCTGCTATGTGGTTTTCTTGTGTTGGAGTTGGTCTTTCTGTCTGCATGTAGCTTTGGGGTGTGGTAGACTCATGTCGGAGGCACTTTTCTTCTTCTGTCAAAGTTTCATTGTATGTTAGTGCAAAGCTTGTATCTTCTTCTCTGCATCGAGGTGCCTTTGCTCTACATTCACAGGTATGACACGGATTGCAAATTTGGGTATGGCGCTTATGTCTGGTGTAGTTGTGAGCTTTTTCCTCATAGCATTATTTTTCTCCTAACATCGTGCATCTAGTATGGCAGGTCTTTGTAGGTTTGGGTGTTTTTCTGTGCAGCAGGTCTTTGTAGGTTTGGGTGTTTTTCTGTGCAGCAGGTCTTTGTAGGTTTGGGTGTTTTTCTGTGCAGCAGGTCTTTGTAGGTTTCTGGTGTTTTTCTGTGCAGTTTTACTGGTTGCTTTTCTCTATGACGTTCTCTAGTATTATTGCTTCCATTCTCTATGCATTTTCCTTCTCACAAATTCAGGTTCCTCATGATTTCAATTTTCCTCGCAATTTCATCTTCTTATGATTTCAGGTTTCCTTGTGATTTTGTCAAGCTTCTCTTCTATGCCCTTGCCTTAAAAAAGCCTTTGACAGTGACTTTGGAAAAAAAAGCTAACGTCTTACATTCTTATAATTTTTAATAACTTTTCCTTGGTAAGTGACTCCCTTTTTAATCTTCTGGAAGACTTTTTCACTTTCCTTGACAAATAACTCCCTATATAATTTTCTTGAACATAGGTGCAATTTTGTTAGAGCTTTGATACCACTGTTGGTATATAAAGCTGCATAACCATGAGAAAGAGAGTATTGTTTTATTAATCAAGGAGTCATTGAATACATCAACATGGCTTTTTATTTATTTATTATAAATGCTATGTAATAAGTTATTAAAATACCTCTATAACTAACTTACGACTAATATTGGTCATTAACAAACATTAGGACCTATGACCCTCTTAACAATACTTTATTTACTGTTAGGGTTACTGTCAACATACTGTTACCATACTTCTGGCTAATATTGGTCATTAACAAACATTAGGACCTATGACCCTCTTAACAATACTTTATTTACCGTTAGGGTTACTATCAACATATTGTTACCATACTTATGGCCCGGGGATAAGATTGAATATGCATGCTATTGCGTGAATACATTCCTAAGACTCCAACAAGGAAACATTAATTTTACAAGGAAATGCAATAGTCATGCAGATAAGGAGATGATAAAAAACAACAACATAGTTATTTGTTGAAACATCTCCCTAAGTCTTACTAAGTGAAGGCAGCTTTGTGTAAATTAGTATAAAATCTAAGTGATCTAGGATGTGGGCATATCAGTGTTCTAAATGGACCAAGTGTACCATTCACCATCCATCAAAGATATTTGCCTAAGAGTAATATTTGAAATCTCAAGGATAGAATTACGATAGAATTACAATGCAACCGATATTGTCTTCTTGTTGGTGCAAGAGTGTTGGTGTGCTCACCAATGCATTCCCCATCCTACTCTACCATGTTATAGTTGCTAACAATAAGCCACCGAGTAGTTCGTAGTGAGTGTGACATCCAATCCCATAGTTGCGTTCTACTACCAGGATCATTGATAGCATAAGCAAAGGGAATCCACATATTGTGCAGATAAGCAAGAGACCAATCCAACTACAATAAGGGCATGGATCTTGGCCATTGTTAAGAATTGATTATGCCATCCAAGGAGCTAGGCCACACATTGTCCCTCCTCATTTGTCCTCATGAGACGTGCATTGGTACACCCCTTGCCCACAACCATACAATGATGAACAAAGACAAAAACCAATAATATTAATCTTTTATACGAACAAAACATCAATTTTAGTAGCATAAATAGTATTGTAGATGTGAGCATGCTTTGCATTCCTTGAGGCACCCCACACATTCCAAGACACAATCTTAAATCTCATGGACACTTTGCCTCAAGTCCTATTTGAGGATTGCAAAATTTTTGGTCGTATTCACCACATCAATCTTGCAAATTTTGCTTGAGGGAGGAAATGGGTGAAAGGAGCATAGATTGCTAAGATAGAGCTTGTGTTGTGGAAAACCCTATAGTTTTTTTGGGTGTTGTTGGAACTATATGTTCTCCTTCCATGGTAGCATAAGGATTAGAAGAGTCTGTTGACTTACTATGATTAGAGTGAGGAAGAACAATGCTATTCAGTAGAGTGTGGATTTAGCATTGAATCAATAAACATTCTATGGCCTCCAGGGATCATGTGTAGCAGTGCTATTGACTTCCCTTTGGGATTGGCCATGCTTACCATTCTTCCTTCCAATCATGGTCCATCCATTGCCCCCATTATTGTCTATGTTAATGTCGATGTTCACTGAATAGGTTGCTAGTGGTGAACCTCACCCTGTGTTTGGTAGTACCACCTTGCTCTTTATTTGGTATTGTAAGCTCCATCAATGAACAATGTTTTAATCAAATGACTAGGCTAGAAGTTGGTAAAATTGTTGTTCAAAAGATTAAGGTAAAGTATATTTCGAGCATGTACTCACCCTGTGAAATGTAGTCAAATTTGAGATGGTAAATTGCACGTGAGATTAGTTTCAACATACATGAGCATTAGGTCTCATAGATGGAGCCTCTCTTTAATTTCCCATTACCAATTTGACTAAAGGATTTCACGATTTTATCAATACATGCACGACATTGTTCTGGCAATCTTGGAAACTATATCTAGAAGATAGATTGATGTTGTGAGGCATATTCTAGTGTAATCTTATCTCACTAGGATTGGACATAAGCATTGGCATCTACAATCATCCAAGTTACATTAAGTAGAGTTCCTTGAGTTGCTTGCTCAGAGCCAAACATCACACACAATCCTTTCCAAGTCCCTAAGAGGATTGAACATGCCAACCACATTGCTTCTAATGTTATCATACCATTTATAAATGTTGCACTCTAGTGGCATTTTCCAGAGAAAAAATAAAATTACAACTCATTTTTCCAATTGTTCTACGATGAATTGAAAATTAGGACCATTGTGAAAGCTTGCTTATCTCCAATTACATTGCTAACAATGGCTCTCCTTTAGTATCCACAAAAATACAAACATTTTTCTCAATGGGAATTGTCTTGATTTTATCAATGATATTGTTGAAATTAAACCCTCTTATGTGTGCAATCAAATATTTCCTTGGGGATGTCAGTGAGAGTAGATTGGGATTGGGACCCAAAGTCATCTGGCATCATATGGCCCATGCAAACAATTCTTTGTGTTGTGCCTCGTCATGCATTGCCTACCATCATTCAATCGTCCCTTGTAGTTGTTGTTTAGAAATGCCTGGGAACTTCTCATTTTGAGGATGACCTGTGGTAAACCCTAAATCCGGCAGGGTACAAGGCCAGGTCAAAAATTCACGAATAGATCTTATGTACCTCATCAACAATTGACTCACTAAGAGCAAACATGTCAGAAAGTGGGATTTGAATGCGGGTGGGGAGGATAACAAATTTTCCTCACAACCACACGAACTACACCCAATTGGCATCTTCATCCTTATTTATTGCTACTTAACAAACCTAATCATCACTAGTGGCCCCTACATTAATGACTGGGCCATATTACTTGTACTGAATGCGAACTACGTTGGACCTTATTTAATATTAACTAATGTAGTTGACCTAGTCCACATTACTGTTAATGTTTAAGCCATTATTATAGTTTGCATTTCAATAGATAACAATAGCATAATACAAGATCACTAAGAAATACACGATCACAAGAGACACAACATTTATCCTGGGAAACCCTCTAGGGGAAGAAAACCCAACAAAACTTACTTATTATAGATAACCGATACAATGCCAAGAGATCTCTTAAACTAATGCAGAAGATCCTCTCCCAGATATGCGTCACTCTCTCTCCTCCTTCTCTAACTGCAATTCCGAAACTTGTCTCACAAATGAGCAAGTGAGTTGTGTGTCTAAGTGAGGCGCTAGCCTCCTTATTTATACAAGACTGGCACGTGTGAAGTGTCTCTTCATTGGCAGGGCCGACTTCTCCAACTGGGTGGTTATAACCACCTTTATTATGTTTCGGGGCCTCTTTGATATATTCTGGGGTCGACTTCTTCTTTTGCCTTTTACAATTACAATATGACCAATCCACAAAAGGGGATTTGGTCCTTTTAAAGTAGTCGACATGATCAATCCACAATGGGGATTGATCCAATGAATACTATATCAAATAATAATAAGAATACACTTTGCAGTTACATTATTTCAACACTCCCCCTTAACAAGAAGGGTATTCTTGAGCAGCATCATGCGAGAGAGAGAGGCCTTTATCATCAACAACATCAAGTGGGTGAGAGGACAACATCATCAATATCATCTTGGAACACTGACTGACGTATCTATAAATCATCGAAAGTTTTCTTCATCGGCAACATCATCATTCTCAAAGGAATGCTATCATCATCTACATCAATATGGATTAGTATAAAAACTAATACATCATCATCACAACACGAGGCTGACTCATCATCATAATACTAGACTGGCTTTACGTCACAGCCATAAGGCCGGAAGCACAATTCTAGTCTCATCTCATAGTCTTTCTTTACGTCACAACAATAAAGCTGGAAGCAAGATACTTGTCCTACTTTACATCACAACCATCAGGTCGGAAGTAGGATACTAGACTGGCTTTATGTCACAGCTATCAAGCTGGAAGCTCAGTGCTAGTCACATCTCATCGTCTTGCTTTACGTCACAACTGTCACGCCAGAAGCAAGATACTCGTCTTGCTTTACGTCACAACCATCAAGTCGGAAGTAGGATACTAGATTGGCTTTATGTCACAACTATCCAGCCCGAAGCACAGTGCTAGTCTCATCACACCTTGCTTTACGTCAACCATCAGGTCGGAAGCAAGGTACACGTCCTGCTTTATGTCACAACCATCAGGTCGAAAGTAGGGTATTAGACTTGCTTTACGTCGCAGCTATACAGCCAGAAGCACAATACTAGTCACACATCATCTTGCTTTACGTCACAACCATCAGGTCGGAAGCAAGGTACTCGTCCTACTTTACGTCACAACCATCGGGTCGGAAGTAGGATACTAGACTAGATTTATGTCACAACTATCCAGCTGGAAGCACAATACTAGTCATATCACATCATCTTGCTTTACGTCACAACCATCAGGTTGGAAGCAAGAGATGTCTCATCACAACATCTACTCCCCATTTCGAGGAGGGTCCTTTCGGACTATACCAAACTTATCTCGAAAGTACTCAAACTTTATACGAGATAGTGGCTTGGTCAACACGTCAACAACCTGTTCATCTGTGCTAATGTACTGGAGCTTTAGGGCTCCTCTCTGCACCATGTCACGGATGTAATGATAACGGATCTCTATGTGCTTCGACCTGTCGTGGAATACATGATTCTCTGTCATCTTTATGCAGCTCTGGTTGTCACATAGGGTCGTGGTTGCTTCCATCTCTAGGTCAAATAGACTGGTCAACAACTTTCGAAGCCATATAGCTTCGCAGCTGGCAGAACATGTAGCAATGTATTCTGCTTCCACTGTGCTAAGAGCAATGCTGGATTGCTTCCTACTCTGCCACGAGATCATAGATGTTCCCAAACTGAAACAACATCCTGAAGTGCTTTTCCTGTCAAAAACACTTCTTGCCCAATTTGCATCAGTATATCCACTCAATGTGAAATTATGATCTCCATCATAACTGAGACCACAATCTATTGTACCTTTAAGGTACCTCATCACATGTTTTGCAACCACTAGGTGAACATGTCTAGATTCTACCAGAAACTGATTCAAGGTGTTCACGGCAAAACAAATGTCTGGTCTGGTGTTCGTCAGGTACAACAGCGATCCAATAATCTGTCTGTACAGTGTGGCATCAATCAACTCTGACGAAGTATCGACTAGCAGCTTCAGCTTCACTTCCATGGGTGTATTCATGGGCTTGCACTCCAACATGTCGAATCTCTTCAGGATTTCGACCGTATACTTCCCTTGGTTAAGGAAGATCCTCTCAGGAATCTACCATACCTCAAGACCTAAGAAATAATGCATTAGGCCAAGGTCCTTCATTTCAAATTTCGAGGCAAGTCTCTTTTTACATTCAGTGATGAGCTTTTCTTCTCCAGTTAAGAATAAGTCATCCACATATAGCAGTAAGATCATTGTCTCATCGTTCATGATCTTGAAGTAGAGGTTAGAGTCTACTTTACCCTTGGTAAAGTCTAAGCTCGTCAAGAAATTGTCTATACAACCATACCAAGCTCTAGGAGCTTGCTTCAATCCGTATAAGGCTTTCTTCAATCTACAGACATGAGACTTCCTGTCTTCAACCTCAAATCCTTGAGGTTGCTCTATATACACTTCCTCTTCGTTGACACCGTTTAGGAAAGCTGTCTTCACATCCATCTGGTGCAACTTCCACTTCATCTTAGCTGCAAGAGCTATGATGGTTCTGATCAAAGTGTATTTGGTCACAGGAGCGAATGTCTCTTCATAGTCAATGCCTTCCTTCTGGGAAAAGCCACGAGCGACAAATCTTGCTTTATACTTCTCAATACTTCCATCAGCAACATGTTTTATTTTGAAGAGCCATCTGGAGGATACCACATCTTTAC
>ML800470.1:0-17210 GCA_009831015.1 Picea engelmannii | reverse complement strand
TATAACTGGAGAATGGCTTTGGTCTTTTCACCTGTCTTGTAGTTCCTTGGGGAACACCGTACTTCTCTCCATCTTGAATAAGCTCTCTAGCCCAAGTTGGTTTTCTTTTATGGAGGGTCGTCATCTGAGGAGGTTCTTGCACTTCTACTATATCATGGTCTTCTAGAAGTTCCTCATCAGGGGAAGTTACGACTTCCCTCACTGGTTCTGCATCTCTGGGAACCTCCTTCATTGCAGTACTGGGGATTACAGGTTCCTCTTCATATACTTCTTCAAGCTGGCATCGTCTTGATTTCTTAAGCGCTGCATCTTCATCAAAAGTCACGTCCCTGCTGATCTCAATGTGACAGTGACCTGGTATATAGACTCTGAAGGCCTTGGAGACCTCACAATATCCCACAAATATTCCCTTCTTTCCTGAAGGTTCCAACTTGTTTCTCTTCTCTTTCGGTATATGAATAAACACTGGGCAACCAAATATTTTGAGATGGCTTACCTTTGACTTCTTTCCGGTGAACATCTCTTCCGGTGTCTTGAGCCCAAGTGCACTATGGAACAATCGGTTCTGCACATATACATCTGCCATTGCTGCTTCTGCCCATAAGCACATAGGAAGATCTTGATCATGGATCATAGTCTTCACAACTTCCATTATGGTTCTGTTCTTTCGTTCAGCTACACCGTTTTGTTGAGAATTATAGGGAGTAGTGAGTTCCCTCTTGATCCCAACATCTTTGCAGAAGTTCACAAACTCTTTTGAGGTATATTCTCCTCCATTATCTGACCTGAGTATCTTAATCTTCCTTTCAGAAAGGTTCTCTATCAAGGCTTTGAATTCCTTGAACTTGCTGAACACTTCATCTTTAGATTTCAAGAAATATATGCAGGTTTTATGAGAATAATCATCAATGAATGATACATAATATACATACCCACTAATGGATGACGATGGCATTGGGCCACACACACTGAATGAATGAGTTCTAGGACTCCTTTTGCTTTGCTGTCTTTCTTCGGAAAAGGGTTCTTGATGTTCTTCCCTTGTGCACATCCATTGCATACGCCTTCATGGTCACCTTTGAGTTCTGGTAAACCTGTGACTGCTTTGCATATGTATGGTAGCGCCTTGTAGTTAATGTGAGCTAATCTTCTATGCCAAAGTTCACATGGATTCTCAATGGTGTGGGTCATGGCCGCTTCTGAGTGACCCTTTAGCTTATGCAAGCCACCTTCTTCTTTTCCAATGATGATTGCTTCATTTATGGTCTCTCCTTTAGCACGTTGCCTTCTACAACCTTCACTATAGCTTGCTCAGGGTTATTATGTGTGACCTAGAGCAAGGTCAACAAAACAACAGGCAAGAGTAATATCCTTTTGATAATATAGAGCAATAGCACGGACAATCATCACAGTAGCTCCTTTAGAGCTATTACTTGTAACTTGTCTGAATCAAAGATTGAGGTAAGGAATACAATACGAAATGAGGTCAACACTTTCATAGTGTTGTGATGAAACATTCCTCCACGACAACCTGGAACTAACACACGAGGTTTCTCCTTTGAGGAAGTGTTAGTTGTATCAGGTAAAACATTTACTTCTATATGCTCACATGCTATCAAGTATAATACTTTACAAAGACTGCTATCTCAACTATAGTCATCAACTTGTCATGTGTACCTTTGAATCTTATCAACTTGATTAATCAAACCTAGAGCCTTGTCCTCAAGAATGAGTGCTTGCTTTTCTTGCAGGTCTCCTTCACTCAAGTGACGAGTGCTTTCTTCAACCTGTGTTCTGTACTGAGACAATACACTATCTTGACAGAAGGTTGGGTTAGAGGATAAGCTCTATGATCTCAACTTTTAATCCATCTAATAATTTGATCATAGCTTCAACATGCAACACTGATCAAAATAATGTCATAACAAATAGATGGGTATCAGAATAATCACACCTGGGTTGCATCATTCCTTTGAATGTGTTGGATCTTGAGATCCTTCTGGATCTATGGCAAGAGATCCCTTCTCCTGCAAATACTCTTTAAAGTTTAACCATTTAAACATATGTGAGTACATACCTCTGATAACATTTGTAGGTGGTGGCACCATCTGGCAGCAGCGGTAATCATTACCAAACTCTTTAAAAACTTCAAGGGTGACTGCAACTGGTAGTATGGCTGCAACTGCAACTGGTTCTGAGACTGCAACTACAACTTAGAGTTTTATGAGGAAACCCTAATTTTTCAAACTTTGAATTTTGAAATTCTGATCCAGGGGATAGATGCGTTGAGTTGAGGCGAGTTAGCTGGTGCAGTCAGATTTCTAAAAATCCAACTTTTACCCCCTCAAACTTGATCTGCGGATTCCTGGATTGGTGCTTTTGGTTTTCTGGTAATCTGGTACTTCTGGTACTTCTGGTACTCTGGTTTTCTGGTACTTTGTGAAACTAGGGTTTCAGTTTTCGGGAGATCTAGCCACTGAAAAGGTGCGATGAAGGTGCCAAAATGATCCTTGGGGGAGGGCGCACTTTTCTAGATTGTTTTAGGGCTGAAATAACTCACCAACAAAAAGCCTTAATTTTCATGTACAATAACAGTGACGTTTTTCACTTTTCTCTTGTGAAAGATGCTTTCTTTAGCTTGGCTCTGATACCATGTTAATGTTTAAGCCATTATTATAGTTCTTTGCATTTCAATAAATAACAATAGCATAATACAAGATCACTGAGAAATACACAATCATAAGAGACACATCATTTATCCTAGGAAACCCTCTAGGGGAAGAAAACCCAGCAAAACTTCCTTATTATAGATAACCAATACAATGCCAAGAGATCTCTTAAACTAATGCAGAAGATCCTCTCCCATATATGTGCCACTCTCTCTCCTTCTCTAACTGCAATTTCAAAACTTGTCTCACAAATGAGCAAGTGAGTTGTGTGTCTAAGTGAGGCGCTAGCCTCCTTATTGATACAAGACTGGCACGTGTGAAGTGTCTCTTCACTGGCAGTGCCGACTTCTCCAACTGGGTGGTTATAACCACCTTTATTATGTTTCAGGGCCTCTTTGATATATTCTGGGGCCGACTTCTTCTTTTGCCTTTTACAATTACAATATGACCAATCCACAAAAGGGGATTTGGTCCTTTTAAAGTAGCTGACATGATCAATCCACAATTGGGATTGATCCAATGAATAATATATCAAATAATAATAAGAATACACTTTGCAGTTACATTATTTCAACAATTACATTACTTGATCACCATACTTATCCTATTATTAACTCTAATGGGTCTTTAGGTCCTTAGCAGATTATTGGGGGGATCTCGCCATTTCATCCCCTTTGAAAAGCATTGACCTCAATGCTTATGCTTGTGAGATGCATCCATAAACTCGGGTCCCATATATGGGTGCTACTCTTAATGCTGATAATGAAGAAGTCCATGAAGTTCATCCCTAAACTAGGGTCCTGTGTGTGGGTGCTCATGTTGATTCTCAACTAGTGACATATGAAATTGGTGAATGGTTGAGTGCTTTGTTGAAGATGCTCACCATGGTCAGAATATCGTTTCACCTAGATTTTAGGACCATCTATAGCAAAAAAATCATCCACATATCAACAAAAGGTTGGTTGTGGATTGAAAGGGAACACTTCCATTAGAGGAGATTCAAACTAAAAACTGTTAGTCACAACTTTGTCATGACTTTCCTCGATGATTTTTGCTTCATATATTGGAGTTGATTCAACAAAGAGATGCTTAAAGTAGTCATCACATATATGAAAAATGTCCATATGCCATTCATCGCATGCTTTCTCTAAATCACACCAGGGAAATATTTTGTTGGGTACTCCTCTTTGATGATATTGCTATCCCATGCCTTGTAGATATTTTTATATACTTCCCTCAATTGGTTCATTCAACAAAGAGAAGTGAGGAGATTGAGGCTTTGAAGGATGACCTTTGTGGGATATAGAGAGTCTCATATGGAGATTTATAGTGAGGAGCAAGAGGCTTCGAAGGATGACCGTACAGATCCCTCTAGTTCAATTGTTCATCCTTCAGACTATCAGGAGGAGTCAGTAGAGCCAACAGAGCCAATGGATCTACCTAGAGATGTTGTTATGACCAGGAAGAGGTCAGCATGGCTTTGTGACACTTTGCAAATGCTAAGAGCCATGCAACTCCCAGTGGTACTTTCAGGGAGTGCGAACGATCTCAAAGGTTCTTGAGTTATATGGCATTGATCAGTTACATCATTGATTCCAAACCTTCCAATTGTGAGGAGGAGCAGGTGGCTCCATCAATGGCGAGGCAGGTGGCCCCACAAAGTACCAGCTCATAAGGAGCTAGATTTCAGAGGGAGTCAGCCCTTAGGATCCAGTAGGGAGGAGCAACCTCCTAGGATAGTTCATAGGAGAACAAACTTGAGAGAAGGTTAAGGAGAGGGAGCAGATGGCTCCGAAGATTGTACAGACTCAAAAGGAGTCAAGCTTCAGAGGGAGTATGCAGACTCAGAGTGAGTCTGATCTCAGGGAGAGTCAGTTGGCTTAGAGGGAGAGTTGATCATTCAGAGGGAGTTTCCCCTTAGGTTAAGGTGGGGGGGAGACATCTTCCAGGACTGACAGACAGGTGTCATGAGTTGAGGAGGCCAGGCAAAAGCTTCAAAGGCAGGAGGCTTCTAGGAGATATGAGATTTCCTTGGAGGATCCACTTGTTTCAGTAACAAAGGAGGCAACCAATCAGGAGGACTAAGATATGTTTTTTTTGCTTCAGTCACAGAGGGAGCAATCGGTGAGGCAGCAGGCCAATAGGTTTGAGAGAATGCCATGGTGGAAGAGTATCAATCCATCATGATTAGTTCCGAGACCTGAGGAGAAGTCTGTGGTGACTTCCAAGTGAATCTACAAGATCAAGCATGCAACAAATGGTAGCATCGAGAAGTACAAAGCGAGATTTGTGGAGTAAGGATTCCCTCAAAAAGAGGGAGTGGATTATGAGAAAACGTTTTGCTCCAATCGCCGGGTACACTTCCATCAGGACTATCATTGCTCTTGCTTCAGTGATGGGTTGGAAATTACATCAGATGGTTGTGAAAGACCACATTCCTCAATGGTATGATTGAGGATGAAGTGTACATAGAGAAACCTCATAGCTTTGTGATACATGGGAAGGAGTCTCATGTTTGCGAATTGAAGAAAGCATTGTATGGACTCAAGCAGGCACCCAGAGTGTGGTACTCCCAAATTGATGGAAACTTGATGAGTTTGGGCTTCACTAAGAGTGATGCAGATCCAAACGTTTACTACAAGGTTGTAGATAGTGATCTAATGATCTTACTATTGTATGTTGAGCAGAGTGGCTCATTGATAAGTGTAAGAGGGAGTTGGCTTCAGAGTTCGAGGTGGAGGATCTTAGCCGAATGTACTATTTCTGGGATTAGAGGTGTAACAAAGATATGCTGATGAAATTCGATATGATGGACTGCAAGTCCATGGCTACACCTATGGAGACAAATATGAAGAAGTTGAGTGATTCTGCTTCAGATTCAGATTTGGTGGATCCCACGATGTACATGTAGTGGATTGGAGCCTTGATGTACCTAGTTAATACCAGGCCAGATATTTTCTTTGCAGAGAGCACCTTGAGCTAGTATTTGGTTGAAGCCAAGGTAGTTCCATTGGGTTGCAACAAAGCATGTGATGAGGTATCGACATGGTATAGTTGGATATGATCTGTCTCAGGTGGTGAAGTGGGGTTGCGGGGATATACAGATTTCGATTGGGAAGGGAGTACAACAGACAGATTGAGCACCTCGAGGTGTTGCTTCAGCTTGGGATCAGTTACGATTTCCGGGATAAGCAGAAAGAAGGCTTCTGTAGCACTTAGTACAACAAAGATGGAGTATATCATAGCCAGTATCGCAAATCGTGAAGTAGTGTGGCTTTGGAGGCTTCTTGCAGGAATTCATCCAAGACTTGGTGCAAAAGGAAGCGATGAAGCTTCAACACATATCCACAGATGAGCAGATACCAGACATTCTCACCAAGCCTCTGTCCAGAGCGAAGTTTGTTTACTTAAGGGACAAGCTTGGCGTGATGCAGAATGTTTCCCTCGTTGAGAGGGAGTGTTGATGTTTGAGCAGCATCGGGCAGACATTCTCCCAGGTTTGGCCATGGTGATTTGACCAGTGGAGAATGGCCCAGGCACAGTGTTCGAAGGACAGAAGACTCGCGGTGCTGATGGTTCTCCAGAAGGAAGCATCGAACAAACATTCACTCACAGGGTTGTGCCAATGGTGAATGGCCCAGGCACAGTCTTTGAGGGACATAAGGCTTGAGGTGCTAGTGTTCCTCCAGTGTGTGGTTGCATCGGGCGTCATTCTCTTAGGATTGGTAGTTTAACTGGTGGAGAATGATAAACTCACTTACAAGGGTTTACGTGTAAGTCACACTCACTCACAAGGGTGTACTTGTGGTGGTGAGTGGCCCAGGGACGCATCGAGCGAACCTTCTCCTAGATATGGTATATGGTAAATGGGCCCAGACCTAGTCCTTACTTATAGGAGTTTACCTGTGGACTCGAGGTGCTTCCTCGTGTCAGATAACATCAGATGTCATTCTCCCAGGATTGGTAGTTTAACTAGCGGAGAATGGAAGATTCACTCACAGGGGTTTACTTGTGGTGACATTCACTCACAAGGGTGTACTTGTGGAGGTGAATGGTCCAGGTGTGGTCTTCATTGAGACCTAAGGTGCTAGACACAACTGTGTGGAGATGGATCATCAACATGGCTCATGAAGAAACTTTTCTATGATAGAAGAAATCCAAGTATGGAGAATCTCTCCCTTGTTGAGAGGGAGTGTTGAAGTTTTGCAACTTTGGGCAGTCATTCTCTTTAAAAAAATACAAAGAAACCATTATAGAAGACCCTGGAATGCACTAGAAAGCAATAAATGACAAGAAGACCAAGTCGTCCCATTGGAACATTTGTAAAGGCAACAAAAGAAATAAAATAAAGTTAAAAGTAAAAAAAATGACAAGTCGACCCTGCTTGTAAAATAAGATGACTTGACTAGTATAAATAAAGGCAAGTTCATTTCATTATTAAACATCTCATCAACTCTCCTCTTCTAGTGCGCATTGACCAGTTGCAACTGCCAGTTGCCAGTGGCAGTGGCAGTTGCCAGTTGTCAGTTGCAGTTACCAGTTGTGCTATCATTGTCTAGTGGTTCGCTATCTTTGAGGGATCTTCCTCATACTAGGGCGAACTTATCTTGTGTTGGGTTTCTTCATATTTCCGGTGATGTGTTTGTGAACTTGGATTATATTTCTTCTAGAGAAAAGTTTGCTGGTTTTTTCTCTCGAGTTCGGGTTTTCCCAGGATAAATCTTGTGTCTATTGTGCATGGTTATCTCTCTGTGATTATGTTATTTCCGCTGCAGTTTTATTTCAGTGTGTAATTATTCAATGATAACAATGGCATTAAAATCTGTTTGAAATCATAAAGTAATAATTATCAAATATGGAAATTAGAAAATCAACATTTATTTACCAATAAATAACATTCCTTGCAAAGGAGAATGCCATTGTTTAAAAGTGCTTGCAAGCTATCTAAGCATCATGGACAAATTCAAGGGTTTTAGTTATATTCCACTTGATAACATAAATGATGTGAATTTACATTTACTGTTTCTAACAATGCAAAATAAGTTTATAACAATGATTCTTGATGCAAAGGTATTGAAGGTAGTTCAACTCATGACATGGATATTGACATATCGTTGAATGCTTCATAAGTGGATATAAAGTTGTTTTCCATGTCTTTAATGACGAGGGTGGTGTTGTCTTATATGTTTTCACTTTAATCTGATAATTGTATCAACCATATCCTTATTGCCGAGGGAAAAAACATGCTTGGAATGGTATCAATAGGAGATGTCATTCGAGAGCGGTGGACGGGCATAGATAAACTAAAGTGATTGAACGCATTCATCCAGGGTGGATATTAAATGACGAAGAAAAAATTGTTGGATTATTGTAACCCTTGACTAAGCAAAATCCTCTGCGTAGCCTTGTAACGTGACACAAAGCCTATACATTTTCTTTGGTATGATTGAACATTGTTAGATATGCTTTTGGTTAGTCTGATATATATCCGCAAAAAGAATTAGGGTTAGTGTTTCGATTCCCCGATTTCTTAATTTTGGGATGGGGTTACACTTACATCGAAATCTTTTGTCGATTCCAACTGCATCCGTGATTTCGGTAAATTGGCTTCCATGTATTCATTTTGATGGAGTTTGTTTTCAAACAATTTTTGTTAGAGTCCCCACCCCCCAAAAAAATAGAAAAAAAAAGAAGAAAAAGAGAGAGATAGTTGGGGATATGCTTGGGCTTTCTATTGCAACACTAATGATTGAAGGGGAGAAAAGTGAGAGTAAAAAAAGACAATAAGAGAATACCTCAAATCATAAATGCAACCCCCAAATCTTAAGGAACTATCCTTAGTTCATTAGTGAACCCTCCAATGCTAATAATGCTCTAGTGGGATTCAACACAACCTCAAACACTCTAGGATACAAGTCTTTACTCTTTGAATGCTCAAAACTTACTTTTTGCAAGTGAAGAATGAGTCCACTCTCTCCCTTTTTTTTGTTTATTGTTTAGAAATTTCTTCTTCTTCTTCTTCTTCTTTTTCTCTCAAATTGATGAAACTTTTTCCAAAATTGCCTCCATGGGTAGGGAAATGGATGAGAAATGATCACTTCTTGGGAGAAATGATTGGATGTTTCTAGGTTGTTTTTTGGTTGATAAACATATTTTTGAGACATGCAACACACTAAGAAACAATTTTGAAACTACTGAAAAATGTCACAAAGAAATTGAATGATGTTTGTTCTAGGTGTCATTTTCCATCATGTAGCCTCTTCTTGATTGTTTGGGAAAATGACACCTAACCATAACATTTCTAATATTAGAGCTTGACAACTTTTGATCCATTTAACCTCTATACCCTAAATCCCACACCTTTTGTTCTTTAGGTGTCAACATTTATCTTCTCATATGTTTTTTTTTGCCTTGTAACAACATATAAGTTTATCATAACTTTGTTCTTCAATTGTTCTAATAGGGCCATCACAATTCCAATGATAGTTAAAAATAATAGTGTAGGATGACATTGCAAAGCTCTTAAAGATTGATTTGTTTAGATCTTCTATGTTTGAGAATGGTTTGTAGTCATCCATTCCAACCATGTACCTTTCTTTATTTGACAAAAATTGGCCAAGATCAAAATCTTCTTTTGGAGTCTTTTCTTTGTAGAAATGTTAATGTATCCTAACTGTTCATGAAGTGAGGTGAAATATTCAATTTAGTCCCATCCGTTCCTTGGCCCTTCAAAGTCGAAGTATAACTCCTTAGGGACAATTTGATTGCAAGAATTATCGCGCTTAATGACTCAAAAGAGTCTTAACCATGTTACAAATCTTGAAATGACCTTTGATGGTTGTTGTATGGTGATTTCTATAGTCTATGCCTAACTAGTACCTACCATGAAGCCTCTCCAATCACTTTTCTCATCCACCCATTTTATTTCTAGAATTCCATCTTATGTTTATATATTTCTTAAGCCAAGGCCATCTTTCTCCCTCAGGAGGATGTAAACATCTTTGGCAAGCAAGGGCAAACCATTTTTCCTCTCTACCTCTTCCATAAAATTGTCCCAAGGATCAATTGTATTCTTTTGTGCCCTACCCTAGGGGGAAAAAGTTAAAACCAAGTGAACTAATAAACATCTCTAGTTGCTAATATTTTGTCCAAAAGACTGAGCTCCCCTTCTAGAGGTAAAAGAAAAATGTGGCCAACAAACTTCTCAAGTGCACAAACACATGACAAGAAAACTCAACTTCCATAAATTCTCATAATTCCATGAAAATTTCATCAAAGATAAAATATTTATAGTACAATGCTATATCTACCTTGAGTGGCACCTAAGATCTTCACTAAATTTAAGATTGACCTCTGACCATAATATTCTCACATGACTAGTGTGGTGCCACTAAGGCACTTCCAAATAGCTTCTAAATTCTCCTTTTTTTCACCTTATAACCGAGCATGGGAAACCCTTGGAGACTTCACTGTTGTCGATGAGTGATAATTGAGGTAAACTGTTGGTGCCTAAGTTCCAGGCACCTCGCCTTGGGGGATCAAGAGAGTCAAACTTATAACCTCCCCAACTTTGGGGGAGAGATATCATGTCTGACTCGTGACGACTTTAGCTAACCCTCGGGGCTATCATCCAAGTTCTCCTTACATGTACATATACTCAGATATTGATTTCAATTATTCTAAAACTTTGAAACATTAGACATTATATGATCTAACACTATACACTGCTAACTTTATTGATCACATGATCATTATTTCCAATAGCACCCTAGAATGGTCATATTGGGAAAGAACCCAAGCATTCTCTAGAACTTTACAAACTTTTTAGTACATAAAGGCTTTGTGAATATGTCCACTGTTTGGTCCTAAGTTGCATTGTATATGAGCTCAAGATCTCTATCCAAGAACACACTTTTGGCATCCATTTGTTACACCTTCAAGCCAAATGATGTCGCTAATGCTATGATAAACCACATTTGTTTTAGCAATGAATGTTTCCTCATAGTCAATTTCTTTTTATTGTGCATATTCTTTTGCGACAAGTCTTGCATTATGTTTTTTTATTGTGGCATTTGCTTTCTTATCTTGCATTCCTTTATAGGAATTTATAATTGCAAATGCACAAACAAAAGTTATCTTGGAGACAATAATAATGCCATATATTATAATGATGTTGCAACAATACATCACAAGGTTACCTTGAGGTAGGATATCCAAGTACATTGAATACATGTACCACCCTTTCCATTGTCTCATCACACATTACATCATTTATAGTACCCTAAGAGAGTGAATGTGGTCTAATCACGTTACTAGCCTTTAACACTAATTGTAAGCATTCTCTTTAATGTCATGTTATACTACTAATATGTTATTACAAACATGGTCAGTTAATAGTTAATACATATTGTATTAATGTTAACACTAAATCTGGAGCTCATTGTTTGCTCCTCTAATACCCCCCTTCAAACAAGAATTCAATAAAGTTCCTAAATCATTGGTCACCTTGAATCCACTTGAAGGGTTTTGAATTGGATTACCCAAAACCAACCATGATGGTATTAAACTAGATTACCTTAAACCATAAATTGGTAGGTTTTGAATTGGGTTACCATAAACCATGTAGATTCATGCAACTTTAAGTGTAATTTGAATTCCAAGTTAGAAAAGGTTGAATGATCTAGTGTTGAGGTTGCTGTTCTCAACACAAAAACCCTTGATCCTCCATTAGTCCCAACAATCATTGTGACCAAAATCAAGATCTCCTTAGGGTTTTCCAAAATTTTGGATGTTACCTTTCCTCTCTTTCCTAGTAAAGCTCTTCCCAATAATACCAACTCAATAAAAATACCTATTATTTCTTGACATTTTGTTCTACATCACTTTTGTGTGCCTACCCTAGCCATGATCTTGTAGTTCCACGACCTTGGCTTCTTTGCCACTCGAAAAATATGTTGTCCCAATAAAAGTTTCCTCTTAATCTGATGTCACGAAGCATTAGTTTCTACTATCTCTTAACCAAACTTTTAGCCTAAACTAACACAACTTTGTTTAAATATTTTTTTTGGATCTTTGACCATTGTTCGCTGGAAGGATTAAGATTGCCATAACATCATTCCGAGTTTATTTTTGAAGCACGACTAGTATTTATGCTATTCAACAACAAAATCTATTCCACTGCTGTTTGGGAATGGTTACAAATTTTGTTTAGACAAACTGTGATTTGCAGATTTCATTTTGCATGTAAACTAGATCGCTTCGCTCACATGCTACCATTTACCATGTTGTTGTTGTTGTCTAGACCCTCGTGTTAGTGTCATTGTCTAAATCAACCCATTCATACCTTTGCTTGCACAAAAAATTGTTGGTATTATTTATTTATCGCTTCTCACTGTCTCGAAATTTCTATGCATGCACCCTCTTGGATTGTGGTGGGATACTCCCTAGGGGTGTATTGTAGGCTGAAGGGCCCACTAGAATTAATAATAGTGTAGCTATGGTGGCCATTTAATGCAAAGTGGATGGGGTTCACTATGTTTGTTGCTATTAAATAAGGCCCACCATGTAGTTAGCTTGAATAAATGTAATGTGGCTTCATTAAAAAGGTCCACAAGGTAGTTAGCATTTGGTCATGGTTAGGGTTTTCTAACTGGCTATAAATAAGGATGGAGTCTTCTTTATGAATAATGTATTGGAGTATATTGTATGCTTAGCTCATTGGAAGGTTGCCCCCTCTAAGAGGAAAGTGAACATGAATTTATCCTTCCATAAAAGGATCCTTGTAAGGGATTACCCTATCTTAAGGGTTTTTAATTGAATAAAAGGTTGAACATTTATGATATCTTGTCTTAGTTCATTGGGAGGTTGCCCCCTCCAGGAGGCAAGTGAATAGAAGTTGATCCTTCTATAAAATAATCCCTATTTGGTGTTACCCTTCCTTAAGGGTTTTGGATTGATTAAAGTGTTGATTATTTCTACTATCTTATTTTTGATTCAATTTTAAGGGTTAAGGATCATAAAAAGTGGTATTAGAGCTCTTTCTTGGGCAAAAAAGTGGAAGATTTTTTTGATGCAAAATTTTCTAGGGAAAAAATAGGGCTACGCCATTCATATCAATTTCTGAATCTTTCTATGTAGGATATGAAGAAACCAATTGTAGATTTGAGTTCCTCAAGAAAATATTAAATTACAACAAAATGCTTGAATCAGAGGTCAGATAAAGGAGATATTGTAGTTTGAAAATTTGCATTTTTTAGGGCTTTTCGGTGATGACCATGGGTGTTGTAAAGCATATATCTTTTCACAATCCAAATTGCAACGAGACCAAGGCCATCAAACATAGTATTTTTCAGTGTTCCACGGGGACGCGTCCCCGAGGGTGGGGTGCACGCCCCCCACGTTTCCCACGCCCCCGGGACGGGGGTGCTCCTGGGGAAACGTTTCCCCACGTCCCCCTTTTGGGGAAACTCGGGGAGACACGGGGGTGCGTTTCCCAGTGTGGGGGGTGTGTTTCCCCAAAAGGGGTGCTTCTAGGCATCCCCCCTCGAAAATGGGTGCTTCTAGATGCACAATATTTTACTATATCTGTTTTATTTATGATTTATGAATCAATGTATTTCATTACTGAATCATAATATGAATCAATGTATTTCATTACCCAATCTGAAATCATAATCTGAATCATGTTTATTATTTATATCATTTACAAATTTGAATTTAGTACTAGTTTACTGTTTACTGTTTAGTATTTAGTATGCACAATGATGAATTTAGTAATTTACACGGGCTGAATTGTTATTGTTGGGATTTTATCATTAATGTTTATATATTTTTTATAATTTTAGAGCCGGGGACCCCTATGCTAGGGACCCTGACGTCCCCTCGTCCCCCATGAATTTCCCCAAAAATTGGGGGTGCTCCCACATGTCCCCCCTGTGCGTCTCCCCGCTCCCGCACACCCCCGTCCCAGAGTCTTGGTGGTACATTGGTATTTTTGAGGTTTTGATTTTGTATATTATATGATATACTTTCACTCAATATTTAGCGCACTGCAACCCTTGCAAAATTTCCACCCTCAAAACCCTAACAAAGCTAAAGAATGACAATGTTGAGGGACATGCAATAGGAGGATTGCATGGCATTGTTTAAAAAAATGCAGAACAAGCTCAATTGGTGTCAAGTAACTATGAAAGAGGGAATCCAACAAGTTAGGGAGGATGTTTGCCAAATTAAGGAGCTCCATATCATTTGCGAGATGTATCATTTCATCAACAAAAAGTATACCAGAGACATATATCCCAAGTATGGTTTAAAAGAATCTTGTGAAGAATGGTATATGGACAATTGTCATTTCTAGCCTCTCTTTGATGACTCTACCCCACCATATGAAGATAACATCATTACGAGACATCAAGAGTTTGTTATGACTATTGGTTTTCTACTAGCATATTCTCCAGTGGTAGTGCTTCTTCCAAATATACAACCAACCTTTTGCAGCTATATGGATGATCTTTAGGGTATGGGGGGTTTTATTGATTTTGATCCACATGACCATGGTGAGCATTTAGAGCACAATACTCAACGATTCATTGAGCTAGAGTGTCATCAATTAGGAGTCCGCATGAGCACTTGACATGGGACTCTGGTTTATGAATGAACTTCTTGGATTACTTCATCATTGAGGCCAACAATTGTGCATAGGACCTTGGTCTCCTAAACTACATTAGTAGAAATACCCCAATTTTGACCCCTAGATTTTGAATTTATATCGCTATAAGCATAGATATATGTGTTCTATGTGGATTAGACATTGACTATTCACAAGGCAACGAACCATTTCCTTAGTTTATTTTGGCTTTATGATGTTGCGAATAATGAAGGAAAAGAAAGGGGGCTATGGGTCCACAAGAGGGGAAGAACAGGGTCTTAGTGTGGCTAAGAGGAAATAATAATTCTTTATTAATGCCCACCCGTAATCCTAAGTTATCTAACCTTGTCTATATGTATTGATATTTTCAACAACCATGAGATTAGTTCTTCCAAAAGAGAGATACATGGGTGTTTTTATGAAGGCACATGGTCTCTTCTTAACATGCAATATATAACTCATGCTTTTGGACATATAAGGACTTCCTCGTTCATTATTCACTTGGTTTTTCTCCCTTGTGCTTATGCGACCATATCTCCATGCCATGAAAGTATGTAAACCATAATTAGGGGTTATGGGTAATTGCTAAGAGCAAAAGGAAACATGGTTACAACTAGAAATGCCTGGTTTCTAACATTAGAGATTCCTTGGCCAGTTTGTACTGGGACACTAGGGGGAAAGTGGAATGGCCCAAGGGATTGTTTAACAGAGAAGGGGTTCCCATTCATGGTGTTGTGTAGGTTGAGGAGGAAGAGAGGTTGGTTGAGTGGGATTACTGTAGTTAGAAAGGTATGAAATGTTAGTTCTTTATCAATGAATTTTGGGAATTGGACTGAGTGAGAGGTATTAGAGCCAAGCCACAGATTTTTTCCCTTGTTGCTTTATAGCTTTAGCTTGGGGGTGGCCTCTATGATAGAGAGCCTACAATTGGGTGGAACCACGGTGGAACATTCTTTGTTTACAGCCAATTGGTGGTGCATTATAGAAGATACAAGTATTTATTTTGGTTGTTATTTATTTTTAATTGCTCATGATAAAAATAAATAACAAAAATGAATAACAACCAAAATATTTACTTGTATCTTCTATAATTCACCACACACACACGTGTTTGTGTGTGTGCATATATTAGGCCTTGCATTTCATATTATGTGTTCATAGTTGAATTAATTTCCATTGTATGCATTGATTCCACCTGAGTTTGCATTAGCGGTGAATTGAGTTTTATAGAGTATCCCATCCCTTTAACAACAATATAGAAGGGGTTGGGTACATTACATAGTGGTATCAAAGCCCAACTACAACACTGGGTTATTATGGGCCGAGTATGTGAACTGTTGAATGAAAAATTGCAATTGTGTGTACATTGTTTGACAAAAGGCCTCAATGAGGATTGTGTTGATTTTATCAAGTTAAATGCTCATAATGATGAGCTCATAGTTAATATTCATAAACTAGGCTAGTCCTAAGCCTTTGGGCTTTCTTATGGAGTTGATCTAGTATGATTTTGAGAAGTTGGTGATCTAATCTCATGGAGTAGTGAAAATTTGTATTTTCTTGTAGTTTCTTGATGAGATTTAAGCATTAAAATCCATTGGGTGTGCAAGATTGTTGCCTTTGAGAAGGCCCATATATGAAAATACCATGGAATGTGAATGAAGTTGTGGAGATTTAATAAGGTTTAGGTTACACTTTGTAAAATAATGTAAGCCTATGGGTTTTTGATGAGGTTTTGGTATCAAACCTCATTGAGTGCAAATTCTTATAGATTTTTGATGGGTAATTAATCCTTCAATTCAATGAATGTTGTTGGGAAATGTTCTTGTAGTGCACTACAGGGTCAAAGTAGCGATTATGGGAAATCATAATTGGCAAAACTAAAAAAATAGAGGAATTGGCTAAGTACCTAGATATGTTAATTAACATAAATATGGCGTTGAAGCTACAAGGAACCCATTCATTGGGATGAACCTTGATTTGGTTATTGGAAAGGCTCGGAGATGATGGAGAATTTCAATCACCGATAGAAGAATTTCCAATGAGATATGTCGTTGGAAAATGAATGGAAAATGTAAAATCTAAAAACACTTTAAATATAGGCATAGAAGGTATCCATAAAAAATGGTCACTGGTTAGTGGCTATCAGAAGTATGTTCAATGTGTATGAGGAGCAAGAGTTCAATGGAAAGAAGCCAAGTGATTTTCATCGGGAAAGGTTCTTGTGTAGAATTGAAAAACAACTAAGTGTTAAACAGTTAAAGCACTTAGAAATAGCCATAAAAAATGATCATGCAAGTAGTTAGAGAGGTTTTGTTAAGCATGTTGGAGATCAAGAATCCCGACTGTAGAATACCTAATGACTTATGATGAGGAATGTTTATTGAAAATCCTCTAAGAAAAATGAAAAGTTGACTAGTGTTTCACCTTTAGAACTTAGTCATTGGATGCTTAACATGAAACAATGATTGAAAATTTCTAGACTACAGAATGTAGATAAATTCTAAAGGAGAAAGCATAGGTGGGCTTTGATTGAAGATTTCTAGGAAAATCCTAAAATTTGACTAAGTATTAAAATGTCATGGAAATAGTCATTGAAATTGTCTTTGAGATAGTGATAGAAAAACAATGATCAAGAATTTCTAAGATACAAGATGTAGTGAAATTTCGATGGAAGAAGCATAAGTGGTTTGTGATTGAAGATTTACATGAAAAAGCTAAAAAATTGACTAAATGTAGGTAAAAAGTAGTCATTGGAAATGTGGATATGAAAATCATCGAGGATGTCATCAGAACGTCAATGATAGAGATTGTCACTGGGATAGTCATGTAGCTAGTGATTGGAAGTGGTCATTATATGAGGCCAAAGAATCCGATCAGAACTTCTATAAAGGATC
>ML800469.1:500358-519122 GCA_009831015.1 Picea engelmannii | reverse complement strand
TTAAATGATAAAGTATTGGAGAACTTTCTATTTATGGAAAGTGGTTAACCCTAAAATAAGGAAAATAGGTTAAGTGAACTAGAAATGGGTTAAGTGACCTAAAAATGGGTTAAGTGACCTAGAGGATGAAAGTATAAATAAGACAACAATGGTCTCTTGTAGATCATCATTTTTGTGGATCAATGGAGAGCTTCTTGTGAGAATATATTTTGGAGTATTGATGGAGAGCTTCTTGTGAGAGCTTCTTGAGAATTTATGGTGTGGAACACTTGAGAATATTGAATATCTATAGGCTTCTGAGGTAAACAAACAATATCTAATATTAAATTCTGAGGAAAGTGAAGAAAAGAAGGCCAAAATGCAAGGAATGATAAATTATTTTGATGGTGCTTTCTAAGGTATGTTATTTACAGGTCATATCACCATTTTCGCTATAATTTTTTTTCTATAATGATTCATATTTCTATGAAAGTGAGAAAACATATCCAAGTATCTATGGTAAAAAATTAATCTTGTGGGTTGTTGTATTTTTGGAGTTACACTACGTGGAAGTCAGGGTTTGTGGCTAGTCCTAAAACTAGTCAAAATCAGGTGTTTCGGGTAAAAACATCATAACTTCTTCATAATAGATCAAAATTAAGTGAGACCAAATGTGTTGGTTAGGGTATAGTATTTAGTATGTTGTGTAATAGTTTCCAATCATTTCATCAAATATTTAGTGCGGGGCACGCTCTACAAGGTCGCTCTCTAGAATAAGCCAGAATTCAGCAAGGTATGCCATTTTTGCTATACCTCCTTTTCTGAGAGGTTACAAGTAGTGCCACTTGGAGGAATTGTATAAAAAACATGGAATAACATTGTATATCAGTTTCATATCTTTATTCATTACATGTACAAATTTATGATTATTTCAAGTTAGGGTTGTTGACTAATCCAAAACTAGTCATGGTTGAGACAAGCAGTTGATGAGTTGGCACATACATGAGGTGTATAGTTGATAATATTGGTACATATTGATGAGTAGTTTACACATGATTGGTATATACTTGGTACGTGGTTGGATGCACTTGTTTATGGTACAGGTTGATTACAGGTTGGTGCATGGTTGATGCTCTTGTTTATGGTACAGATTGATATCTGTTGAGGATTGTTGCCTCATCTCAGTTGGTGATGAGAATGTAAGATGAGTCTTGCATATAGAGCTGGTTCTCTTGTAGAGTTGTACTCTATTCAATTGTTGATGAAAAACCCCCGGATTTAAGTCCATAATAAAAAGAAAAATTGTGCATACATCTTGTGTTCCTTGTGGAGATGATTTGTTGATGATATATTGCTGATATATGTTGCTGATATGTATTCACATCTAATTGATTATTAATGACAACAATGAGTAATGAGTAAATGTCGAATGCTAACTAATGAGTTTTGTGTAAGAGGGAATTTTTTGGAAAAATATCGCCACACTCATTCACCCCCCCTCCCCCTCTAAGTGTGATAGGTGTGTCCAACACAAGGAGAGGTCGCCACGTCTCCCAAGTGCCAAGTTTGACTTGGTTCATCCTAATCCTGATGAAGAAGTTATGAAGCGGGGGAGGTGGTTGGAGCATCATCTCCCGGATGAATGAAAATTCAAAACCCTCTGACCGTGAAGGAATAGTGTCAACTCAGGTGTTCTGAGATCACTTTCATAGAGACACTGCGTGCACAGTCTGACAGAGCAGAGACTTAGAGGGACTGGTAGAGTCAATATCGCATCTAACAGAGGAAGGTGTGCATAGAGGAGACTACAGGTGCAGTTTGACTGAGAAGACGTAGTGCCATGGAAGCTCGAGCATGCCTCTACTAAGAATGGAAAAATGTTTGAGTATATAGATAGAGTTTTGTGATTTTGTAATGGGATGGGGGGTTGAGAAGAACTCCCAATCTATACTTTTGTACTACCAGAGATGTTCTCTAGTTATGTAATCAATTTGAGACTTTCATGTTAATAGAATTCAACTTCCTTTCTTTTTCATTTTTGTTTGTAAAGCTATTTAAAACACTTAGGCATGGATGATCTAGTCGAGGATCATCATACTGTTGTAATGGAGGTTTGATTATAGTAGTATCATGGTCAGTTTTATTCATTTCCCTGTGTATCTATTTCCTTCTCACATTGAATACCTTGGGCATGGAGGATCTAGTCGAGTTGTTGCAGTTGCAATATGATGGAGTTTTGATCATACTGCAGCTGGGACTGTGTCCCTTGCAGACATATTTTGGTGTCTGAATTTGAGCTCAAGAATGCTCTTGAGCTTGGGTTTTCTTATATGAGTTGTTGGAAGGCTTGATTCTTAGAGCAGTCTCCTTCACCCTTTCTCTTAAGTCTTCCCTCTTCTCTTGCTTTACCTCGATTTCCTGACTGAATTTAATGTGGCCCTCACTTCCCTTTGCATTTCCTATCCATTTATGTTTTGTACATCTTTCATGTTGTTGAGTTTTGGCCATCGACCATCCACATTCAAACCAACATCCAACCTATGACATAAATAATTGATGGGTATTAGACTTACCTCTGCTGCAATCCAGAGGTGACTTTTGGTGCTAACATTTCTGGCGCTGTTGTCGGGGATGAGTTGAATATTTTCCCTGGGATTGAACGACAAATATTACTAGTTCTGAAGGTGCATAAAAAAATAGTACATCAAATATTTCAACTGTGCACTTGGCGACTGCACTGAGGCGGCTCTACTATCCCAACTCCACTGTTTCAGTGTGGTTGCATCTGGCTACACCTGGTAGCCCCCTGAGAGAACCCAATGATTCGATTTGGTCTTTGATGGTGAGAGAAAACCAGACATAATCATGCTTCATATATTTCACCTGGCGACTCCATGATTAAAGGATTGATTGGTGACTCCACTGGCTCAAAATGGAAAAGATCCTGGCTCGAAGGTTTGCTCCATTTAATTTCTCTTCTTTTCCTAGATTTCCCATTATTGTTCCTGCTCCAAATGAATGGAATGATTATTTGCCTATATTTAGAGAGCATAAAGAGGAAAACCCTGCTCAACATCTCAGTGAGTTTCATGAATTCATGCACCAGTGGGAGATACATCATGAGGATGTATTAATGAATATTTTCATGTTCTCTTTAGCAAGAGATGCTCGTGAGTGGTACCATTCTTTACCCCCTTCCAGAATTTATTCACTGGGATAATTTCATGCATTTTTCAATGCTCATTGTCAGAATTTTTATCCCTCTGAGTTAATTTGGCATAGTTATTGTGAGGGATACAATGATTGTATTCAAGATATAGCTACTTCCTACATAGGCTATGAGGATGAGCCTGGTGACTTGGATCAGAAATCAGTTATTTCTCTTCCCTGTTCGTCTGCATCAGAGGAAAGTTGTAAGGATTAGGACCAGGAGGAAGAACATGCTCTGAGTGTTATGAGGGAAAAAATCTCTATGGCCAGGGTAAACCACAATAGACAGGTATGACTGCAGAAATCTACTCAATTTCAACATATGCTATATAAACCAATGTGCAAGCGAGATAATAAAGAAGCCTACCTCGTTCCAACATTTGAAGAAGTCCACCATTGAGCACTTCAACTCAAAACTTTATACCTATGACAAGTTCTCAACAAGAAATTAGAGAAATCATATGGTGATAATATAAAAGGTTAGCACATTAGATAGCATAATCCATTAATAAACATTACAAACATGCCCATGGATAATAATCATATATTTGCATGATACCAATAGGATGAGAAAGGAGTATTTCTATTAATAAATGATCAACAGAAGTGATAACATTATAGACTTCCATGTCGGCATGGTTCAGAACCAAGAAATCAAGTTCCTTCCAACTGGGTCTCCACTGCTTCAATCCTCCACCAAAGGCAAGATCATAGAAAAGAGACAATGAGGTTCTCTCAACAATAGGGAAAGAGCTTGGGGGTTGAACACTATGTTCAGACTTGAGGGACAAAGGGATGTAGACTCAATATGAAGTGATTTCTCCAGAGTAACTTTTCTCTCAAAGTTGAATGTTTTCTCTTCTTTTCCATAGCTTGGAATTGTGCTCTTATAGCCTTCAAAATGCAACTGAAGGGTTGAGTCGGAACATTTCCAATATATGGAAGGCCAAGGATCATATATCTCATGCCATGGCATGGAAACCCGACTTCATTTTTGTATTTTCTGTCATAAATCTCGTTGTACGCGAGTTGTAGTGGAGCATTCGGTGTATACGCATGTTGTATAGTAGATAGGGTGCGTATATGTGGAAAAATATGTATTTTTAGCTCTGGATTCATCAAAAAAGGATGGAAAGTCTTCATAGGGTAATGGAAAAATGCCCTTTGTGAAAGATAGCAATGGTGAGGCAAATATTTCTATAACAGATGCCCCCTAATGTGTGAGATCAGAGAAGTATATGTGATGGCTGAAATACATTATAAATAACCCAGAAGTGGAGTGATGGGAACCCAGTTGGAAAGACTAGTTTCTCATTACATTTTGTGTTGACTTTACATACATGGCTTCCAATAGAATACAATGTAGATCCATGTGGAAAATATACCAAATAAGTGTCTGTGGCCATGAATAGGCAAATACAAATGTGGTTATATGCCAAAACCTGTCATAATCACGAACAAGGCCCAGTAGAACCAGTCTCAAAACCAATCTAAAGATATTTGTATACAATGGAGTATAACCTGATGTCCTATGATTACTGAAGTGAAATAGGTGTTGGTCCAATGAAAGGGAAGCAATAGCTTAGGAAAGATACAACCACATATTTATGTCTTCAATTCTTCTACACTATCCACCAAGGGTGCAAGTCTACATCATGTGAATAAAGGAGTTGAGGTCGAACACAATGAGACATCATTTGATTACTGGTATTTGAGGTATACCATTAACAAATGTGAGACAAACTATCAATAATGAAAGTAGGTATCAAGGCACCGAGCACATTCCTACAAGTGTGAATAAAGGAGTCAGTGTCGAACACTTGAATAATCCATTGATCAGGAGACATTGATGTATTCCCATCTGTCAATGGAAAGATAGCCTGCCACTAATGACTGTAAGCCTCAAGGTACTCATAAAACTCTAGGTCCCATATCCATAATAAATGAGTTGAATTCTATGGAAAGAGACCCACTGAAAGGAGACAATTAAGGCATCTCTCATCAGTCAGCACGAGGAGCAAAGCAGGAGCTTCATAATTTGGTGGATATCGGATGAAGAACATGTTCATGAACCAACGACCCTGTGCGTCTTTCGCATGTGCCAAATGCAAGAGGTACACGAAAAAGATCCTTTGAATAGAAGCCAATGATGAAAAATGTTGACAAAGGAGAGGAAACCACCAATAAGGATAATGGAATCCAAGACACTGCACAAATCCCAAAGTGTGAATAGATTTCCTGACGTCGAACAAAGGGAAACCACCCAGTCAACGACCAATGATAAAATGTCGATTGTTGGGTTCAGGGTGACCTACCAATGATGAAAGTAGGGCTAGGGTGCATGATAAGACCATAGTATCATGTGATTCTGAGACAAATTGAGGGTATGGATGACATGCAAAGTCAAGAGTTCTAAGGAATGGATGAACATAGGTTGATAGACTTCCTTTGAACAAGAGCATGAGACATATGGTAGACTCTGACAGCATAGACTCAATGATGTAACTATTAGATGCAGGAGGCATCAATAATGTTCTCTATAGGGACTGGAAGAGTAACCAGTCGATAGAGAAAACTATGTAACAAGATCAGCTTTCTAAGGCCATGCTAAACCCAAAATTATGATGACACAAGGACTCAATAATTTTGTGCTCTGTTCAAAGGAAACACGATTGCTGCAAAATATAATATAGTACTACCTTTCCACCCATCTTTCTTTTGTTTTTTCATAACAAATGAATGATATGATACAGAGGAGGGAACGAGTTTCGCAAGTAAGAAAAAATAGTTCCAACAGTGGAATGTACCTATGCTCAATGCAAGGAAATGCATGTGGTAGATGGACACTCGAGGTGATGTTCCCTCCAGGGTATAGGGTGTCAAATTGCGAAGGATATAAACAAGGCTTTGCTTGGTTGAGGATGCAAAAACTGCTTAGGAAACAGTTTATAATGCAAAGCGAGAACCGGCTAAAGGCTCAATACTACAAGCGAGGGAATGAGATGCAATCACAACTTAATGCCCAAAAATGTATTTTTTTATGTATTTTAGTCTACTTGGTGTGAAAAAGAGATAAACTTGTGCCAAATAGATGTCTTTTCAAATCCAATTTATGAGTGCAAAAAATACAAGTTCACTCGACGATCTTTTCTATTTTTGGTAATGAGTCAAAAAAGAGCTTAACTAAGACTCATGACCTTTCGAATCCAATTTAACGAGTGTGAAAGGGACAAATCACTCGACAATCTTTTCGGTTTTTAGATGAGTCGGAAAAGAGCTTAACTAAGACTCATTTGGGAGTCTACGGGGAATAAGGCCACATGTGTATGAGTGAGAAATGAGGTTCATCATAAATTCATGTATCAAGCAATAATGGACTCCCGGTCCTAAGGAAAAAACTCAGCATGGGCACCAAATGACAAAGAGGATCTAACTAGGGCACCCATGTAATTTAGTAAATCTCTACCATTTGTTAGCAACACTACTGATAGTAGATGGAAGGTTCTGTGTTGCAACAAATGGGTTCGTACCTAAGGCATAAAAAGCGGTGTTTTGAGGATAATGCAAAAATGCATGATGGACTGGGTACCTATATTATATGCTAGTTTATGAGAAATACCTGACTAAGGTGACAAACGACCAATCATAACGTTGAAATCCACAAGAAATCTGGGTCAAAACAACAAAATCCATCTTAAAACCACTCTCGTATTAGTCCATTAGGTGAAAAAAATGGCATGAAACTATATAAAGTGGGTAAAAATAACTTATAAATAGTAATAAAATAAAAAATTACTATACCATTTTGATTTTTACCCAAATAGTGCAATTTGGACCAAAATACCTCCAAGATTCAAACGGTGATCGTGGGATCATTAGGCAACGAAATCACGAACCTTCTGGATCGGGTAACTCTACTTATCATCCTCTTCAAATTCATTGGATTACATTTTTGAATTAGGTTCCAATTTTTTAGTTATTGAGGGCGTAAAATGTGGATTTTAGTGTACGCGAGCTAGCTTTGTTTAGGTCGCGTATACAACGAGGTATACACTACTGTGTGAACCACAGGAGGCATATATTGATCCCTACACGTGATTGTATGCAAAGGAAGCCACGTACAACACACAAGTGACCAAAAAGGAGGGTTCTAACTCAAAATTTAATTTGTCCTTTGCAGGATGGTTCTTGAATGGAGAGAGAGAGAACATGAGGAGGTTGATACAGCTGTGGATTGAGATCCGATGGCTCAAGTGGTCCTAAAAAGGTGTGTATTGTATAATTTTTTAGCTCTCAAAGGAATGAGGGCCCAAGTGAGGTTGTTGGAGGTGTTGGTGGGTTACTGGGACCTTGATAGCGAGAGATTTATCCTCGATGGACAACCATTGAGGATCGAAGTAGAGTACATCTACTTCTTGACTGGTCTATCACACTAAGGAGAGTTTGTAAACCTCAAGTAACACAGAGCAGGGAGTGGGATGAAGATCGAGGAGTATATCAATGCCCACTGTGTAGTGGGGACTCCCAAGGTGGGAAGTCAAATCCCTATTCGGGCAATAAATAACCTCAGCCTAAATATCATCGTGCCTATATTGAATAAGATCACAGGTTTGGCTTCGTTGCACTAGGCATCGAGGTCACTCATGTTTTATGAAGTACAATGTGTGAGATCCACTGTCTATGATTGGTGTACCTCACTACTGACCAATATGAAACTTCAGTTGATAGAGTGCAAACAAGGGGGTAAGTGAAACTTCGGGTTTTCCTCTATTCTTTGCAGTTTCTTTTTCGAGCAGGTTCTAGGTCTGGGACCTAGAGTGGAGATCCTTCCTAGAGTACCATGCGATCCAACCATGGTGTGGTGGACCGAGGTCATGATATGGCAGAGGGGAGGTAGGGTGCCAACACCCTACAATGAGGATTTTTTCTTCTGGTGGGGGTGACAAGTCATCGTTCTGGATGACTATCCCTATGCAAGGATCAATTTCAGAGGAGATCCAGATATGCCACTTCCATCAGGGACCGCCTATGGTGACATAGGTAAAATGTTTTTAAATATTTCATTTTTTATTTATTTTTGTATTATGAGACAAAAGTATTTTTGGGTGGTGTTTAAGTATTAACTAGACACTTATGTGACACATATGTGGGTCCACAATGGTTGGAGGGGTTACCTCGACATCGAAAAAGGAACTGGGGTGACGAGGGGGCGGGAGGAGAAGCTGAGAGATTCCTACAAAATGTGAAGGGCAACCTTTCTCGTTTGACTCAGGGGATTCCAATGGTTCAGGTAGAGGATCTACCTGAAGCCATGCAACGACATGTGGTTGGTGCACCTAGAGCATGGGTACAGCTCTTTCAGTGTCTCGCAAACACCGTGGTTTTCTATCATAACACACATCCAACACCACAGGCGTAGATGTCATGGGATCTGTATACCGGATGTATATGTGTATTGAGGGTTTTAGCCCCAATTTTGTAATATAAACACCATATTTTTGAAATATATAAAAAGGTATCTCCGACTTTACTTATATTTTACAATGTGTACATTGATTTGTTGGTTTTCTTTGCTTTATTAATGTGACAAATTCCAATCTAAAACATAATTAGCATAGGCATCAGATACATGATTATCACTCCTAGGAATGTGATAATATGTGATAAAATCAAACTGCCATTATAAAATATGTACCCGTAGGAATTGTCATAGTAAAGTAGGATCACGCACAAGGTAACGGTCGTTCAACTGACATACTACTAACTGGGAATCTAGGCAAACCTCTAAAGAGAAAATACCATGTGAGATAACATTGTGCAAAATTTCTATGACAATGTTATATTCGACCACATTATTCATGGATGGCCCTAGGAATACACCACCTGAAGACACCATCATACCTTCGGGTGAGTAAACCACCCAAGCGATGGAAACCAAGTTCCATGTATGACGACTATCTCCATATGTGAATCCTAGGTAGACCGAAGGCTTCGTTGACATCTGTCAATAAAGGGAAAACTCGATAATCAATCCAGAGACAAAAAGAAAGGGAAAATATATGTATATACACTAAATTACATTAGTATACAAATATTTATGCTCAAGCCTGGGGCTCAAGCGTAATATCTTTTCAAGTAGAGCCCATTTTTGGGCTTGTCCAACACATTCCCTTCATAATCTTCTAACTCGTAGGATCCTTTTTCTAGAACACATCGCACGATATAAGGACCGTTCCACATGGGTTTAAACTTGCCTGCCCCCAACGGTTCTTTGGCTTGGTCATATAAGAGGACCAAGTCACCCTCAGTGTATAACCGAGGATGGACAGACTTGTCGTACTAGACCTTGACACTTTTTTTGTTCACCTCGATAGCTATAAAGGCATCCCCACGCTGCTCGTCAATACTCTCTAGGTGCACAAGGCGTCACTCTAAATCTGAAGTGTCAGGTAGGAGCGCAACTTCCAACTTAAGAGAAGGGATTTCACATTCAATAGGAAGAATCGACTCCACACCATGAACTAACTGGAAAGGGGAAAAACCAGTTGCAATCTTAACCGTGGTTTGGTATGCCCAAAGTGCGGGATATAGCATGATGTGCCAATCAAACTTACTCTGATTGACATTTTTTTGCAAGATGGTCTTGAGAGACTTGTTGATGGCCTCTACTTGCCCATTTTCCTGGGGGTAATAAGGAGAGGAATGACCATGTATAAACCCCAGCTTAGATGTTAGTTCTACCATCATTTTGTTCTAAAAGTGACTGCCATGATCAGTGACAATCTCACTCGGGATACCGAATCAGGTGATAATTTGATTGAATATGAAGAAGGTAACAATCTTCCCTTTGGACTTCACAGTAAGCATGGCTTCAACCCATTTAGTAAAGTAGTCGACCGCCACAATAATATGTTGATGCCCCCCAACCAAAGTTGGGTTGCAATCTACAAAGTCTACCCCCAACTTGGTGAAAGGACCGATGATAATGAGTGGGTGAAGAGGGGCTGGGTGTGAGCACATTTTCTGAGTGAACACCTGGCAGGGGTGACACTTCTTAACCGCTTCAATACAATCTTTAAAGATAGTAGGCCAAAAATAACTAGCTCGCAATATTTTTTGGGTTGTCGCAAGCTCGGATAGGTGAGCACCACAATCCCCTTTGTGGAAATAATTTAGGACTGACTCGACCTCTTTGTGAGTTAAACAATGACGTAAGATATCATCTATTCCTCTGTGATACAAAGTTTCACCGACGATGGTATACTTCTTATCTTGGTATCTAATACGTTGTCGATCATCTCGCAAGAGATGTTGAGTGAACTTCAAGGTTTGAATATAGAGAACAATGTCTCCATACCAGGGGTTCGACGATGAGACAAGGAAAATGTGTTCGTCTGCAAATGAAAAAACATGGATAACATCCTCGTCTAATCATGGAAAATCAGATATTAACTCTGCGAAGACTAGTGATTTATTGGACTTTGACGAAGCAAAGTCGAGATCAAACTCTTGTAAAATGACAATCCATTTATTCTATTTACCCCCTATGATACGTCTGGTAAGGATGTATTGAAATGGATTGACATCAACAACCACAGTAGTCTTTCAAAGAAATATATAGTGACGTAAGCGTTGGACTGCGTGAATGGAAACCAAAGCTAGATTTTCAATGTGAGAGTAATTAAGCTCAGTGATGACTAAGTTTCTACTAAGATAGTATATGACATGCTCATGGAGCTCATCATCCTCCTGAACTAAAACCATACCAATCGTGTCTTCATACGTGGAAATATAAAGCAAGTAATCTCTACTGTAGTCAAGAAACTTCAGCAGAGGAGTTGATACCAAGTCTTTCTTCAAAGTGTTGAAAGACTCATGGGCTCGCTCATCCCAGATAAAAGGGGTGTCTTTATTCAAGAGGTGCATGAAACCCTTAGTGATATTGGCATAATTCACTATGAACTAACGTAGAAAGTTAGCTTTCCCCTATAAACCCTGAAGTTGTCTAATCATGCACGGTGGAGGCAATTGAAGTATTTCCTCAACCTTAAGAGGATCTACCATGATCCCGGTCTCAGAGACTAAAAATCTGAAAAGACGACCAGGCTTAGTGAAAAAGATGCATTTATGAGGGTTCAACCGGATTCTATAATAACAAAATCTTTCAAAAACGAGTCAAAGGTGCATAACATGATCCACTCTCTTGCGGGAGTGAGAAAAAGATCATCAAGGTAGGCTTCGACTATGTGCTTTAGATCATGAAAACAAAAAGTCATGGTACATTGGAAGGATGCCCCAGTGTTTTTAAGGCCGAAAGGCATTTTCCGGTATGCAAAAGTACCCCAAGGAAAAATAAATTTTGTCTTGTGTTGGTCCTCAAGTTTTATTTGGATTTGGTTATACCCTGAAAATCCGTCCATAAAAGAAAATATCTCGCTTCCCACACACTCGTCGAGAATTTGATCGATGAAAAGTGTGGGTAATTTATCTTTAGGACAATCCTTGTTCAAGTCACGAAAGTCCATACATACACGGATGTTTCCTTGCTTTTTATTCACAGGAATGGAGTTAGATACCCATTCAGTCAAGGGAACCAGGTAGATGAAGCCAACATTAAGTAGCTTCTCCACTTCTACTTTAATAGCAGGGACCTTCCTAGGATTCACAACTCTAAGACATTGTCAAACAGGTTTAGCGTCCGGATAAGTTCTAATCTCATGTTCAACAATATGATGGTTGATCCCTGGAATCTCTTCATATGACCAATCAAATACATCTCAAAATTCTTTGAAGAGTTCGGTGTAGATCATAATTTCTTCTGGCGAACAATCTGCACCTATATTTACGTTTCCAACCTTGCCATGGGTACGAGAGATATCAATTGACATGGTAGGAAAAATACTCACCATGTTTCCTTTGACATAAATGTAGTTCATATCAAGTGGAACCATGACGTGACCGATTATCTCACTCAAAGTAGATCGAAAGTCATCTTGCTTGATTATTTCAAGACTTGGGAGAAAATAAGATCGATGATGCATATCATCCCAAGGTCTATTGGAACCATTCATGGCTTCGAGGATGGGTTCGTCTAAACGAAAAGTCTCATCTAGGAAATCATGTGATCAAGAGAATGATGTGGCCCATACAGGACTAAGAACATGATCCTCCTCGTCCGTAGGTGAAGTAACAGGATCGGGATTTACAGAAGAGTCAAGAATAGATTGATACGCAATCTTCGTTGTCGATAGTGGCATGGACATGCCATCATGCGAATGAACTTCACACAAAAAACTCAAGGAAGGTAGGGTCCATGGATCACTAAAAAAGGAAGTGAGGAAAGGGATGGACCTCCCTATCGCAACAAGCCTACTAGACATGGCATAAACGTGGTGATTCGGTGTCGAGAAGTCGAAAGTACCCATAAGGGAAGAATACATTCTGACACTGATATTCTCAATTGTCGGCTGAGAATTGTCGATCATAGGGATCGACGGTCTGACAAATGCACTAGGACTAAAGTACGCAAAGGATAACTGGTAAATGGTCACGATCTTTCGTTGATGAGGAAAATAAAGCGTATGGAAGATGAACGATAAGACAACGACCATAGCATAGGTCCAATTGCGACCTAGTAACAGGTTATAATCAAGAGGCGCATCAACTACCTCTACCTCCACCTCTACTGTATTCCCACCTAACTGGACCAGAAAGGAAGGGAAAATATCGTGAGGGAATAAGGAATGATCGTCAAATGTAGTCAACATGTTCGATGACTTGGAAAGGGTCGGAGAACCGAGATCTTTCCAACAGACTAGGAACATCACGCAGGTGGCAGCACCTTCATCAACAACCACACGTTTGATGGTATACTTGGAATACTCTATGTGGATTTGGAAGGCCACATGGTAAGGTAAGTGAGGCTTCACATCCGTGACATCAAAATTGATAAATTTTGAGCCACAGGGTTCTAGAGCTCCTAAAGAAGAGAGTAAGGCATTCCTCTGTGAAGGACACGTCTGGAGTACTTCCAAAGCCGACATCACACAAGGGGTTTGGCACAGATCCTCAAAAATAGAGTAGTTATGGGCGGCTCTAGCATCAGGATTGTGGGTAGAGAACATAAGTACTCCTTTTGGAATACGAGGCGGTGGCTATGGTTTCTCAATCTATAAGTTTGTCTCCAAAGGAGGAGGGGGAGATTCTAGACAAAAGTTAGCTTGCGAAGAGATATAATCTCGAGATCGAGTGGCTACATTGATTTTCGCATTGACCATATTGATACATATGCGGTCACCATATTATGACAGTGGGTTTCGACTCCCACTGGACACATTTTCGGTGTTCGAAGAGCTCGAGGCTAAGTGTTGGTTATGTGGGAATGGATTCGTTAGCACATCGAGTGGTAGATTCAAAAGCCTTGCAGCCTCCATGAGTTTGGGGAATAAATGCGTAAGGTGGTCATTGGTACAAAGTTTACAAGGAAACTTCACCTTACACTTTTCTTTCTTGCCCTCTCTAGCATTTTCATTCAGCTTCCCATTATTATCTTTGTCCTTGGGTTTATTACCATTTTTCCCACCCTTACGATTGTTTCGACCTTTCCTTTTATTCCCGCCTAGTTGTTGGTCACCATTTGGGTTTTTCAATGATTTCACATAATGTACATCTATTGACTGAGTGGGGTTGGATGACACAGATTAAGTTGGTCCTCTAGTAGATTGGTTTAGAGACAAAGTCTTTAAGTGGCTCATCATCGAGTCTGTGAACTTTACATTGGTGGAACCTACAATGCCATCGGCATGAGGTCTGGGTTTTTTCCTAGGGTCGTAACTTGACTATGGTGCTTCTGGAAGAAGGTGATATAACATCCCAGACTGAGCATATATCAAATCTAATTTTTGGGCTCTAAAGATAGCTTCTTCCTCAGTGGTGACCCCGAAAGTAACAACGTCCTTCAAGATAGGAGGGTGAAAATACTTAAGGAACCATTCTAAAAGAAGGGTCGGGGGTATAGGAGTCTTAATCAACCTCTTCCGTCTGCACCACTCCTAGATATGATCCGAGATATGAGTGGCGATATGCTGGCATAAAGTCGACAAAATTTTGAGGCCAACATCATAATGAATGGGAAATTGAAAGTGGTTAAGAAATACCATCACCAACTGATTAAATGACCCATATGTCCCCCTAGGTAGCTAAATATACCATTGCACTACAAATCCAATGAGAGTGCGTTGAAACAATCGTAATCTAATAGAATCATCGTTAAGAGAATTCGATGAGCACCAAAGGTGAAAGGCAGTGACGTGATCACCAGGTTCCTCTCCATTCTTGCCTTCAAACTTTGGGATGTCTGAAGGAAGTTTGGTGGGGACGGGGGGCCATGTGGGATCATGACTCACTGGGTCATTCATTAACTTAGCCAAATATGGCAGATTAAGCGTGGCCATAAAAGGGAGACGGTGTTGCAACTTATGGCCCCAACCTTCTGCAAACTATTGTGTGTGTGGAACTACAGTCCATCCAGGATTCTAGTAAGAACCATAGTCCTGTCTGGAATTATAAGGCCCTCCTCCAAGATGATTCATATAAAGTGGGTTGGGCGTCATTCCAACAGGAATGTTCTGTTGAGGATTATAAAAGTTGCCCCAGCTGAGTAAGATCCGGGTTGGGGGTTATGAAAATTGCCCCCAACCGGATTGGATCCAGGTTGGGGGTTGCCCAAAGGGTAAGACTGACCTCCTTAGAGAGGGAACCTGGAGTATTGAAGTGGATTTGCCATGCCAAAAGTATTGGTCAGAATCGACATCGAGGTGTAGGGATATAGGACAGAAATTGTCCACCGGGTTGGTTGTTCCATCCAGCCGTAAAAGGATTAGACTCGGGGTTAAGAGAAGGGACACTTCCTATATTAGGATTTGTTTGAGGGATATGAGAACCTCCAAGCAGAAATGGATTATAAGGAGGTGTAGTGCCCGCAAGTCTAATGCTAGCATTAGGGCCAGCAGTTGGGATGGAAGTTGAAAATTGCGAAGTGAAGTTAGGCATACCATAATAAAATGGACTGGAAGCCATAGGGATGGATTGAACATTGTAACCCGATGAATGACCAAGACCCCAAAAGGGTTCGAGGGAAGAGATGAAGAATTAACTACGGGCCGATCCATAGTACCAGTATGTTCTTCCTGCACTGCAACTGTAGTGGTTGCAGGAGTTGAAGGGGTGTCATTAGCTATAGTGGGTATGGGTGTCGAAGAACTCCCAGTGTTATGGAGACTAGATTCAATACTCATCCTTGTGGAACCATAAGTCTGAAAGGTGGATGTGTCTATACCATGCCTAATAACTCTACACCTTTTAGAAGGAAAGAACTCGAAATCTGGTGGTAACTGTAACAACCGACGAGACCGGCGGGGATGCTGGTCTGACTCCACGACGACTTATGACTCTACAAAAAAATAAAAATATCCTAAGGCTGAATAGTAATCAAAGAGAATTCCAAAAGTCAAATGACCAATATCCATGCAAACAGGATAAAGTGGTTGAGTGGCCTCCTTCACTAAAGATAGTATGTCTCATCCAAGAGGGACCTGAGACTCCATGATAAAGATTGGAGGTAACAAAATCAGTTATAGGGGCCCACGTGGGCTTAACAACCAGTCGGTTAGATCCCCCCAGAGAGGTAATCTTCCATAAAGGCTATGTGATGTTCGAACCCTATTTGACCCAGTGTACAAGTAGAATAACCCTTGCAAGTAACCTATGAGATACCTAAGTCAAGCAACTAATAAACCATTGTATAAATGATGCACAGGAGAGAAGTCGTAAGTCTGGATTACTATATGGGCAAGGTAGCAAAGCCCAAAACCTTGAAATCACCACCTCTCATAGAGGTATGGGTACTAGCAAGATCCCCAAATACGAATAAATCCACATAAATATCTCTGACGCTAGGCGAGTATCCTAGGGTTATGCCTTCAACTAACTTCATGTGACCTCGTAATTAACTCTAGTGTGAGTGGAGACTCCTGATCTTACCAATTATACAATGGACTTCTCAACTCCCTGTCTTAGACACATATGTTGATTTAATTTACTTGGAGAAGTTTACTCACAAAATCCTATTCCAAGGCACTAAATCCTAGACTAGTTTGTGCACCCTAAAAATAAAATCGTGACAAATCAATTTTAGTTTAAAGCATAAATTTTATTGGCCGTGATGACTCAAAAGGGTATGGAAGTGAAAATCATAATATTATGACTCCACAAGAAAATAAATATAAATATAATGCAAAGTCTAATTGTAACTTTTCAATGAATGATATGCGTATAAAAAACAATGAAATTTTCAATTTCAACTTTGCAATTCAGAAGTAAAAAGAAATCTTTCACTAAATGCATTAAGCTAATGATAAAGATTCAGAAGACAAAAATGCCAAGCAATGTAAAATGCATATTTTTTTTTGTATTTTTAATATACCAAAAAGAAAATGCATGGACTAATAAGCAACCTGATATCTAAATTCTATTGTGTATAAACATAATAACTCAAGCAGAAAACGAAGCAGCCAAGCAAAGAACCTAGAGTTCAAGGACAAATAAAAAATGAAAAGCAATGAGAAAGACTCCGCCCAAAAATTCAACTCCAGACAACTTTCCTGTCAACCCAGAGAAGCTCAACAGGCACTACAGATACCTAAGAAGGCTCAACAACTATGAAATCCCACCCAACAATCACAAAACTAAGCAAGCAGGCAAGGAAAAGTGGTATACACGACTGTTCAGGAAAACAGTGTGTATATACGTAGCTGGCAATGAGACATCACGCTTCTGTATGCGACTGTCAAGGAAAAAGGTGCATACAGGCTTTAAAACAAGGCCAGGAAAGGGCAAAAGGCTGAAGACTCAGACCCAGAGTGAACATAATCTATCAAGTAGTGATACGACAAAAAACAAAAAAAGGAGAAAAAGTACTTCAACCCTTAGAAAGAAGATCTCTCCTCAGTGGAGTTGCCAATTCTGTTACGAGGGAAAATGATACGGATTATTTTCGGCATGAAATGAGATGGGAGATTGCAAGATACCAGATATATAAAATATGCAGAACAGAAATAAAATGCTAGAAATGGCAGAATAACAGTGAAATATCCAGCATAATCTTCACAATACAAAGAAATGATATAACAATAGCAATAGAAATAGCACTTTGATTCAGAAAGCAATGTTCACAGGCCTCTTCGAGGGGGCAACCTCCAATTGAGAAACAATCTGTTACAATAATCTCCAAGCTAGGGTTCTCATACCCTCGACCCTTATTTATACTAAATGTGTCTATTAAGAGAAGCATCTAGAGGAAGATCCTTCTAGAAGCGGAAGCTTCTATTAGATCTTCTTACATCCACCTTATTCTATTTTATTGAAAGGCCTTATTAATATTGACCTTTATTACATACGAATACATTGATCTACCTATGTGCGGGTTAGGACCTTAACATGTCCGCCCCCTTAAAAACAACCTTGTCCTCAAGGCTTGAGATCTGGAAACCACTGCAGAATGGTAGCTGGTTCCCAAGTGGCATCTGCTGGAGTCATATCTTTCCACTATACTAGCACTTCCTGGATGGTTCTTTGACGCAGGCGACGCTCACGCTGGTCCAAAACTGCTTCTGGTTGTAGCCAAATGAATCCTTCTTCAGCTAACTCTGGAAGGTTGTTTTGAATTTGGCACCTGGTTCCAATCACCTTCTTCAAGCATGAAACATGAAAAACAGGATGTAGCTTCGACTGACTGGGCAGAGCTAACTGATATGTGACTTGTCCCACATGCTTGAGAACCGTGTAAGGGCCATAAAATTTGGGTGCTAGCTTCTAACAATGCTCAGCCTTGAGGGAATTTTGCTTATATGGTTACAGTCTCAGAAACACCTGATCCCCTTCTGCAAATTGACGTTCAGAGAGACCTTGATCTTCTTTCTGCTTCATTCTATTTTGTGCCATGACCAAGTTCTTTTTAAGGGTATGAAGGATATCCTCTCAGACTGTAAGTGTTTGGTCAACCGCCTGGACCTTCGAGGTACCCGGTAAGTATGAGAGAACTAAAGGTGGCTTCTGTCCATATACCGCTTCAAAAGGAGTCATGTGAGTGGTTGTATGGTATGTAGTGTTGTACCACCATTCGGCGAGGGGTAACCATTGAGCCCACTGGTGTTTTTTTTCAGAGGCAAAGCACCTCAGTTATGTTTCCAAACACTTGTTGACAACTTCTATTTGACCATCCATCTGGGGATGATAAGATGAGATGAGATGCAATTGTGTGTCTTGTAGCTTAAACAGCTCTTGCCAAAAATTGCTTGTGAAAGTTGGGTCTCGATCGGAAACAATAGAGTGCAGCATGCCATGAAGATTGAAAACCTGGTCCATGAAAATACGAGCCACCGTGGATGCAGTAAATGGGTGGGGAAGAGCACAAAAATGAGCATACTTGGAAAGGTGATCCACCACCACCATTATCACTGATTTATTCCCCGATTTGGGTAAGCCTGTAATAAAGTCCATAGAGATATCCTTCCAAA
>ML800469.1:472139-500308 GCA_009831015.1 Picea engelmannii | reverse complement strand
AGTCCATAGAGATATCCTTCCAAATAGCAGGGGGAATCGGAAGCAGTTGGAGGGTGCCTGGAGATTTGACTGTTTCTCCCTTGTTGCGTTGACACACCTCACATTCAGCGACAAACTTACGGATGTCCTGTTTCATACCATCCTAGAAAAAAGAACATTTGACTTGATCATATGTTTTGGTGAACCATGAGTGCCTCGCTGTGGGTGTAGCATGAATCTCAGAAAGCACCATGGATTTGAGCTTGGATTGTTTACTTAAATACAAGCGGCCTTTGTATCAAAGCTCATCTTGGAGCCAAGATTACCCTAGGGGAGTCGGAGCCTTGCTCTGCAGTTGTTGGATCAGATGCAAACTTTTGGGATCTTGAAGCCATTCTTGGCGCACAACTTGGAGCCAATCGGGTACAATGAAGGAAAGAGAAAAAAGGGATCCTTCGTCTTCATATTTCCAGGACAGTGCATCCGCCACGACATTGTCTTTTCCCTTCTTGTAAATGATCTCATAATCATATCCAAAGATCTTAGTCACCCATTTTTCTTGTTCCTGGGAGGAAATGCGTTGTTCCATAAAGTACTTGAGGCTTTGATGGTCTGTCTTAATTTGGAAACGTTTCCCCAAGAGATACAGACACCAAAACTCAACGGCATGCAAAATCGCCAACATTTCTTTTTCATAAATGGGTTTGCCCAGATTATTTTCAGACAGTTTCTTTCTAGTGAAGGCCAAAGGTCGACCCTCTTGCATAAGGACAACGTTGATTCCTTTCCCTGAGGCATCAAATTCCAACACAAAGGTCTTTGTGAAGTCGGAAAGGGCTAGAACCGGAGTGGTGCACACGATCGTCTTCAAGGTTTGAAAAGCTTGAGAAGCTGCTGGAGTCCAAGTGAAAGAGTTCTTTTTGAGGAGAGTCGTGAGAGGTGCTGCAATCTTTCTGTAGTTCTTAACGAACTTGTGATAATACCCTGTGAGACCCAAAAATCCACGCAAGATTTTGAGAGTCTTTGGGTGTGGCCAGTCTTGCATAGCTTCAATATTTTTCGGGTCCACCCTGACGCCATCCTTTCCCACCCGATGACCCAAGTATTCTACTTCTGAGGCACCAAAAGCACATTTGGACTATTTCAGGAAAAGTTGGTGCTGAGAGAGTAGGCGGAGAACTTGATCCACATGAGTAAGATGGTTTGTCCAGGTTTTGCTATAGATGAGGATATCATCAAAGAAGACTAAGATAAAATGATGGACAAAAGGGCGGAAGACATGGTTCATGAGGCTTTGGAAGGTGGAGGGGGCATTACACAAACCAAAGGGCATGACCAAAAACTCATAGTGGCCCTCATGAGTGCGAAAGGCGGTCTTGGGAATGTCAGCCTCTTTCATACGTATCTGGTGATAGCCCGAGCGAAGATCAAGTTTGGTAAAGAATTGGGCACCACTCAATTCATCCAGGAGGTCATCAATGACAGGAATGGGAAATTTGTCTTTGATGGTTAGTTTGTTGAGAGCACGAAAGTTATGACACATTATCCAAGAACCTTCTTTCTTCAGTACCATGACGACCAGAGAGGAGTAAGGGATCGTACTAGCATGGACGATTCCGACAATAAGGAGTTCCTGGACCATTTTTTCAATTTCATTTTTTTGTGCAAAGGGGTGGCGATATGGACATATATTGGGGGGAAGGCTTCCTGGGACAAGGGGAATGGAATGATCATGGACACCGCGGGAAGGAGGGAATCCTTGGGGAGTGGAAAATACCATTTGATGTTTAGAAAGGAGGGCTTGGAGGTCTTGGGGCACTGGTGTGGTTTTTGTGGCTTGTATGGTGTGGAGTTGGGCAATGACACCAGAATGACCTTTTTTGAGCATTTTTTCCATGCGATGAGAACTGATGACCTCATGTGAACCAGCAGTGATTCCTTGAAATTTATATTGGTGGCCTCCTTGGTCGAATTGCATGGTTAAGTTTAGAAAATCCATGAGAATGGGACCCAAATTCCTTAGCCAGTCTGCACCCAACACAATGTCACAACCGCCCATGTCAATAGCAAACATATGGGATTTTAGGTGGTAGTCACTGATTTGGAGATGCACATTTTCACAGCACCCACCACATTTCATAGAACCACCATTGGCAATCATGATTTGGAAATTGTTGACAGCATGGATGTAGCAATGGGTTTCTTGGGCAATGCATCGATGAATAAAATTGTGGGTGCTGCCACTATCAACCAGAATGATGACCTTTCGATGCTTGATGTAACTGATTAACTTGAGGGTTTGGGGGGCAGAGAAGCCGGTGAGAGCATTGAGGGAAATGATCGGTTCCACTTCGGGAGGGTCGGAGGGAGGGTTTATGTCAGTGATTTCTGGTGACTTGGGCACAAGGGGAGTGTCAACATCCTCTTCTAGAATATCCTCAGAGATGGCCATACAAAGATTTTGTTCCTTACATTTGTGGCCTGGGAAATATTTTTCATCACAATTATAACAGAGGCCTTTGAGTTGGCGTTCAACCATTTCATCCATGGTCAATTTTTGGATTTTTAATGGGGTGGAGGGAGTAGTGGGGTTTACTGGTTTAGGGTGAGGGATAAAGGAAGGCTTACGGTTTTGAGAGGACACAATTTGTTGTGCTTATTTAGCTTTTCTAGTAGCCTCCACCCAAGTCGTAGGTCGAGCCATGAGGACATGGGCCTAAATCTCCTCCTTGAGGCCACTGATAAAACACTCTCGAAAGAAAGAATCAATCATGCCCTCTATTCGAAAAGCCAGTCACTCAAATGTAGCTATGAAGTCTTCTATTGTGCCTGATTGCTTCAATTTTTTCAAACGGCCCAAATGGTCGGTGTCAGTGTCAAAGCGTTCATAAAGCTCAGTCACAAATTGGGTCCAAGAAATATACCCTTGACGAGAAGTTTTTCTCCATTTCCACCATTGTCAGCGTTCTTGATCTAGATGGAGAACACCATACCGGAGTTTGGCCAAGTCATCTGTAATGTTGTAGAGAAATAAATAATGTTCCATTTGGGTGACCCAACCAGTGGGGTCCGAGCCATCAAATTTGGTTACATCCACCCGTGGAAGGCGTATGTCCCGTTGAAAGTGACGGGGTTGAAAGGAATGAGAAGAAGTTTCACCTTCAGTCTTTTTATGTGCATCAGGAAAAGAGTCATCGGTAGGGATCTTGAGTTTGGTGCAGAGTGATGCAAAGATAGATTCAAGCTGGGTGGTCAGTTCATGTTTGACTTCCTCCATTTCGGACTGCACGACTACATTTACAGATGCATTGATGGATGCATCACGGGAGGCAATAGTAGCATTGAGTTGTTGCACTTCTTGTTGGGTCTCGAGGAAACCAGATTGCAAGGTGTTGAAGCAAGACTCTAGTTCTTGGCTACGGGTATGGGCCATGAGGATGGGTGAACTGAAAAGGGAGCGGGCGAGGTTAGAAATTTTTGCATAAAAATGATATGGATGAATGTGATAAGGGAGAAGAGATGAATCTAATGGAATAGGTCTCAAATAATGGTGAAAAAATTTCTAGACTTTTTTATTTTATAGTTGCGGGGTTATACTTTGGTCTGAAGAATGTTGCAGTGCTGAAATCCCCAAATTATGAACCAGAGAGAAATGTGTATTTACTTAGCAACTCGAACACAGATACACGACAATAGATCTGACCGGTTTAATTTGTTTATGTTTATGTTTATGTTCCCCAAGGGTTAGGTATTCAAGGGTTCTACAGACAAGGGTTTTCCCTGTGATATAGCTCTCTGATATACGTGCAGGGTCCAACAGTAGTACTCGGCCCAATATATCAGGGAACTAACTAAGGAGGATAGACCGTACCCTTAGTCGTACTACCCAACTACCCAGGTACTAGAGAGTATCTTCCCGAGTGATGTTCTCAGTGACACTATAGCAGTCTGGCGGCCGATAGGTTTACCTAAAGAGGGCTTCAAGAAATCTAGGTCGATTCGTACACAGGTGTTGTCTGATTCTCTACCACTCGAAGGGGTACCAACAGGGGTTACAAGGGTGGCCAACAGATGTGCGCTTAAGAACCACTTGTATTTCCTACGTGTATGAATCTCTCAACCATGGGTTTATGCGCGTAATGACAGATCTCTATGGATTAAAGATGTTGGAATACGTCTCTACCCTAAAAAAAAAATACCCACAATTTCTGCCAAGGAAAGTGCTCTAATACCACTTGCAAGATACTAGATATATAAAATATGCAGAACATAAATAAAATGCTAGAAATGGTAGAATAACAGTAAAATATCCAGCATAATCTTCACAATACATGGAAATGATATAACAATAGCAATAGAAATATCACTTTGATTCAGAAAGCAATGTTCACAGGCCTCTTCGAGGGGGCAACCTCCAATCGAGCAGCGCTCTGTTACAATAATCTCCAAGCTAGGGTTCTCATACCCTCGACCCTTATTTATACTAAAGGTGTCTATTAAGAGAAGCATCTAGAGGAAGATCCTTCTAGAAGCAGAAGCTTTTATTAGGTCTTCTTACATCCTCCTTATTCTATTTTATTGAAAGGCCTTATTAATATTGACCTTTATTACATCCGAATACATTGATCTACCTATGTGTGGGTTAGGACCTTAACAGAGATATAATAAAGAAATGCACAGAGATATCACAGATATTCAATAATATAACGGAATGTATCAGAGATGCAACCATAAACACAGATATATATTAATACATGATTTCTATTAGTGAAAGAAATGTACAGAGACTGTAAAAATACAGAGTGAAAGACTCACTAGAATGGTGGCAGCTTATCTCTGAGAAGAGATGTGACGGCTACTCGCATTCGCAAGAAGATGATTACAATGAGGATCTAAAGGCATTTTTACAATAAACAGGAATGCCAAAAGTCCTAGACATCCAAAAAGCTAACCCTAGGAGATGAAGCACCAAAAGTCATGTGGGCCCCGTTTGGCTAAATTAGTACATCAACTTCCCGGGGTCGTGACTTTTGCATATAATCTCTGTTTTAGGCGTATGATAGCTCATTGGAAAGGTATCATCGAGGAGAATCATTTTGGGGGATCAATCATGCCTTCATCTATCATTGAGAACCTTCATCTTGAAAAACCTTCATTTAGGCCCTCAAAATGGCCCCAGAAGTTAAAACCTACTAAAAATAGTAAATTGCCAAAATTGCCAAAAAACTGTTTTGAGCCAGTTGGAAAAGGTGGGTGGCCACCGATATCCACCCGGATCAATACTCCCTCCTTATGAAGCAATGGTCTCCATTGCGTTGAGTTCCCGGGGGAGAAGGAAAAACGTTTGTTGAATTTGCATCTTGGTGAGTTGCTTGTCTTGCTGGAGATGTCGCACTGCTGAATTTGTGGAAGTCTATCACGAACCTGTTGAGGTTGAGGTTGTTCAACAAGTTGAGATACATGAGAGGAAGGTGTGCAGAAGGAATCTTTGTGCTTTGTTGCAACCTTTTTGACCTGCTTTTGTTGGATAGAAGGTGCTTGGGGCAAGGCTGTAGTGGTTGCAGTGTCATTTTGTTCTCCTTTTGAACAGATTGTGAAGAAGCTGAATTTTGCAGTATGAGATACTACCTTGCGACACTTTTTAGGTGGAACAGTAGTTGGAACTACCTCTGGTATTCTGTAGAGATGACCCCCCAAAGTAACAATGACACTACGGGGTCGAGACTCATAAACAACATGGCGTATCCACATTTATGGTTTGCCTGAGAGCACATCACAGACATCCAGTGGGGCAACATCACATAATACCTCATCCTTGAAGGGTTGGATGCCATATGATAATCGAAATTGTTGGCTGATACGGAGATCTCGTCCTTGGCGAAGCCACCCAATGTTGTATGGCTAAGGGTGTGGTGTTGTCGATAATCCCAACTGTTTGATGACCTCTGCTGAGATGAGGTTCTTCTGGCTTCCTCTATCAACAATAAAATGTAGCAGGGTTCCCTTCACCCACATCTGTGAATGAAAAAGGTGCTCCCCCTCTTCAAGATATGTTGGTTCTTCTGGTTGAATTGTTGCGGTCGCAACAATAGCAGTGGGATCCATGTCAATGATCTCTCCTTTACCATTATTTTCAGAATCAGATTTTGAATCAGGGTTCAGCTCTTTGTCTTTGATCTCGACCACCAATGACTGTTTTGAACGACATTCATCGGTGTTGTGCCAGGGGATTTTGTAGAACTCGCACCATTTTCTAGTGTCCTTCTTTGTCTTCCCGTGACCCTTCTTTTCCTGTGTCATGGACTGGTTTTCGAGAGACTGTTTTTTCGGGTCGTCTTTGTCAAACTTTGATTGTTGTGGATTTGCAGACCCGAACTCCCATTTGTTCTGGTGCTTAAATTTCTGCTCGATTTTAACAACATATCGATAAGCAACACCGAGTGATGAGATGTCCAGAAAATCCATTTCAGTCTGGATGTATCTGTGTAGAGCCCCACGGTATTTCAAAACCAAATGTCGCTCGGAGTCTTTGATACCCAACTTGGTGCGCAAGGTATGGAAGGTATTGGTGAACTCCAGAACTGCTTGGCCCATCCCTTGCTGTAGTGTGGTCCATCTCATGTATTGTTCCTCATAGTTTCCAACAGGGTAATACTGTTCCTTTACCGCATCCACAAAAAAATCCCAAGTGGGATCGGCCCCGTATATCCCAGACTCCTCTGTGGAACTTTTCTCCTAGTAAGTTTCCCACCAATGTTTGACATGAGGGAGAGCTTTAAGGAGTGCGAACGTGATCTTTTCTTTGTCGAAAAAATTGTGAATAGAGAAATAACCTTCTAGTAGAGTTAACCATTTTTTTAGGGCTTCTTTATCTATCTGTCCTTCAAATACATGAATATCAAAATTAACTTGCACCTTGAAAGGAGAGGTGCCTCCAAAGTGGCCACTTGATGAAGATGCACCTGCTATTATCGATAAGCATTGAAGGATGTGAGCAAAATTCTCCATCATTTCGTCCCTTTGTCGCGTGAGAGCTTGCTCAAGCAACAGATTGATAGGATCGTCTGCTCTGTCATTTTTTTTTTCTTCCACCATTGAGGTCTTCTTGGGTGTGGGAGAGTGATTTTCTTCAAGAGAGACAAGCTCGAGACCCAACTTGCTATACTCGGACCTCGTCGGGGACATGCACTGAAAAAACGATCAAGAGCAGCCTGCTCTGATACCATTGATCCGAATTATTTTTGGCACGAAATGAGATCGGAGATATAATAAAGAAATGCAAAAAGATATCACAGATATTCAATAATATAACAAAATGTATCAGAGATGCAACCATAAACACAGATATATAGTAATACACGATTTCTATTAGTGAAAGAAATGTACAAAGACTGTAAAAATACAGAGTGAAAGACTCGCTAGAATGGTGGCAGCTTATCTCTGAGAAGAGATGTGATGGCTACTCGAATTCGCAAGAAAATGATTACAATGAGGCTCTGAAGGCATTTTTACAATAAATGGGAATTCCAAAAGTCATATACATCCAAAAATCTAACCCTAGGAGATGAAGCGCCAAAAGTCATGTGGGCCCCGTTTGGGTAAGTTAGTACATCAACTTCCCGGGGTTGTAACTTTTGCATACGATCTCCGTTTTAGGCGTATGATAGCTCATTGGAAAGGCATCGTCGAGGAGATTCATTTTGGGGGCTCAATCATGTCGTTGACTATCATTGAGAACCTCGATCGTGAAAAACCTTCATTTAGGCCCTCAAAATGGCCCCAGAAGTTAAAACCTACTAAAAATAGTAAATTGTCAGAATTGTCAGAAAGTTGTTTTGAGCCAGTTGGAAAAGGTGGGTGGCCATCGATATCCACCTGGATCAGAAAAAATATCTATGGCTAGGGCAAACCACAACAGACAGGTACGACTGCAAAAATCTACTCAATTTCAACATATGTTATATAAACCAATGTGCAAGCGAGATAAGAAAGAAGCCTACCTCGTTCCAACATTTGAAGATGTCCACCGTTGAGCACTTCGACTCAAAACTTTATACCTATGACAAGTTCTCAACAAGCAAGTAGAGCAAGCATATCGTGATAATATAAAAGGTTAGCACATTAGATAACGTAATCCATTAATAAACATTACAAACATGCCCATGGATAATAATCATATATTTGCATGATACCAATAGGACGGGAAATGAGTATTTCTATTATTAATAAATGATCGGCATAAGTGATAACATTACAAACTTTCGTGTCAGTATGGTTCAGAACCAAGAAACCAAGTTCCTTCCAACTGGGTCTCCACCGCTTCAATCGTCCACCAAGACAAGCTCATAGAAAAGAGACAATGAGGTTCTCTCAAAAATAGGGAAATAGCTTGGGGGTTGAACACTGTGTTCAGACTTGAGGGACAAAGGGATGCAGACTCAATATGAAGAAATTTCTTCAGAGTAACTTTTCTCTCAAAGTTGAATGCTTTCTCTTCTTTTCCATAGCTTGGAATTGTGCTCTTATAACCTTCAAAATGCAACTGAAGGGCCAAGTTGAAACGTTTCCAATATATGGAAGGCCAAGGATCAGATATTTCCTCTGGTGACATGGAAACCCAACTTCATTTTTGTATTTTCTGGCACAATTCCCGATGTACACGTGTTGTAGTGGAGAAACCTATGTATACGCATGTTGTATAGTAGATAGGGCGCGTATATGTGGAAAAATATGTATTTTTAGCTCTAGATTCATAAAAAAGGGATGACAAGTCTGCATAGGAAAATGGAAAAGGGCCTTCTGTGCAAGATAACAATGGTGAGGCAAATCTTGCTATAACACTGAGTGAGTTGGCGGAGTTGGTAAAATTTATTTATGCAGAGATAGAGGAATTGAAGGCATATCGGGACTGCTGCCTTTTTTAGGAAGATGCAGAGGATTTTCTAGTCCTAGGAACAGATGTTCTTGGCAGCCCTGCTCATTATGGTGAGGTTAAGGACTACATAGTCATAGAGGCAACATATTCTTCCCTTGATGCACTTGCTGCCTCAGTATTAAATGAAGAAATAGTTATTTATTCAGAGGAAGAGAAACAGATCCCTACACCATATTTTGACGACTCAGGAAGTAACCAGTTTGTGTATGACAACTATGAATCATATTATGAGTTGGATATGCAGGATTCCTAGTAGAATACAACAGAGCCTTGTCCTCTATTCATTAAAGAAAATTATCATGAGGAAATCAGCCTTCCTGGGCCTGTAGAAAACCAAGAGCAGAACTTTCCCTTGGGTCCTTTTTATGATGATTATGACTCTGATCCTTGGGAGAGACAAGGAGAAGAGGAGCAACAGAAGGGGAAGTTTATCTCCTATCCAGAGCCTGTAGGTGAGTAGCCATCGCATGAGATCAGTCAGCTTGCATCAACTCTTCATTTGTCTGTTCCTACCAGTGATATTCAGCCCTGTGTGAGCAGTTGTGGAGCAGAGCAGGCTTTCTGCTATAAAACTTTTGGAGTTTTCCACTCATTCTATGAGTCTGTCAGTGAGTACTTGGAGTGACATTTTCTTCATAGCTTGGAGCCGCCCAACTTTATCTCAATTTCATCCTTGGGAGAGAAATTGAAGGATGTAATCATTCTGCTGTCACGATTGCATCATCTGTTATTCATCATTGACAGAGTAAGAGAAATTCCCGTCAGGAAGTTACTTGAATGGATATGGTGGAAATTTTCTTTCACCTAGCACCATGTAAAAATCAATTAGTTTAGGACTGTGTATAAATAAACTCCTATGGAGCCTATGTGTATTTTATTTATTTATTTATTTATGGGCCTATACTCCTCAGCAGGGTGTTTTGAGCTTGACTCCATAGCCCAATGCAGAAGGCGACTGGAGCTGCAAAAGAGATCTTAGAGCTTCGCAAGGAGAACTCTATCTTCCATGGAGCCTAATGTTATCACATATTATTGTATGTGGTGTTTTCTCTATTGGGTGGAAGAATGCGAAGAAAAGGGGCTAAAAACCCACTAAATGTCGCTTGTCCTAAGTTTTTATGCCCGAACGCGTGGTGCTAAGAGGCACGTAGATTTGGGTGGCTGAGATCTATGTGCTCAGATCTATGGCGCAGTATCCATATCAAACCCCTCCACCCCCTGCCCCGACCTTTCCTGCTTACCACTCCCCCCCCTCTGAGTAGACCGCTTACCACTCACCCTTACCTCCTCCCACACTCCCAACACTCCTGACACCNNGACCCCTATTCTGATTCTCTCCATGTCACCTCTGTCATGTCGGCATGTCCCCCTCGACCAATCACACACCACCACAACCTCCCCTTTGCCTCCACGTCCTCCCCCTATTCTACGTCAACCCACACCTTTACACCTCAGCTCCCACACATACCTAGTAGCCTATCGGTCGCGTCCATTGCCTCATCCTCGTCAGCTCCATCCATGTCCGCCAACCGGGTCCCTCTGCAAAGGTCCAATGAAGCAGCAAACGACCAAGGAGAGGCCACCATGTCTCCCACGTGCCAAGTTTGACTTGGGTCATCCTGATCCCGATGAAAAAGTTATGAAGCGGGGGAGGTGGTTGGAGCATCGTCTCCCCCATAAATGAAAAGTCAAAACTGTCTGACCGTGAAGGCAGATTGTCAGCTCAGGTGTTCTAAGATCGCTTGCATAGAGACACTGCGTGCATAGTTTGATAGAGCAGAGACTCAGAGGGACTGGCAGAGTCAAGACCGCGTCTCACAGAGGAAGGCGTGCACAAAGGAGATTGCAGGTGCAGTCTGACTAAGAAGACGTAGCACCATGGAAGCTCGAGCACTCCTCTACTAAGAATGGCAAATTTTTTGAGTATATAGATAGAGTTATGTGATTTTATAATGGGCTGGGGGGTTGAGCAGAGCTACCAATCTATAATTTTGTCTTGCCAGAGATGTTCTATGGTTATGTAATCAATTTGAGACTTTCATGTTAATAGAATTCAACTTCCTTTCTTTTTCATTTTTGTCTATAAAGTTGTTTAAAACACTCGGGCATGGATGATCCAGTCGAGGATTGTCATATTGTTGTAATGGAGGTTTGATTATAGCAATATCATGGTCAGTTTTATTCATTTCCTTGTGTATCTGTTTCCTTCTTACATTGAATGGCTCGGGCATTGAGGATCCAGTCGAGTTGTCGCAGTTGCAAGATGATGGAGGCTTGATCATACTGCAGTTGTGACTGTGTCACTTGTAGACATATTTTGGTGTCTGAATTTGAGCTCAAGAATACTCTTGAGCTTGGGTTTTCTTTTATGAGTTGTTGGAAGGCATGATGCCTAGAGCAGTCTCCTTCACCCTTTATCTTAAGTCTTCCCTCTGCTCTCGCTTTAACTCGATTTCCTGACTGAAGTTAATGTGACCCTCACTTCCCTATGCATTTCCTATCTAGTTCTGTGTTGAACATCTTTCATGTTGTTGAGTTTTGGCCATCAACCATCTACATTCAAACCAATATCCAACCTGTGACATAAATAACTGATGGGTACTGGGCTTACCTTTGCTGTAATCCAAAAGTGACTTAACTTGTCTTGAATGTTGTCTTCCACACATTTTCCACATTGATCCTTACCTGATGGTAAACTCATTTAAAGTCCAACTTGGTGAAGAGCTTGGCTTCTTATAGTGAACCCAACAAGTCATCAATCCATGGTAGTAGATATCTATTAATGATAGTAAATTTGTTGAAGGCATGGTAGTCACGTCGTCCCGTGGTCCGTGATAGTAGATAGAGACAGAATGAAAATTAGGCGTATACATGCTTTTCCCTAGAGAATAATATATGTCGTCCCGTGGTCGGTGATAGTAGATAGAGACATAGAATGAACCAAGAACCTTCATTTCTCATTCCGCATCTCAACCCATCGATCACGCGGACCTGACGCGCTACTTCCACCCTTACTTCTACATTTCCTCGACAATCTGACCTTTTCGCTTCTCTCGTATTTTTTTTCACTCATTTTCATAGAGTTCTGCGGGATCCAGGGGAGCTTACAGACTGTTCTCGGTGCTTCAGTTGCTAAGATTTGTGTTAGAGGTTTGAATATGGTGCCTTCTGTGGATGAGATGTGGGAGGAATTAGCCGCTGAAGGATTGTCTTCTCCGAAAAGCAACGCCTTGGCCGCGTGGAGATTCGAACCCTGTTCGATATTGAATGATGAATCGAAGCAGGGCGGGTGGATAGGCCAGTTGTGGCAGCAGCGTGAGATGGATTGCTTGACGTTGGCTCTGGAAAGAGAATTATCTTCTTCATCCCACAGAAACGAGAACGACAACAAGAAGAAGATAAAGAAGATGCTTTAGGTTTCCGACTCGTCGATGGCGTCGTCGGGGACGGGGTTCAACGCGTTGATGATTCCGTTTTCTTCTTCCTCCCCACGACACTTCGATGCCATCGGTTTTCCCGCCGTGGGCTTTGTGGCAGACACCACTCGCGCAATATCCCATCTCGTTGCTCCTGATGGAAGCAACGATGGCAAGGTGTTGATGGCGCCTGTGGGCAACAAGAATCATTCGTTGACTACCATCAGCGGCGGGAAGGTCAGCAAGCCTAGGCGCTCCAGGGCATCGAGCAAGTCTCCGATAAAGTTTCTGGCCGTGGATCCCGCAAACTTTAGAGCCATGGTTCAGCAAGTCACGGGCGTTCTTGATCGAATCTTGTCTCCTGATCAATACAGTCGAGCTTCTCACGGAGAATCTCAGTTTCCTGTGTGTTCAGCCATGAAAATGAAGGTTGTGGGTGAAGAAGGACATTCAATACAAAAAGAAAATCAAGAAGAGCAGTAGTTGAGAGTTCAAAGAAGCAGTCTGCTTGATGATAGAAGGATAAAAATAAAACGAGCATTTTCCACTATGATTGAAGACTGGTTGAGCCATGGTCATCTACAAATTTTCTGCCAGTAAAAATATAATAAATTTATGTATAGTTAACCCTTTTGTAATCAATTTCTTGATTAATAAAATTCCCTATCAACTTGTGTTTTAATGTTATGTAGAATGTTATGATAAGATTATTATTGTTATTTATAATGTATTCTTATGATTAAGAGTTTTATCTTTTAAATCTCTTAATTCACTTAAAAAACAATTTTCATTAATATTTACTAAACCAATTTCTATTAATATTTACTAAATGTTTAGAGCCCTTTATTCTCTTTTTCCATTATATTTAGAGAGATTGAATATCAATGACTATTATTTCATAGTTTTTTCACTTATGTAGTAGGTTTTTAAATTGGTTTAATTGAGTTTGGTGAGCTGTTAGGCATTTTTAGTGTGGTTAGGCATTTTTAGCATGGCTAGGCATCTATTTTTTTTTTCGCCTGGGTCGTTTCTCTCTTCTTCTACTAAACCAATTTGTGGTTAATCAAACCACATGTTTACACATTGAAAGAATACCATAGAGTCCTACTTCATTTTAGTATTGATAGCATTGTACAATGTTGAGTGCAATTGCGAGTAATGAACCAAATCTATTACTCGCAATCTATGCACCCTTTGTGCACCCTTTGTGCACCCTTGGTTTCTAGAGAGTATAGATTGGAGGTTAGGGTGCACAAAGGGTCAACTCAGAAGGGACATATGAATAAGTGATGCACCCAAAAATCCAAAAGTGCCCCACCTCAGGCTTCTTCCCAGAGAAAGCCTCCTCAAGAGTCATGCTCCCCACAACCCTATGAGGACTCTTGTTCTGCAGATAAACTGCAGTGTAGCATGCCTCAACCCAGAGAAATAGTGGAATCCCCTGATCATGTAGCATGGCTCTCGCAGCCCCAACAATGGCCCTGTTCTTCCTCTCTGCAACCCCATTCTATTGTGGGTTGTAAGGAACAATCAACTCCCTCCTGATGCCCTCTCCAACACAAAAATCCATGAACTCCTTAGAGGTATACTCACCCCCATTGTCCGATCTTAGGACTCTAATTTTCTTCCCTGTTTGGTTCTCCACAAGAGTTTTGAACTCTTGGAACCGACTGAAGACCTATCCTTTGGTCTTCATGAAGAAAATCCAGTACTTCCGAGAGAAGTCATCAATGAATACAACATAGTATAGGGATCCAGTCAACGATGTCGAAGACGTCAAGCCACATACATCTGAATGTATAAGATCAAGTATCCCTGCTGCTCTACTGTCACTGCTAGGAAAAGAAGTCTTGGTGTACTTTCCCCAAGCACACCCCTTGCACAACTCATGGTGCTCTGAACTGAAATCTGGAACTCCCGTCACCATCTCCCTCAGAACTCTCAAAGCCCCATGGTGCAAATGTGCCATCCTCCTGTGCCATATCTCACATAGGTCACTACTGTTGCTGGTAGAATGAATCAATGCTCGCATTGGCTGGAACAAGAACTTGTATAGCCTCTCATGTCTAGTACCAATCACTTTGGCCGAAGTGATGCTAGACCCTCTGGGGAAAAGAAGCACCTGCCCATCACAGAACATGATCTCATAGCCCTTCTCCTCAATAGTAGAAGCTGACACTAAGTTCTTCTTCAAGTCCAGAACATAAAGAACCTTTGTCAAAGTCATGGGAGGCAAAGACTCCCTTCAAAATGATACAGTCCCACAACCAGCCACCTTGACCTCCCGGTCATCTCCAAACACTACCTCTGCATCTCCACACTGAGTAAGATCTGTCAAGTGCTCACGAACTGTTGTCATATGGCGAGAGGCACCACTATCAATATACCAAGTATCTCTAGTAGTGGTCCTCGAGGATAGACATGCAATCAAGGAAAATTCCTTGTCAAACTTGGTGGAAAACTCTTCCACCTCTGCTGAAGCTGTTGTTTGTTTCTTCTTCTTGTTTGGACACTGTCCTGCATAGTGCCCAAACTTATGGCAAGCAAAGAACTTGACTTTGCTCATGTCTTTCTTCCCTTCACCCTTGGGATTCTGTCATCCCTTTGGACCCTTCTTAAACTTCTTCTTTCTATTGGTAGCAAGAGCCACATTCTCCTCCTCATGACCAATAGATGAACTGCCATGTACATAACCTCTCCAGGTCTCCTCCTGTACAAAGTCATCCCAAATACGTTCCCAACCGGGAAGCTTCTCCCTAGCAACAATGCCCTCCACAAAAACAACCCTTTGTTTGGAAACACCATTCAATGCTTTTGTCACAAGATCACTGTCAACTATGGCTTCCCCCACAACTCCAAGCTCATCCCTCACCTGTGTCAATCTAGTAAGGTATGTAACCACATTTTCAGCCTTGGTCATTTTTATGCTCTTCAGTTTTCCCCTCAAAACCATCTTCTGGTTCTCATTTGTACTCTGGTACAATTTAGTCAAAGACTCCCACATCTCATAGGCATGTGTCTTCCCCGTCAAGTGAGGAATCAAATGATCCTTGATGGCATCAAGAATAAATCTCTTAGCCTTGATACTCTTCTTAGTATAGGCTGCAAGAAGAGTAGCATCAATAGGCACCACAACAAGATGAGTAGTGGTATTCTCCACAATGTCCCACAACTCATTCTCTTGCAAAAGCAAGATCATCCTCTCCTTCCAAGAACCAAAATTTGTTGCCCCATCAAGTCTGTCCTCAACTCTCAAACTAGTAGCCATGACCCTTTTTCTGTTGAAAATCACAAATTCAAAAATCTTCCCTGTGAAGTGTCTGTTGTCCCAACTTTCTGTCTGCTGAAATCTCTGATTCCCTTCAACTCAACTCTGATACCATGTTAAAATTTCAGACCCCAACCTAGTTTCAGTCTCGCTGATTTTTCAGCCAAAGTTAAATGCCCAAACCCAGTTTCAGCATATAAAAACTTAGTAGAAAATAAACTTCAGAAATGAAACATGAGGATTCTGAACATCATTTTCAACGCAGAAATAAAATATCAGCAGTATGCAAAACTCATAAAATTTAGACACAAGAATTTTCGGTCTAACTTCGACCCTGGAAAAAACCACAAGGGGAAAACTAGTGAGAGAGGGCTTTTTATTATTATTGATCTTCTGAGAAATTTCTTTTACAGCATATTCATCTTCAAAAATTTACACAAACTTATCTGGACTTTCTTTCGCAAAAAATCCTTCTAAACAGTCCTGGAAAATGCTCCTCGATTTCTATCCCAGAAATCCATACAACTGTACAGCTGTCCCAACAATTAATGTTGTACTTCTTGTCTCAAAATTTGTGCCAAAAATCTACTAAGACTGTACGGAAAACCCAGCATGAACAACTCCTTGAAAATTGTGTTGTACGACCCTCAAAATCTGTACCAAACTGTACGGACTATATCGAAATACACTTAGAAATTAATTACAGAAGTTACCTCAATTTTTGTGCCAATAAATGGTTGTATGACAGCCTTGGGATGCATGCCAAACTCCTCAGAAATTATTCTATTGTCTCCCTCAATTTCTGTGCATGAAAAATGGTTGTACGGCCTCTAGAAATCTGTATCGTATGGTCTGCATTAATGGTTGTACCTTGTCTTGATATCCATGCTAGCTTGCTACCTTGGGATGCGCACCCAGATCTGCAAATGTCGCCTCTATTTCTCCAGCCCGACCTCCTCTCTTTTCTCTCTTGCTCGCTCAACAAGAAACGAATGAACTATCCACAATGGGTGCGCCCTCTTGCCTTAATCGACCTCATGAGGGAAGGTGAAGGGTTTTTTAATCTAACGGCTGAGATTAGATTAGATGAGTGGTTGATATTAGGTGTCTCTTCACTCACCCTCACTTTATTCATAAAGTTATCTTTTAATTTGCATCTCACAAATTAATTTGACTAGGACCCACATTAGGCACTTTCTCCCCCTTAGGTGCCTAGGGAAGAGAAACACTTGCCTTGGTACTTTATTTTAATTAAAAATTTAACAAAAAACCTCATTTAATTACAAGAAAATAATTGACAATTACAAGAAGAGAATTGATAATGCAAATATAATCATGAATTGCGGGGAAATCTGTATTGTGGAGAATGAAAAACAAACTAAACAAATTTAATTTAATTTTAATTTTATATTATTAATGGTTGTATTTTTATAATATAACATAGAAATATTTTTTATTTTCATTTATCTATGATAATTATAATCGAAGAAGGTTTATAATGATTATTCATATCATACTTTCCAAAGGATATATATGTGTTGTGTTTAGATACAAAATATGTCTTCTCTTTTTGGAAAGTTTTGTCTCCAAAGCTTAAGATCCAAAATGTGCTTAAAGATTAACATTTTTTTTAAGCTAAACATAAATTTATATTAAAATTTAAAAAGATAGTTGTATTGAAGCTAGTAATTATCTAATGGAACTTTCACAAGATTAAACTTATTTCTAGATTAATAGTTATAGATAAAAATTTCTCTTCGAAAGAAGAATTCTAAGTATTTCTACTAGTAACCTGTCTAACATATTGAGGAAAAATACAAATTACTCTAAAGAACATTCAAACTGAGTCAAAAGTGGACACTGCCTATTCTTCCCACCCCTTGCCAGAATGAGGGGGACTTGGACCTTCAATCTCCATAGGATCCCAACTCTAATGGACATTTCCATCTTCTATTATGCCCGCTTGATTCGAATTCTCAGTGCCATGATTATTTGAGGTGAAGGATCGTGAATCCATATGCTAAGAGATGACTAAATAATGAAGTCTATTGTACTTAGTCTATAGTGAGTCAATTCATTGTTTCTAAAGAAGGATAAGGCTCATGATATTGGCATTTTGAGTGATGTCGTCATGTTCAAGCTCAAAAATCTTGGAGGAGATTATCATTAGTGCATTTTTGTTGGCTAGATTGATGTCTTCATGCCTATGAAGGACCCATATTACCTCCCTAATATACGCATTGTCCATGACTATCAAGTCTACCCCTTCCACTTGGACACAATCCAAAAACAAAATAAATGGACATAATCAAACAACTGACCAAAAAACTGAAGTACGAGACCCCAAACTAAGAGGTCAACTTTCAAGACACATAAGAAAATGAAGCTTATAATCTAATCCATATTCAATGCTCCATAATACAATATCAGAATAATCACATATGTAGAAACTGTAAGGTACCAAATGTATTATAATTATGTAGAAATAGAAACATTGCAGCAAATACCAACGAAACAACAAAATATAGAGAATCACAACATAAAAAATGATACCTTTATTGATAGAAAGCCAAGTTCACTTGCCTCTTCGAGGGGGCGACCTTTAGTAGACTAGAGCTCTATTACAATAATTCTCAAGACAACCTTTCTCATGCCTTCTACTTTATTTATATTAATTCTACCATCTAAAGAACATTCTAGAGGAAGATATTTCTAGAAGTGAAAGATTATATTAAGTCTTCTTACATTAGACTTGTTCACAGTATTAAATAGGCCTTAGATGAAGAACTTGATCCACATGGAAGAGATGGGTAGGCCAAGTTTTACTATAGATGAGAATATCATCAAAGAAAAATAAGACAAAATGATGGAAGAAAGGATGGAAAACATGATTCACGAGACTTTGAAAAGTGGAGGGGGCATTACACAGGCCAAAGGGCATGATCAAGAACTCATAGTGACCCTCATGAGTTTTAAGTATAGTCTTGGGATGTCTTCTTCTTTCATATGTATTTGGTGGTAGCTAGAATGGAGATCCAATTTGTAAAGTATTGAACACCATCCAATTCATCTAAAAGGTCATCAATGACAAGAATAAGAAATTTGTCTTTGATCATGAGTTTCTTGAGGGCCCAAAATTATGACACATGTGCCAAGTGCCTTCTTTCTTGAGTACCATGACTACCAGGAAGAATAAGAGCCGGTACTAGGACGAATAACATCGACTTCTAGCAATTCTTAGATAATTTTCTCAATTTCAGATTTTTGGGCAAAGGGATGACGATAAGGGCGAACATTGGGAGGAATAATTACTGGTACTAGAGGAATGAAATGATCATGGGAACCACATGAAGGGGGAAGCCCACGAGGAGTGTTAAAAATTTCTTGGTTTCTAGAGAGTATAGATTGGAGGTTAGGGTGCACAAAGGGTGTATCAATTACGTGAATGGAATGGAGTTGGGAAATAATGCCAGAATGACCTTTTTTTAGTAGCTTTTCCATTCGATGGGAGTTGATGATATCAGGTGATCCTGTTGTGATGCCTTGGAATTTATACTGTTGTACCTCCTATTGGAATTGCATGGTGAGGTACTTAAATCCCATGAGGATGGAGATGAGAGTGTGTAACCATTCAACACCGAGCACAATGTTACAACCACCCATGTCGATAGAAAACATATGATATTTCAGGTGGTACTAACCAATTTGTAGGCACACATTTTCACAAGGCCCACCACATTTCATGAAATTTCCATTGGCTATCATGATTTGAAATTTTTTGATGACACATATATAACAATTGATTTCTTGGGAAATGCAACGATGAACAAAATAATGGGTGCTTCCATCATCAACAAGGATTATGACTTTCCTATGCTTAATGTAGTCAATTAGCTTGACGGTTTGAGGAGAAAAGAAGATAGTGAAGGTGTGCAACAAAATCAATGGTTCAACTTATGGTGGATCAACGGGTGGAGTAGGATCATCTGTTGGGGGTAGCTCTTCCATGGGGGAAGCTTCAACCTCCTCGTCAACAACATCCTCAGAAATGGCCATACAAATATTATGTTTCTTACACTTGTGCCATAGAAAATATTTGTGATCACAATTATAACAAAGACCCTCGAGTTGTTCTTCATCCATTTCTTCCTGAGTTAATTTCTGGATCTTGAGAGAGGTGGCATTAGGGATATGATTGGTAGGTCAAGGGAGGGGAATAAAAAAGATTTTTTAGGTTACAGGAAAAGACAAATTGTTGTGTTTCTTTGACGTCTTTAGTGGTTTTCAACCAAGTATGGGGGTGAGCCATGAGGACTTGGGCATGGATTTCATCCTTTAGGCCATTGATAATCATTCCTTGAAGAAGGCATTTGTCATGCCCTCTATTTTTAAATCCAAGTGCTCAAAGGAATTCATAAAGTCTTCCACTATTTCAAACTGTTTCAACTCAGTCAAACATCTTAAATGGTGGGTGTTGGTGTTAAAGCATTCATAAATCTCTACAACAAATTGGGTCCAAGAAACATACCCCCAACATGAATTTTTACGCCATTGCCACCATTTACAACGTTCAAGATCCAAATAGAGAACACCATGACAAAGTTTGACCAACTCATTAGTAATGCCATGCAAAGAAAGCTAATGCACTATTTGGGTGACCCATCCCATGGGATCAGAGCCATCAAATGTATTGATTTCAACTCAGGGAAGAAGAGGGTCACGATGAAAGGGATTGGACTAAAAGTCCATAGTATGGTAGGAGTCAACACTATCTACTTGGGAGGGTTGTTCATGGGAGGCAGGGGCTTGGGATCAATTCAACAACTAGTTGAGAGTGGCATTGATGGTGTCAAATTTTCCCTCTAATTTGTCAAATCAACCATCAACTTTGGAAAATTTGTTCCTCACTTGGTCCTCAAAGCGATCAAAATTAGAATACATTTTTTGATGGTGTCCTTGCTCTATTTGATTTCGATCTGCAGTGCATGGGTGCGAGTGGTGGCCATTTGGAAAGTTGGGTGCCTGGGATAGGGAGTGTGTCCATTGAAAAAAGTTGGAAAATTGATATATACCACTGTGATCAGGGCGATAAGGGAAATCCAGTGTGATAGGTTTCAAATAAGGGTGTCGGGAAGGGTGGGTGGGACCACAAAAAAGGCTTACACGTGTTAGGTACCATGACAATTAGGGATAAAAGGAGAATCCAATGGTATTGAGCCCAAATAAGGGTTTCAGAAAGGGGGGCAGGTCCACAGAAAAAAGGCTTAAAAATGATAAGTACCACGTCGATTAGGGAGAAGAGAGGAATCCAATGGGATAGGTCCCAAATAAGCATGTAGATGGGACCACTATGTTAGAAAAAATAGGATCATAGAGCAATAAAATAAAAACAAATGCAGAAATAAAACATAGAAGATACAAAATACAATAGAGACACAGATATATGTGGTTCAACCAGTGTGGGATACGTCCACAAGAGAAATTTCCAAGTCCTTCCTTTTTATTATCCAACAAATGAAGGGATACAACCTACAACACACCCGTTGTAACTTCCTCTTCTTTCTCTCACAGTCTCCTTTTTCAGAATACAATATTCACAATGATAAAAAGTCGTAATACAATTCCCTCATAAAAGAGGGTTTCCTTCTAGGGAAAAAAAACCTATCATAACTTATACCGTCATATCTGCGACCTTATAATGAAGGCTCCAGATTTACTATGAAATTACCATATACATTTACAAAGCAATTTTTCCTTCGGGAGCTTCGCCCACTTTCCCCCAGACCCCCCAGCTGTGGGGATGAGCCCCCTGGACCCCACAGGGAGGGAAAGCTCCCCTTGCAACCCACCCCCCCCCCGCATGGAGGGTTGTACAATATTCCAGGGTGTACAGTCTTCATGGGGTATAAACATGGCTAGAAACAAAGACTTATGAAACAAGAATATAATTAGGCTCCACAACCAACAATCTCCCACTTGGAGACCGATCACAACAAATCCATTGTTGTTGTACCTACTGGACTATACTCCACCTTGGACCTGGAAAATTTCTCATCTTCACATTCATTCTTGAAGACCAAATGAAACTGAGTAGGAACTCAGTTTCTCCCTGGTTACTCCCTTTGTTAACATGTTTGTAATATTCTACCTAGTGTGTATCTTTTCCAACTTCAAATCTCCATATTCCAAGACAGATTGTATGAAATGGTACCTAAGTTGTATATGCTTAGTCTTCAAATGGAAGGCTGAGTTATTTGCAAGATGAATGAAACTCTCACTATCACAGTACAACCTGCTATTCTCCTGCTTCTTTCCCAATTCTTCCATAAACCTATGTAACCAAATCATTTCTTTACTAGACTCTGTAGAAGAAACATACTTTGCTTATGTTGTTGAAAGTGTGTTGGCCCTTGGTTATGGAAGAAAGTGAATGTTATGGAAGAAAAAGTGAAACATGAACTGAACGGAAGGAAGGTTGATTGAGATCAGGTCAAAGTGGTTAAAGAAGAAGAAAAGATGGAGTGAAGTCCGAGAGAGCAAGATGTTGTACAAAGATATCGAGGAAGACAGATCAGCAAGGAAGATGGATCGTGGACAACTCAGCAAGTGGAAAAATCCACCAGTAGATGCTTGGAGAACCTTGCGGGAAGGAAGGAAAGACAGTCTAGCAAAGCCCTGAAAACGTGGGTCAAGTTGACCTAGGGTTTTGGTATCTAGGGTTTTGACACCTAGGCTTCAACTTAAGGCTATCGGTGAGATAATGTAATGTATAAATATGGGTCAAGAGGACCTGATATTGGTTCGATTATGTTATGATGAGTGGTTGTTGTTATTGTTGAGAGAGAAGTATTGTGTGGTGAGAGACGTCTATGTTGTAAGATATTCAACTGGGTGCGAAGATCAACCCTGCAGCTGGGTGCACAGAGAAGGGAGATAGAAAGAAGAGAGGAAGAGAGAGATCTGCAAGCTAAGAGCACAGATAGAACTATAAGATTTCACCTAATATATTATAAAGCACAGTTATGTGGATGTAACCCTAGGGAGAGGGTGAACCACGTATATCCTATTGTTGTGTGTGATATATATCGTGTTATTTACTCTTTTACTTTGATGATGCATTAGTATGTTAGATCTGATATATAACTGTGCGAAGTAGGTGTATGCTTGGAAAGAATAATATGATCTCCTTGTGTGGTTTCCTTGATTCCACTTGCATTTCCTCTTGTTGTAGACACATGTGTCCTGCATCCCCCTATTGCTACTCTGGGTGAGACTGTATTTGCTTCACAGGTGTTGCCGAAAGGGCCAGTAGTTAGGGCTTGTTGGTGCGCTATTAGAGCTGAATTCTGGTTCTGCCCCTGTGCCAACAAATGGTTCCATTGTTGGGACCAGGATATTCTTGACGGAATGTCAAGGTGGTTTCCATCGAAGACAGAGATTCAGAAGTGGATAGAAGAACAAGAGAAGGACTTCGCAGAAGCTCAGAATAATAACCCTAATATTAGTACAAAATACTGGTTGGGAAGGTATATCTTTACTGATATACACAATTTTTTCTTTGGAGGAATTCATAAGGAGCTATACAAGTGGTTAGCCAGATTAGCAGATACCTAGTTTGAGATTAGATATAGACCACTTGTGGTTTGGACATCGACGTTGATCAATAAGGTCAAGAGAGTTGACAATGCCGTATAAAGAACAGTAGATCATTGGTTTGATATTACCATCGAAGGGTATATCACAGAGTTTGTTGTTGACCGAGTAGAATCATATAGCCAAGTAAAGAGATATCTCTTTAAGGGACCTAGAGGGAAATTTTTACACTTCTTGAATTTGAATATCAAGATGCTATTTGTTGAAGGAAAATCTCCCTGCGGACAAGTAGATCTCCTCAAAGAGCTAGACTCTTAACTCTAAGAAAGAAAGTGCTTATCATGGTCATTGACTTCCTTTTAGATCTAGGTGGACTAGTGTGTGAGAAGGAAGGAGAAAATAAGTACCCTTTACCGGCATTTGTCCCTGCACGCTCCGAGTTGAGCTCCAATCTTTCGCTCCTCGATAATCTCTATAGACAAACAAAGTATGAACACTTCTTACTCTATCAAGATTAGTTCGAAATAGGTCTATCTACTAAAGATACAAATTCATGTGATATTGAACACAAATTAGAAAGTAACAGGCCAAGCAAATTATATTAATGAGGACAAAACATTGCTTACAGTTGTAGATGGATTGCAGCAGTCCTGCCAAGTCCTCCTTGTCTACCCCTTTCTCAAAAGATCCATGATCCGAATGATGATAGCTTCATTGATTGCTCCCTATGATATAATAGGTCTCTTGCTTCCCAATTATCTATGTTCCAGCACCACTTATAAGATCATAAGTTTGGTGTGATTCTCCCTTTCCAGTCCCCTTTCACCATGAGAAAGGTTGCTTATATAGCCTTGGAGAGGTTTTAACCACTTGAGATATCCTTGGGGAAGTTGAGGATTTTCCTCCTTCAGTTGAGTATCTTCCTTAAGACCATGGCTGGACTAGGGATTCAAATCCAACTTCCTTCCAAGAATGAAAGGATCCTTCCCCCATTCATCTCAACAACTTAACTACTGCCTAGAATAGGCAACACTCCCTCAAAAGGGACATTAGAGCACTGTAGCGCTCCCCAGTAGGCTTAAGGGGGGCGCCAACACTCCTAAAATCAATAGCACTCCTCCAGAAGGGCCAAAGTAGCTTCATAACACTCCCTGACAGTGTAAGGGGGAGTGCCAACACTCCCAGAAGAGGTATAGGGGAGCGCTCCCCTCCAAAAACTTATTTTTTTGAGTGTTTTCAGATGGAAAAAGGTTCATGGGCCTAGTTAACCTTTTCTCCTCTTCCAAAAAAAATGTTTGAGGTGTTTCAAGTGTCCTTCTCATGTCGTTATAGGCACAGCATAGGCATCATGGCAGTGTGCTTTCTTTGACACTTGCGACACCTATAAGAAAAATGTGACACTTGTGACACTTATAATGACGACACTTGAGACACTATCAAAGTGAGTAATTTCGATGTGCAACACTATTGCATGAGAAGAACATATTGAAGATACAATAGTGGGTCCGATTGGAAAATCTAATGTTCAAGAATTCATACAGTGACAGCGAAACAAAGGTTGGACACACGCATAGTGGGAGGACCTTCAAAGAAGTTCCTCTGGTGAACTTTTTTGATCAGAATCATGAACCATGACATAAGGAAGGGTTCTACAATGGAGAAGAATAAGAGTTGTTGAATGAGGAAAATTCAGAGTCCACTAGGGCAGAAGAAGAGAAGACTGAAGAACCTCACCGAGAAGAGTCAGAAACTTTAGGGACTGCGCAAACTACTGAAGTAAGTGCTATTACACCCCCTATTGTTTTAACAACATTAATTAACTAGAGTAATGTAAGTTATCAGAACACTCAGGGAACCGGTACAAGTGGTTCAGTGTGTACTCAGTTAGGAACCTTAGGAATATCTATGGTAGATGAGATGAGGTTACCCACATGTTGGCACAAGGGCAGAACCAATGTTCAATGCTCAAGAGCACACCAACAAAACCCTAACTACTAGCCCTTTCGGCAACACCTGCGAAGTAGATGAAGTCTCACTCGAGGTAGAGGTAAGGATGGTTGTAGGAATCCAGTGTTTGCAACCTTAGCTAGGACATCGATCTGTGATTGCAACACCTTTACAGAGCACTTATAAATTAAAGTTCGTTAATATCCAACCCTAGTTATAACACAGATAAACCCTAATAACAGAGAAACGTAGTATTCACATAGATCCAATATATTCAAGCACTAAGCATATTGACATAGATTAGATCTAGAATTCATTCACATTATTCAACACTAAGATATCATATTAGAATATTCTAATCATATATCAGTGCACTGAGGATTTAATCACATAGAAAAAGGAACAACCATAGAGCGCAAAGAAACCTTAACACATGATATACGTGGTTCACCCCCAGCCCGGGGCTACATCCACCAACTCTTCTTCTTTTTTATTGACTTATGTCAATCTTCTACATGCCCAAAGCCATGAGATCTTACTCCACAGAGGACAAGAGATCTGCGCGCACTTTTCTAGATCCTCCTTCCATGAGTTACAACACAAAGCCTTTTCACAGTCTCTTACAATCCCTTTCACTTATCTCTACAAGTCTCACACAATATGCACGAGGCATCTATAATCCACACTTGCACTTATCACTTAGCTCATCGGCCCCTTCCTACATCACCTAGATTTCTATTTATACATTACAAAAAGGGCCTAAAAATGGGTAAACTCATGGGCTAACATTCCCATACCCGTTACATAGCCCAAAACCCAAAAATACCTAAAAATAGGTCGAGATCCCGCGATCTCCACTTCGACTTTCTCTCCACCTTCGACAGCCTGTCGAAGTCCAAAAATAGGTCAATAATGACCAAGGTTTCTCAAAACTTGGTCAAGGGCCAACACCACCTTTAGAGGATATGGATATGAAGATCCTGACCAATATTGGTTTCTATGTGAAGTTGTATGGAGTATTAAGAATGTCACCAACAAAGATGTTAAACGAGCTCAATTTAGTACCACCCTGAGAGACCGCGCACTGAGTTGGTACATGAAGTTCATCCAAGGAGTTTTCGAATAAAAAGCATTGAACGAGATTAAGACTGCGTTGATTGTTGAATTCAAGAAACCCAAGTTGGAATCGCAGTACATCACAGAGTTGAAAGAAATCAAGTAGAAAGTAGCTGAACCTATTTGGGACTTTGATTAGAGGTTTAAGACCTTGATAGGTCATTTGAGTTTTCAGATCTCGAATGAGCAGAATAAAGAATGGTTCATTGATGCCCTACTACCACACATTAGATTCCCTTTGATCCAGCAGAAGATTTCTTCAGAAGCTAAGGCGTTGGAGATCGCCATGAAACTTGAATCAACTCCTATGGTAGAATCCATCTCAGGTATGAGTCAAATATTGATTCGACTAACTAGCTTATCACTACAGGTCAAGGATATGAAAAAAGATAAGGGAAAATATAAGAGAGAAGACATCTAGTGCATTAGATGCAAATCAGAAGGCCATGACAAGGAGCAATGTCCCCTATTTCATGAATACTTGGATTTTGGAGCTCATATCCCTTTAAAGCAAGTTACTCTACCTTGGTGCGAGGTATGTAGAAGTAGACATCACCCTGTGAATGCTACTACTTGCAAAAATATGTTCATACACCCACAAATCTGTATTGCACATTCTATAAGTTGGTAGGGAATGATGATAGGGATTGTAGGGCCTATGACCTCATGCATGAAATATCAAGGGATATCTACAAAATTCAAGGAAAAGTACAGTAAGAAGGGAACACTACGCAATATAATTCTTGAGGAAGAGGAAAATTCAACCCTCATGGTGGATTTAGAGGAAGAGGATGAGGAAGAGGTATGGGTCGAGGTCAAGGACACATAATTTGTTACAATTGCACACAACCAGGGCACATGGAAAGGTACTTTCAGAACCCTTGTACTACTTGCAGTTACTACAATTCATTTGAACATGTCATAAAAGAGTGTCCTAGGATGTTGGCCAAACTTCAGGATAAATGAGGAGGAAAACAACAAGTGGAACTGATCATAGCAGAACCTCGCAGAGCAGATCCCAGAGTTGTTGTTATCACTAGAGGAGGCACTGCTATAGGAGAAGACAGGGTGACTCCAGGGAAGACTATAGAACAATCAAGAGTCATAAAAGTTGCATAAAATACACACAAGTTTGATCCAAAGAGAGAGAAGCAAACATTGAAGAGGTAAGAAAATATTTTAGAAGAGATCAGGATTCTTCATCAAAGGCACAACTAGAAGTGAGAGAATGTGGAATTCTTATTCAGACTCATGGAATTCTTATTCACTTGTATTAATTTGATAAAGGATGAGAGCGATATACAAGAGCTAGAAAAATTGATCAGATAGTATGAGCTAGGAAAGGTAGATCCTCTAATGAATAAAGCAGTACATCAACTCTCCAACAAGAGAAGGACAAATACGGAACTACACCTTAATGCTCAAATTGGAGAGTATGATATAGATTATGTGGTCCTCGACTTAGGGTCGGAGGTCAATGTTATGACGAAGTAGACCTAGGCACTGATGAGAAAACCTAAGTTGATCTATTCCCCCATCAGGCTTAGGATGGCCAATCAACAAGCTGTCATCCCCTTCGGAAGATTGGAACATGTCCATGTGGACATCGATGGGGTCAGAACGTTTGTGGACTTCAAGGTGATTGAGCTAGTCGATGATATATGTCCTTACCCTGTGCTGTAATTGATTGGGATTTCAACAATTCTATTGTTGTTGACTTGAAGAAAAGAAGAATGATGTTTGAAGTGTTAAGGTTTAAGATATTATTAGAGTTCTTTGTATTTCACTAGATAACAATAGCATAAGATAGGATCACTGAGAAATACACAATAACAAGAGACACATCATTTATCCTGGGAAACCCTCATGGGGGAGAAAACCCAACAAAACTTCCTTATTATAGATAGCGAATACA
>ML800469.1:436118-466373 GCA_009831015.1 Picea engelmannii | reverse complement strand
CTCTCTCTCTCTCTCTCTCTCTTCTCCAACTACATCTCTGAAACTTTATCCTCAAATGAACAAGTGAGTATGTGTCTAAATGAGGTGCTAGCCTCCTTATTTATACAACTCTGGCACGTGTAGAAGTGTCTTTTCATTGGCAGGGCCGACTTCTCAATCTGGGTGGTTATAACCACTTTTAATATATTATGGGGCCTCTTTAATATATTATGGGGCAGACTTCTTATTTTTCATATTACAATTATGTTTTGACCAATCCACAAAAGAGGATTTGTCTTTTACAATAGCTGACATGATCAATCCGCAATAGGGGATTGATCTAATGAATAATGAAACAATAATAATTAGAATACACTTTGCAGTTACATTATTTCAACATGAAGGTGATGGCCTTAGGGTCATCACACCTTTGGATCCTGATGAAGGTCCCAGATACAAAGAGCCCATCAGAGAAGAAGACCATGCGTATGAGTTGGAGAATATATACAAACTGACAACAAGACAGTAGGATTACAGTAATCCTACAACAGATGGGAATTTAAGCTGGCGAAGTGACAACACATGTTCATCAGACTCATATGAAGCACTGGATAACTAGCAGAATAAAATGTATGAAGTATCTACAAAGAGATGTGCTAGACTGACCTAATAAGTTCGCTGGATCGACACAACAATAAGTAATTTACCCACATTTGATGGTTTGAATCACCTAGAAACTTTTTTATTGGACTTTGAAGAAATTGTGCTAGTACAACAGAGACTGTTGTCACTGGATGAGGCCTTGGAAAGATACTCCAACAAGATGGTGGGGAACACATAAAAGGAACATCGTGAACTGGATATAATGTCGCACTTTGATGACAACACGATTTTCAGAACAAGTCGAAGGATGCGAAGTTAGGTACACAGGTCAAAGTTGTTCGACAGACCATGTGCGAGGTTGTGAGGAGGCCTAGAGCTGCATTCCTCAAGAACAGTGGGTGCATAAATTCATCAATACTCTAGACACAATGCCTATCAACTGGTAGCTTGAAGCAGAACTGCACCTCACCACTGCATATTGGCAAGGTATGACTCAGAATTTTGTAGCTACATTTTGTTTTGAAATTCAAAACCCTCTGGTAGATCAAGATTTATAGGTTGTAAGACATAAATTATTTGAGGAAGCACCTAGCCTCCCTATGGAGCAAGAAGAGGATGAATGGACTGCACCTCTTCAGAAATTGCAAGGATGTTCCAATATCAATGTCGATGAATATGATGATCCTAGGAATGTGAACGTCGCAGAAATGGAAGGACAAAGAGACATAGAAGGACCATAAGTCGAACTACCTTTTTTTGGATAGACAATCAAAATCAAGAAAGTTAATATTGGAATAGAGAAATCCCCTAAGCTTTCCAATGTTGGAGATTACTGGGATGATGCCACTATTGATAAGATCACAGAGTTACTACACGAATACCAGGACTTGTTTCCAACCAAGTTCATTGATATGAAGGGCATTAAAGGGCCCATTGGAGAGATGAATATCCCCTTGAAACCAGATGCAAGGCCAACTAAACAAATACCATACAGATTGAATCCTAAATATAAGGAGAAAGTGAATATTGAATTATACTGAATGCTGGAAGCAGGAATCATAGAACCTATTGAAGAATCAGAGTGGATTAGCCCTATCGTGGTTCAAGATAAGAAAAGAGGAGATATTAGAATCTGTGTAGACTTGAGGAAACTGAATGATGCATGTCTACATGATCCATTCCCTACATCATTTACTGACAAAGTTTTAGATAACATGGGAGGACAGGAAGTATACTCTTTCACCGATGGATTCTCAAGATACCATTAGATCAGGATTGCTAAGGAATATCACCATAATACCACGTTTGCAATAGAATGGGGATCCTACCAATACACAATGATGCCTTTTGGATTGAAGAATGCACCAACCATCTTTTCTAGGGTGGTGGTCGAAGAATTCAAGGAGCTTTTACATAAATTTCTTGAAGCATATTTTGATGATTGGAATATTTTTAGCTTATTGAAAAACCATATTGAATTCTTAAGACTAATTTTGGATAAGTGCAGGGAATAATATATTTCCCTGAACCTGAAGAAATGCATCTTCTTTTCTCCCTTTGGATTGATGTTGGGCCATATTGTGTGTAAGCAGGGATTGCTGGTAGATCCATCTAAGATTTCCATTATTGTTGATCTACCCCCTCCTACTTTAGTCAAACAACTATGCACTATGCTAGGACATACTGGATACTACAAGAAGTTCGTTAAGGGCTATGCACAGATTAGAAAACCTTTTGATAATATTTTGAAGAAATATTGTCAGTTTCAATGGATAGAAGAATGTCAGCAGAGCTTCGATACACTGAAACAGAAAATGGTTACCGCGCCTATTCTTGTTTTTCCATATTGGAGCAAGGAATTTCATGTACATGTCAATTCATCTGTTATTGCACTAGGAGGAGTGTTAGAACAACCAGGAGTAGGATATATTGATCACCTATTATCCTTTTCTAGAAGGAAGCTATCAACACCTGAGATAAATTACACCACCACTGAGAGAGAAGGTTTAGCCAAGGTGTATGCACTGCATAATTTTCATCACTACTTGTTAGGAGGACACTTTAAGATGTTCACTGATCACTTCGCACTAAAATACCTAGTCAAAAAGCTAGTGTTGGGGGGAAGGATATGCATATGGATTTTGTTATTTCAGGAATATGATTTTGAAATTGTGGTAAAACTAGAAAGGATGAACAAGGGACCTGACCACTTGTCTAGGTTGGAACATGGAGAGGAACCTACTAGTTTGGAGGATACACTGTCGGATGCACAGTTGTTGTCCATTAGAAAGGTTGATGATCACTTCACTGATATATTTCAGTTCCTATCAAAAGGAATATCACCTCGCGAATACACAATCATTCAGAAGAAACAACTGGTAGTGCACGCTGCATTTTTTTTCTTATAGCTGAACAACTATATAAGATGGGACCTAATGAGATCCAAAGAAGATGTGTTATGGAGGCTGATCGACCACCGATTTTAGCAGAATCTCATGAAGGCATCACAGGAGGACACTACGTAGGGAAAGAAACAACACAAAAGGTTCTTATAGCTGGCCTCTAGTGGCCCACTTTACACAGAGATGCTAAAGAATACTATAGATCCTGTGATGTATGCCAATGAGTTGGGAAACTGTCTAGAAGAGATGAGATGTCTTTATCACCCTAGCTAAATCATTTGAGAAATGTGCCATTGACTTCATGGGACCTATAAACCCACCAGGAAAGCGCATAGAAGACAGATACATCGTCACTACGATAGAGTATTTGACTAGATGGGCAGAAGTAAGAGAAGTTAACGAATGTAGTGCAACTACAACTGCATGTTTCATTTTTGATGATATCATAAATAGGTTTGGATTCCCAAAGATCCTCATGAGTTTTCAAGGTACACATTTTATTAATAAGACTATTGAAGCCTTGACTCGGGAATTTGAAGTTCACCATCAGAAGAGCACTCCTTACCACCTACAAGAGAATGGGATGATTGAAGCTTTCAACAAGATATTGGAGGCAATGCTGATGAAGATTTGTAGTGTAAACAGAGATGACTGGGATTTGAGAGTACCGACAATATTATGGGCCTATAGAGCCACTTGTAAGAAACTGACAATGCAGACTCCCTTTAAGCTGGTTTATGGCCTAGAAGTAGTTGTACCCATGGAATATTTAGTTCCTAGATTAAGAATTGTAGCCTTTACAGATATAGATGACACTCACGCTGTTCAAGAGAGGCTCACACAGTTGGTCAAACTAGAAGAAGATATATTTATTGCAGGATTCCATCAATAGGTTCAGAAGGAACAAGAAAAGGCCTACCATGACAGGCATATCAAGATGAAAACATTTAAACAAGGAGATATGGTATTGGTATACAATAGCAAGTTCATGAAGCATCTAGGGAAATTCAAAACACATTGGTTGGGGCCATATAAGGTTCCCTATGTTACAAAAGCAGGAGCTGCGCAACTGAAGACTTTGAATGGGGAGTGGAAGGAAGGATTGGTGAATGGGAGCTGGTTGAAATTGTACTATAACAACCAGCTACCTCGCGACTCTCGGTAAAAATAAAAGGAGAAGGGTCTAGGTACCAAGTCCAGTTGATACTGGGTACCAGACACAAGAAAGACAGTCTGGACAAAGGATGGAAGAACAGAGAAGGAAGCATAGGCTGCGCTACGTAGTCGAAGTCGAGGAACAACATAAGGTTCATATCAAAGTGCCTCAGGACGAGTCACAAGTGAATGTTGGGGGACTATTGGCCCTTGGTTATGGAAGAAAGTGAATGTTATGGAAGAAAAGGTGAAACGTGAAATATGCAGAAGGAAGGTTGACTGATATAATGTCAAAGTGGTTAAAGAAGCAGAAAATATGGAGCAAATTCTGAGAGAGCAATTCGTTGGACGAGGAGATTGAGGAAGAAAGATCAATAAGGAAAATGGATCGTGGACAACTCAGTAAGAAAAAAAATCCACCGGTATATGCTTGGAGAACCTCGAGGGAAGGTAGGAAAGACAAGCCAGCGAAGCCCTAAAAAGGTGGGTCAAGTTGACCTAGGGTTTTAGACACCTAGGGTTTTGGTATCTAGGGTTTTGACACTTAGGCTTCAACCTAAGGCTGTTTGTGAGATATTGTAATGTATAAATAAAGATCAAGAGGATCTGATATGGGTTCGATTATGTTATGATGAGTGGATTTTTTTATTTTTGAGAGAGAAGTATTGTGTGGTGAGAGAAGTCTATGTTGTAATATCTTCAGTTGGGTGCGAAGATCAACCCTACAACTGGGTGCACAGGGAAGGGAGATAGAGAGAAGAGAGGAAGAGAGAGATATGCAAGCTAAGAGTGCAGATAGAGATGTAATATACTATAAAGCATAGTTTTGTGGACGTAGCCCTAGGGAGAGGGTGAACCATGTATATCTAGTTGTTGTGTGTGATTGATGCTATGTTCTTTACTATGTTACTCTGATGATGCATTAGTATGTTAGATCTAATATATAAATGTGTGAACTAGGTGTATTCTTGGAAAGAATAATATGATCTCCTTGTGTGTTTGCCTTGATTCCACTTGCATTTCCTTTGGTTGTAGACACCTGTGTCCTGCAACCCCCTATTGCTACTTCGGATGAGACTGCATCTAATTCGCAGGTGTTTCTGAAAGGGCCAATAGTTAGGGATTGTTGGTGCACTATTAGATATGAACCCTGGGTCTGCCCCTGTGCCAACAATGTGCAACACAATTTTTCATTTTCTAAATCCAACTTACTGTTGTTCCACCTACAGGAAAAACATACCGTATGGTGCTCCTCCTGCTATCGTTATAACCTACCATATCTGAATCAACATATCCTTGTAGAACAATTTATGAACCTCCAAAACATAATGCATGAGTAGAAGTACCTCTCAAATACCTGAGAATCCACTTTACTTCCTCCCAATGTTCTTTACCTAGATTGTTCATATACTTGCTCACAACTCCCACTGCATGTGCAATATCTATTCTTGTGAAAACTATCGCATACATCAAGCTACTAACTCCTGATGAATAAGGGACCCTGGACATGTGTTCTATCTCCTCCTATGTCTTGGGACACATTTCTTTGGTTAATTTGAAATGGTTGGCCAAAGGTGTACTAACTGGTTTTACATTCTGCATTCTAAACCTCTCCAACACCTTCTCTATATACTCACCCTCAAACAATGTCAAATTGTGATTTTTCCTATCTCTTGTTATTCTCATACCAAGGATTTTCTTTGCAACACCCAAATCCTTCATCACAAATGAATTAGATAATTTATTCTTGAGCACATTTACATCCTGCATATTAGACCATGCAACAAGCATGTCATCTACATACAATAACAAGATAATATAACTTCCATTTTCTAGCTTTTTAAAATAAACACAGTGATCATAATGACATCTATTATAACCTTGTTATGTCATAAACTTGTCAAACTTCAAATACCACTACCTTGGATCTTGCTTTAGGCCATAAAAGATCTTCTTCAACCTGCATACCAAATTTTCCTTCCTTTTGACCTCATACCCCTCTAGCTATTACACATAAATCTCTTCCTCCAAATTGTTGGGCTCTAAAGATGTCTAAAAACAACCTTAGTTTAACATTAATTTACCAACCCGAGGATTCCTCTTATATCTCAAGAATATCAACAAAGTCTATGCAGATAGCTCGTAGAGGATAAAATTGCATAGTTAAAGAAAACCTGAGTTTATCCATAATCAAGTTCCTCAAATGTTCATTAAATATTCTGAGACTAAGATCTTACTTAACGAAATTGAAATCTGATTACTAACATGTTGCGAATGAAAAGGAACTAACTAATGTGTTGAATTCATTTAACTAAAAAATAGTAATTGAATATAAGTAAAGACTTGCATAATTAACTATCAACGATGAATCAAATTGCTGGAAAGGAAATAGCGAATTACTCTATCTGTGGAAAGAAACAACAATTGTAATATAATCAAAATGGACATCAAATGTAACTTAAATGAAAGGAACAACAATTGTAACTTTAATTGAAAGGAACGACAAATGTAACTTAATTGAAAGGAACAACAAATGTGAATCTAAGTAAAAGGAACATCGCGTATGAAAATGTGAGGAACTGTCAAGAAGCAAACTATAGTAATGGAAGTTGGAACAACAATCATTAACACTCAAGGGAAATGTCTATCTTCTGTATGAAAACATCATAAAATTATTGACACACTTATGCATTCATATTAAATATTATGAAAGAGATTTGAATCACAAAACATAAATCAAAACTGATACGATTACAAATTGAGATAGTAACTCCTTCAGAATGGGACCTTGGTCCTCAGAAGCACTGCTACTAGAAACTCAATATGTAGAAATGGTGAAAATGTTCAAATCTTTTATTGATTCCATAACTGGTACAACATTTACAAAAACTGCTTGCGCAGAGTGATTCTGAGCTTGAATACTTGGATGCAATTCTTCTATTATCCTTTCAGGATCTATTACCCTCTATATATTACAATAATCTAGGTAAATTAAGCTATCCTGAGGATCGAGAGATCCTCAAGATTGCTTTACTATTATAAAGTTATAATATAGAAAGTCAATCATCTTCAAAACTGCTTTGCGCCAAAAGTCCTCAACCTCCAATAGCTTATGCATCTTCAAGATTTCTTTGCTATCTCGGGTTTGAAAATCTTTATCCATTCCTGTAACAAAATCGAAAAATTCCAATCGTATTTTAGAATCTGTTTAATGTAACTTCAATACTATTGCTAGAAGACATATTAATCATTTTCTATCCTAATTATCCCTAATTAACAAAAAAGTCAATCAAGATTATATCATGAATTGTGGAAATAAGGAAGATATTTGTACCTTTTTCATAACCCAACATACCCCCCAACTTACCTTATTGCATGTCCTCATGCAAGCTGAGATATTACATGTAAAGCAGTGATGCTATAAGGAGGAAAGGTTGGTTCACCAAGTCTCTTGAACCCGTTATTTCTTTTGATCTCTCCAAAAGCAGGGTCCTCCCTCTTCTTATTAATTTGATAATCTTTCTGGTAACTTTCTGGAGGAAACCAAATGATAGAAGGATTATATCTACACCCAATGCAAGCAAGTCCTTCATCCTGGAGCATTCTGGAATACCTTTCCACTATGTAGGTAGCTGGAAAGAAATTCCTAAAGCCAAAGGGTTCCCTACAAGAGATTCTTCTTTGAGTTCTCTAAAATATATGATGACCGAATGTATAACATATCAATGGATAGGGGCTAAAGAGTCCATGACCCCCCCCTTTTCATGAAGGTTCTACGTCGCATAATGGCTGGAAAATATTTTGGAGGCTCCACTCTGATCCAGAGATCTAGCCCAGTTTCTCTCTTTATAAAATTCTTGTGAGATTTTCCCCATCTAACTTGGTTCTTAGTGAAGGAAAAGAATGCCTGAAACTATATGTCCCCAATAAAGGGACTAGGGTTATATTTTCTGTCATCTTCCAAAATGAAGTTGTGGAAGTATAATTCACACAAAAAGTATTGTACCTTCTATTCCTGCTCTCTAAAACATGAAATGAACTTAGGGATAGTCGTAAATGTAATTGGCTTACCTAATCTGATGGCTTTAATCCTTAACAACAGGTAAAATTCCAATAAGAATAGGGAATAATTGGTAGCAGGAGCTCTGCAATTGATTGCATCAGAGTAAACATCACAAATCTCTTAGATATTCTCCAAATCTTTTTCAAATTGGTTTTGTATTTTATTTTGTCTTTTCCCAAGCTCTGGTTAGGTCACCATAAGTCGCATGCTTTGTTTCCTCCATGGATCTTAATTGTTTAACAATTCTTTGATGTTCAGTCATAGTAACCATCTCATCCTTGGGTTGAGTCAGTGCTTGATGGGCTTGTACCAGCTCTGCCTTTAGTCTATCAATGATGGCACTCTGTATCTGAGACTGGGATGCTTGATATTCTTCCATAGCACCCATCTCATATCTGGATTGAGTTAATGCTTGTTGGTCTTCCATCAACTCTTCTTCCAGTCTATCAACAATGGCACTATGTTCTTGAGATTGAGATGATTGATTCTCTGTCATACTCATTATTTCATTTCTATTTTGGATCAGGATTTGTTGGAACTGCATCAATTTTTCCTCCAATCTCCAAATGGTAGAAAACTGCTCAAGGGACTGAGTTGTTTCCTCTGGGGCTGGGGTATCTGTCTGAACTTCAACATCAACTATTTCTAAAGGAATTACTTCCTCATCATGAGCTACTGCATCCTCTGCTATTATTTATTTAGGGTCTATATGTGTCCCCATAGAGTTTGTAGTGACTGCTCTTTTAGGAAGAGGGTTTCTTCCTTGCACTTTGGGCCTTGTCAGCTTGTTATAGATGATTTCTTAATTATTTAATAATTTCTTTGAGTTTTCCAACTTTCTTCTTTAATAATTCAACCTTTTTAGCTCTTCTCTTCAACAACTTATTTTCCTTTTTAATCTTTCTAATTCTCCTATGGATTTTGTTGGATTTATGTTTGTGAGGGGTCTCAAGGTCTTCTTAATTCTAGTTAGAAAGTGGTCATTCCTTTGTTCCTTGCAAGTGCTATGTCTATTAAATAGGGCTTCTTACCTCAGGATGAGGTTCTTCCTGTGATGCATCCTCTAGGAATGACATTTCAATATCAGGAAAGTATTCAGCAGGTTTTGAAGAAGAGGCTTGTTCTTGGTATTCTTCTGGTTTATTTGTATCTCTGTCAATTGAGGTCCCTAAGATCCCTAAAAATTGGGCTATTTATACCTCATATATATTCAAAAATTGTTCTGTCAGGTGCCCCAATGCTGGCTGGGTGTCTTCCTGACTGTTCCTATAATAGCCAAATTTAATTTTACATCAATTTATTTTGATAAACTAAGACAGTAATTTCATAACACAATAATTTTATAACAGTAACTTCCGTAACTTAAATTTTACTATGAATAATAATTTTTTCTAACATAATACAACAATGCATAAATTTTAGATAAATACCTAAGTTTGATGCTAATAATCCTCCCTTTTTCCGCTGCTTGTCTCCTTGACCGCTGCTACAAAACACTGCAAAACACTACCCAAAACCGTCCTCCCTGCGAACTAGGTAGCTCCCTAGCCCCAGGATATCAACGGATATCCTGGCCCTCCGTGCCCAAAACCCCTAGAAACCCCGGTGCACTGTGTCAATTCCACTCAAAATTTCACTCTCTTCCAATCCCGAGCTTTGCAAAATTCATCCCCAACTCCCGTACAATAATTTCCCCTCCAACTCCTTCCCTTCCTTATCCCTCCTTCACCCACTTCCCCTGCATTTACCTCCTCACCTAACTCCTTTATTACCCCCTTATCCTCCCGCCTTTAATACCCTTATCCCTCCTTTATTATTTTATCCTCATGTATTTAATATGTTATCCCTTGTGGGATACGTAACTTAATTTATCAATAAAGTTTATTATCCTCCTTTTTATTTCTTTACCTTATTTATTAATGAATTAATTAATACTTAATTTAATCATTGACACTCATCAATAACTAATTAATAATAATTAATTAGTTAATGCTATTTTAAGAAATAAATATAGTTTAGCTAATCTTTTAGGATTATATTTATTAAATTAATTATAATTAATAATCAAGGGTCGTTACAGTTCCCTTGTGATGTTTGTTTTTCCTTCTCAACTTCTTGAACATTTTCCTGTAAGGACTGTTCTGTAATGTCCTGAATTTCTTCAGGTTGTTTCGTTGTGTCTTGAATTTCTTCAGTCGTTTCTTGAATTTGTTCGGTCATTTCCTGAATTTCTTCAAGATGTCTTGTTCGTCTACTTCTCCTTTTCCTCTCAATGGGGGATTTAGGAGAAGTTGTTGCTCTTTTTCTCTTTTTCGTTAATGCCTCTGCTGGTGAGGTCCGAGTCTCTGTAATTTGGACAGGGTTTTCCTTGACTTCGGTTTCAGGAGGTGAAACTTCTATTTGGGCAGTGGCCTCCTCTTACTGTCTCTCTTCATTTTCCCGTGGTGGGTCTTCATGATATAATTCAGGTTGTTCCAGTTGTAGAGGTCTATTGGCCTCAATAATATCACCCTAGGTTAATTGAGTTTGACTCAGGGCCTTATTAACTATTAGTTTAACTAAGCCATGGTGGTTGATGATAGTAACAGGATCCTTGGCCTTCTGTGTTCTTATGGAAACCTCATGTAACATGGCATTTAGAAAAAATGATAGATTGATTACTAATCGTTGTTTGAGTGCTACTAGCAGTTTGAGGTGGCGTGGTTGGATTACATCGTATCTTCCATCATAGGTGATGTACCTCTAAATTATCCCGACCAGTTCTTTCCATGGTTCATTGAGAGTGTTGGGGTTAAGTCCCTTTCCCTTTTTGTCCAATTCTTCTCTAGGATCTACGAAGGATTCTACAGTTTCTTTGAGCATTGTAAATCTTCCTATCCATTTAATACCTATGTTAGGGAGACCTATAATCTATGCTACGATTTCCGGAGTAACTGGAATTTGTATGTCTCGAACCATGGATATTTCTCCCTGCAAGTTCTGAAATAATTCAAGTGTGATGTTCGTATCATATCCTTGCAACTGGTTGAAGTACTCCTTCCACCCCAGATAGTGTAGGATTTCTCTTGCCTTCTCAATTATCTGTAGTAATGTTAGCTCCCTGTGCACACTTCGACCACCCATCTTTATGTGAGAAAATGAGAACGAATATTATTCCTGGTTGTAGAATTGGTTAGACCAGCTCGGAGGAAATATTACCAAAAGTAGAAAATATCAGAGAATAGAAAGTGTATAAAAATGTGGGTTTTCCATTTATTACAATCATTACAATGTTATCATAAAATGTGTCGAGCATCCACTCCCCTCATTAATGTAGAGGTCGACCTCGACCATCAACATAGGCAAATGTAATGAGTGTAGGTATTTCTAGTGAGAGGTAATAATTATGTTACCGTCGCTGGTGGGGGACCAATCATGTATAATTTTCAAAAATCATATTTAACGGTAATCATAAACGATAGTCCTCTTTCGTGGGAAATTCAAATTTTTTGTAGCTATGCTCAAAATGTTTTAGGGAAAAATAAGCCGAATAAATTAAGTCTATTCATTTAAAAATATTCCACATATCATAATGTTGTTACTTTTCCCAAGTTATTGAATATAACCAAAATGATAGCCTTGTTATTGAGTAAAGGAAATCTAGAGACACACAAAAACTTGATGTTTTTAAGGTAAACTTCCATACCACAGGCAGAGCCACTACTGCCAACAGGCATCCATAGCCTCATCAGGGTTTCCTTTTAACCCATATATGAGCCTGTATCCTTAATAAATATTTGAATTGTCTTTTCCCAAAAACACCACAATCCTAGTTTGGTAGCCAGATGATGATAATGCCACTCACTAGATTGTAACTTAAGTGAACAAGCCAAATCGTGATGAGACCCCTTGTCCTTTGACGATAAAATGTCAAAGTCCATTGCCCTGGTGTGGTATACATAGTGGGAATGTCACTTACATTATTATCCTATGGTCGTGGTAGGTTGGCTCGTGATGAGACCCCCTATTCTTTGTGGGAGAAGTTTATGACTTATATTTATTTGTTTTTATATATTTTATTTTCTCATCATTCAATTTTTTAATTTTTTTTAGGGCTCTATTAAGGGAGGCTCATCTACTCCTTAAGAGTAAGGGATGGCATAAAGAAGTGTAAGGATGCCAAGTAAAAGTGTGCTTAAGACTCCTTATTATAATATGGAGGCAAATTATCATTCAAGTATATTTGTATGCATATAGGGAAAATAAACGAATTATGGTGGTTATAGATTATGAACAAGATTTAAGATATTTCGAAGAAATTAATCCAAAAACAGTTTGATAAGGTATGAGAGATAGTCCACAAAATAATGACAGATCATTGCGATGATAATTAGAAATAACGCTGGTGAAAATTACTTAGTGAAAGTTGTACCCCAAAGGAATGGATAACGTTTTAATCAGCATGAAGGAAAGGAACAACAATGAGGAAAAACACAGAAGGAACAATAGTTGTTCCTTTTTAGAATGCACAATGGGACCTGAGATGAAGGAACGCCAATCACAATGAAGGGGACGACAGCTTCTCCATTCAAATGAACAACAACAATACTTAAAGGAACAAAATTCATGCGAAGGGAACAACAGTTGTTCCGTTCAAATGAACAACAACGATATTCAAAGGAACAACAATCGTGCGAAGGGAACGATAGTTGTTCCGTTCAAATGAAAATCAACAATACTCAAAGGAACAACAGTCACGTGAATGGAATGAAAGTTGTTGTGTTCAAATGAACAACAACTATACTCAAAGGAACAAAAATCTCAACAGAGGAACAAAATCTATTAAATTTTTAGCCATCTGATTAGGTAATTTTGGAAACCTCCCATAGGAATATATTTTCGTTGAATCTAAGGATGATTAGTCATCAACTAAATTCATTCAATTGTGATGGGTTAGTTTATTTCAGAGTCAAGTATTGGATGGTTTTTTAATGTCATGAGTTCATTGTAGTTTCCCGATCACTACTGTAGAACATGACATATTCATTTTTCTATGAAAGACAGGGTCTGTGTGACAAGATAAAGCAAGAGTGCGGAACATAAAAGAGTGATAATTATGTTCATTATAGTCATCTTCCCTAGTTCTTATTTTCCCAAGTGACTTTCATAAAACTAAAACTAAAATAAAAAATATCAACTCAATTATATCTACAAAAAAAACTATATACAGTATGTATAGTGTCAACAAAATTCATCATTTATGGAGTTGGAGTGGCTGGGTTACCTTCCCAGCCAACCAAAATCTAAATAGTAGGGTCCTTACTTACTTCCTGGTAGAAAGATTATTTTGAAGGCGGTTGATGGTAGAGTCATAGCCGGTGTCCATTGAACAGAAATGGACATCCAGATCTGTCGATAGTACTTAAAGTGACCGTGCCATTATCATGGACTTCATTAATTTCATATGGTCCTAGCCACCGTGTCATATGGTCCTAGCCACCGTGTCTGTAATTTTCCAGGAAAATCCTGAAATCTGGAATCATAGAGAAGCACCCAATCACCTTTCTTGAATGATTTCTTCTTGATATGTTTGTGATACCAGGTCACTCTCTATTTCTAAATAACAACTGTGTGCTCCAAAGAAGACAGGCGTGATTCATCCAACTCATTGAGTTGCTGAAGGTGTTGTTTATGTGATTCTGTAAGAACCAGTCCAATTTCCTGGGCCATCCTTAGGGTCTTGATCTCAAATTCGATTGGGAAGATGGGTTCTTTACCATAGACTAGGTGATAAGGAGAGTAGCCAGTGGTGTTACACCATGTTCTGCAATAACCCCATAAGGCATTTGGGAGCTCAATAGCCCAATTCTGTCGGTTTGTTGAGACAATATTTGTCAGGATTTCCTCCAGGACCTTATTGGTGCTTTCTACTTTCCCGTTTTCCTATGGGTGGCATGGAGAAGTAACTTTGTGCTTAATATGATAATTTTTCAGGGTGGTGGTGATTCTATGAGCTATGAATTGTGACCCCCCATCAGTGATTACTTCCCTAGGTAGTCCATAGCGTACAAATAATTTGAAAATAAATTTGATGACTACTTCTTCTGTTGCATTTGCTAAGTCTTATGCCTCTACCCATTTGGTCATGTAGTCCGTTGCAACTAGAATATAGGCCTTCTAATTTGACTTCGGATTGAAGGGGCCAATGAAGTCTAGTGCCCATATCTCAAATGGGTCTGTGACTACTTGTGCTTTCAATGGAATTTCATCATCTTGGCCTGGTTTTCCCATCTAATGACAACTTTCATAGGTCTGGATGTATTTCCTCGCATCTTTGAATATTGAAAGCCAATAGTAGCCGGTCTGTAAAATTTTGTGTCCAGTCTTGTGATCTGCAAATTTTCCACCACAGGGCTCGTTATGTCCCGCTTAAGTATGTCATAGATTTCATCATCGCGTATGCATATATTGTTAGGGTCCTAACCCACACATAGGTAGAACAATATATTCGGATGTAATAAAGGTCAATATTAATAAGGCCTTGCAATAAAATAGAATAAGTCGAATGTAAGAATACCTAATAGAAGCTTCCACTTCTAGAAGGATCTTCCTCTAGATGCTTCTTTTGATAGACATATTTAGTATAAATAGGAGTTGAGGGTATGAGAACCCTAGTTTTGGAGATTATTGTAATGGAGATCTAATCGACTAGAGGTTGCCCCGTTGAAGAGGCCCATGAACATTGTTCTCAGAATCAAAGTGTTATTTATGTTGTTATTCTTATATCATTTCAGTGTTATTGTGGTGATTATTCTGGTTATATTGTTGTTATTTTTCCATTTCTATCATTTTGTTTATGTTCATCATACTTTTTATATCTGGTATATTACAAGTGGTATCATAGCACTTTCCTTGGCAGAAATTGTGGGTAATTTTTTTTCAGGGTAGAGACATATTCCGATGTCTTTAAGCCACATATATCTATCATTACATGCATAAACCCATGGTTGAGGGATTCATACACGTAGGAAATACAAGTGGTTCTTAAGCGCACATCTGTTGGCCACCCTTGTAACCCATGTTGGTAACCCTTCGAGTGGTAGCGCATCAGACAACACCTGTGTATGGATCAACCTAGATTTCCTGAAGCCCTCTTTATATAAACTGATCGACCTCCTGATTGTTATAGTGCCACTGAGAACATCACTCAGGAAGATACTCTCTAGTACCTGGTTAGTTGGGTAGTACAGATAAGGGTATGGTCTATCCTGCTTAGTTAGTGCCCTAATATATTGGGCTGAGTACTACTGTTGGACCACGCATGTATATCAAATAGCTATAGCATAGGGAAAATCCTTGTCTGTAGAACCCTTGAATACCTAACCCTTGGGGAAAGAAACATAAAAAAATTAAAACAGACAAGATCTATTTCCAGGCAATTGTGTTCAGGTTGCCAAGTAAATACACATTTCTTTTGGATAAGCATTTGGGCATTTTGTCTCTGCAGTATTCTTCAGACTAGAGTATTCTCTGGAATTTGTTTCACCATTATTTGAGACCTATTCCATTGGATTCATATCTTCGCCCGTATCACATTCATACATATCATTTTTCGGCAAAAGTTTTGACCCCGCCTACCCCTTTTTAGTTCCCCCATCCTCATGGCCCATACCCATAGACAAGACTTGGAATATCGCTTCAACACCTTGCAATATACTCTCATCGAGACCCAAAAATAAGTGAAAAACCTTAGTGCCAATGTTTCTTCCATCAATACAACCATGTAGTCCTTAATGGAGGAAATCAAACAAGACCTCACCACCCAGCTTGAATCTGTCTTTTCGACACTCTGCACCAAACTGTATATCCCTATAGATAACCCTTCCTCTTCCTCACCTCCAGATACTAAAGGTGAACATTCCTCTAATTCCCATAAATTTCAGAACCATCACTTTCAATGTGACCTACGCCTTCCGCAGGTGGATGTGGCCAAATTTGATGGCTCGGACCCCACTGGTTGGGTAACCCAAATGGAACATTGTTTCTCTTTATATGAAATTACATATGACTTGGCCAAACTTCGGTATGGTGTTCTCCATCTAGATCAAGAATGTTGGCAATGGTGGCAATGGAGAAAAACTTCTCGTCAAGGGTATATTTCTTGGACACACTTTGTGGCAAGGCTGTATGAATGCTTTGACACTGACACCAACCATTTGGGTCATTTGACAAAGTTGAAACAATAAGGAACAGTGGAGGACTTTGTAGATGCCTTTAAGCACCTAGATTTTCATAAAGAGGGCATGTCTAATGCCTTTTTCCGATAATGTTTTATCAGTGGCCTCAAGGATGAGATTCAGGCCCATGTCCTCATGGCTTGGCCTCAGAGTTGGGTGGAGGCTACTAAAAGAGATAAAGAAGTACATTAGGTTGTATCTTCTCAAAACTGTAAACCCTCCTTTATCCCTCGCCCTAAATTAGTAAATCCCACTACTCCCTCCACTCCACTAAAGATCCAAAAATTGACCAGGGATGAAATGGTTGAATGCCAACTCAAAGGCCTTTGTTATAATTGTGATGACAAATATTTCCTAGGACACAAGTGTAAGGAACAAAAGTTGTTTATGGCCATCTCCGAGGATATTTCGGAAGAGGATATTGAAACTCCCCTTGTGTCTGAGTCATGTGAAACCCCCAACATAACCCCTCCCTCAGACCCTCTCCAAGTAGAACCGGTCATTTCCCTCAATGCTCTCACTGGCTTCTCCGCTCCCCAAACCCTCAAGCTAATCGGTTACATCAAGCATTAGAAGGTCATGATTCTAGTTGATAGTGGAATCAACCATAATTATTCATCGTCACATTGCACAAGAAACTCATTGCTACATCCATGCCGTCAATAATTTCCAAATCATGACTGCTAGTGGTGGCTCCATGAAATGTGGAGGGCATTGTGAAAATGTGCGTCTCCAAATTGGTGACTACCACCTGAAATCTCACATGTTTGCTATCGACATAGGCGGTTGTGACATTGTGTTGGGTGTAGACTGGCTAAGGAATTTATGTCCCATTCTCATGGTTTTAAGGAATTAACCATGCAATTTGACCAGGAGGGCCACCAATATAAGTTCCAAGGAATCACCATCGATTCACCTGAGATCATTAGTTCCCATCGCATGGAAAAGATGCTCAAAAAGGGTCATTCTGGTGTTATTTCTCAACTCCATGCCATACAAGCAACATAAACACCCTCGGTGTTGCAAGACCTCCAAGCCATCCTTTCTAAACATAAAGTGGTCTTTTCCACTCCCCAGGGAATCCCTCCTTCATGTGGTGTTCATGATCATTCCATTCCCCTTGCACCCAGAAGCCTTCCTCCCAATATTCGTCTGTATCGTGATCACCCCTTTTCCTAAAAAAATGAAATTGAGAAAATGGTCCACGAACTCCTTAATGCAGGTGTTATCCACCCTAGTACGAGCCCCTACTCTTCTCCTATGGTCATGGTTCTGAAGAAAGAAGGCTCTTGGTGAATGTGTCCTGACTTCCGTGCCCTCAACAAACTTACCCTTAAAGACAGATTTCCCATTCCTGTCATTGATGACCTCCTGGATGAACTGAGTGGCGCCTAATTCTTTACTAAACTTGCTCTTCATTCAGGCTACCAAAAAATACATATAAAAGAGGCAGACATTCTCAAGACTTCCTTTAGAACTCATGAGGGCCACTATGATTTTTTGGTCATGCCCTTTGGCTTGTGTAATTCTCCCTCCACCTTCCAAAGCCTCAAGAATCATGTCTTCCATCCTTTTCTCCATCATTTTGTCTTAGTTTTCTTTGATGATCTCCTCATCTATAGCAAGACCTAGACATAACATCTTCCTCATGTGGATTGAGTTCTCCAACTACTCTCTCAGCACCAACTTTTCCTGAAATAGTCTAAATGTGATTTTGGCGCCTCAAAAGTAGAGTACTTGGGTCATCTGGTTGGCAAGGATGGCGCCAGGGTGGATCCTAAAAATATTGAAGCTATGCAAGTTTGGCCTCACCCAAAGTCTCTCAAAATCTTGTCTGGATTTCTGGGCTTAACAGGTTATTATCACAAGTTTGTTAAGAATTATAGAAAGATTGCAACACCTCTCACTGCTCTCCTAAAAAAGAACTCTTTCACTTGGACTCCAGCTGTTGCTCAATCTTTTCAAACCTTGAAGATGGCCATTTTTACCACTCCAGTCCTGGTCCTTCCCGATTTCACAAATACCTTTGTCTTAGAATGTGATTATTCAGGGAAAGGAATTGGTGTTGTCCTTATGTAAGAGGGTCAGCCTTTGGCCTTTACTAGCAAGCAATTATCTGAAAGCAATCTGGGAAAATCTATCTATGAAAAGGAAATGTTGTCTATTATGCATGCCATTGCTTTATGGTGACCTTATCTATTGGGGCAACACTTCCAAATTAAGACAGACCATCAAAGCCTCAAGTATTTTTTGGAACAATGCATTTCCTCCCCGGAGCAACAAAAATGGGTAAATAAGCTATTTGGCTATGATTATGAGATCATTTATAAGAAAGGTAAATAAAAAGTGGTTGTAGATGCACTTTCCCACAAATATGAATATGAAGGATCCCTTTTTTCTCTTTCCTTCATTGTACCAGATTGGCTCCAAGCCATTTTCCATGAATGACTACAAGATCCCAAAAGTTCGCAGTTGATCCAACAATTGCATTCTAGTGCTCCAGCTCCCCTAGGGTACTCTTGGCTCCATGATGAGATTTGATACAAAGGACATTTGTATTTAAGTAAACAATCAAAGCTTAAATCCATGGTACTTTCTGAGCTTCATGCTACACCGACAACGGGGCACTCCAAGTTCACCAAAACCTATCACAGGGTCAAACGTTCTTTTTTCTGGGATGGTATGAAACATGACATTCGTAATTTTTTCACTGAATGTGATGTGTGTCAATGCAACACGGGAGAAATAGTCAAATCTCCAGGCACACTACAACCACTCCCGATTCCACCTGCTATTTGGAAGGACATCTCTATGGATTTTATTACAGGCTTACCCAAATCAGGAAATAAATCAATCATCATGGTGGTTGTTGATCGCCTTTTCAAGTATGCTCATTTATGCACTCTTCAAGACCCATTTACAGCATCCATGGTGGATCAAATTTTCATGGATCATGTCTTCAAGCTTCATGGCATGCCACACTCTAATGTTTCTGATCACGACCCAACTTTCACAAGCAATTTTTGGCAAGAACTGTTCAAGCTATAAGGCACCCAATTGCATCTCAGTACAACTTATCATCCCTAGACTGATGGTCAAACAGAAGTTGTCAACAATTGTTTAGAAACATATTTGAGGTGTTTTTCCTTGGAAAATTAAAATCAGTGGGATCAATGGTTACCCCTAGTTGAATGGTGGTACAACACTTCATACCATACAACTACATGCATGCCTCCTTTTGAAGTGTTATATGGACAGAAACCACCTTCAGTTCTCTCATACTTACCTGGTGTCCTGAAGGTCCAAGTGGTTGAACAAACATTTACATTTTGAGAGGATATTCTTTGTACCCTCAAAGAGAATTTGGTCATGGCACATAATCGCATGAAGCAACAAGTAGATCAAGGTCGCTCTGAACGTCAATTTGAGAAGGGGATCAAGTGTTTCTTCGTTTACAATCTTACAAGCATAATTCCCTCAAGGCCGAGCATTGTCAGAAGCTAGCTCCCAAATTTTATGGTCCTTATACAGTTCTCAAGCATGTGGGACAGGTGTCCTATCATTTATCTTTGCCCAGTCATTCAAAGCTACATCCTGTTTTTCATGTTTCCTTCTTAAAGAAGGTGATCAGAACTAAGTGCTAAATTCAAAACAACCTTCTCGAGTTAGCCGAAGAAGGATCCATTTGGCTATAACCACAAGCATTTTTGGACTAGCATGAGCATCGCCTGCATCAGCGAACCATCAAGGAAGTGTTAATCCAGTGGAAAGATACAAATCCAACAGATGTCACTTGGGAACCAGCTACCATTTTGCAACAATTTCCACATCTCAAGCCTTGAGGACAAGGCTGTTTTTAAGGGGGAGGACATGTTAGGGTCCTAACCCACACATAGGTAGAACAATATATTCACATGTAATAAAGGTAAATATTAATAAGGCCTTGCAATAAAATAGAATAAGTCGAATGTAAGAATACCTAATAGAAGCTTCCGCTTCTAGAAGGATCTTCCTCTAGATGCTTCTTTTGATAGACATATTTAGTATAAATAGGAGTCAAGGGTATGAGAACCCTAGTTTTGGATATTATTGTAATAGATCTCTGCTTGATTGGAGGTTTCCCTCTCGAAGAGGCTCGTGAACATTGCTCTCAGAATCAAAGTGCTATTTCTGTTGTTATTCTTATATCATTTTAGTGTTATTGTGGTGATTATTCTGGTTATATTTCTTTTATTCTGCCATTTCTAGCATTTTATTTCTATTCTGCATACTTTTTATATTTGGTATATTACATCTATGGATATGGAGATCAACTCCTGTGTAGAAGAGATATCCACTGATCCAAGTGAATCGTGTGCTATGCTGGACAATCAATTTTATTTCCCTTGATGATATATGTGTCGGTAATTTCCCCGCTGCTAGATAATTTGCCACATTAGTGTACCAAGGTGGCTTTGTAGTAACAGAAAAAAAATGCTCATCTGGAAATTGATCTTCAACTGTCAAGGAGTCATGTGTTTTGGGTATGCGGGACAGGAAGTCTGCAACAAGATTTTCTCTCCCGAGTTGATCTTTGATGGTGATGTCAAATTCCTGCAATAGTATTAACCAATGAGTGACCTGTCCATTAGTAATCAATTTATTAGTTAGATATTTAATAACATAATGCTAGGTATACAAAATAACTGGATAGTCTGTTATATAATGACAAAATTTATTTATGGCATGTATAACAAATAAAAATTATTTTTCTATTACTGTATAATTGAATTCACCTGGAGAAAGATTCTTTCTAATAAAATAAATAGTGTAGGGTTTCTTGTCTTCTTCATGTCCAAGGACAACACCTATGGCAATATCTGATGCATCGGTGGAGAAGTGAAATAGTATTTTCCAATTTGGTCCCCTCAACATTGGTGTTGTCAAGATCAACTTCTTGAGTCCTGCAAATGACACATCACACTTTTCAGACCACTGAAACTCCATATTACCAGTCAAATCATGTAAAGGTGCAACGTTTCTTACAAAAATTTCCATAAATATGTGATAGTATCCTGAATCACCAAGGAAACTATGTACCTCAGTTTGTGTGTGTGGTGTAGGTAGATTAAGGATTACCTCTATTTTTGCTGGATCTACTCTAATTCCATCTGCAAAAATATAATTCCCTAGTACCACACCTTCCATCATCATCATGTGACATTTTTTGTGGCTTAAACATAACCTGGTAGCAATGCCCCATTCTAGTACCTTTTCTAGATTATTCAACGCTTGATCGAAGTCGTCGCCATAAGGAGCGAAATCATCCATGTAAAATTCAAGCACTTCACTGATCAGATCACTAAATATGCTCAGGATGGCCCTTTGGAATGTGGCTGGAGCATTACATAGTCCAAAGGGAAATACTTTGTATGCAAAGGTACCCTAGGGGCATGTGAATGTAGTTTTATCTTGATCTTTTGGGGCAATCTGGATCTGATTGTAGCCACTAAAACCATCTAGAAAAGAAAATAATTTCTTCCCTGCTAAAGTATCCAGGACCTGATCAATGAAAGTTAAGGGGAATTTGTCCTTTTGAGTGGATTTTTTAAGTTCCCTGTAGTCGACACAGATTCACCATTTCCCATTTTTCTTGGGGATGATCACTAATGGGGAAACCCACCAACTATCTGAGATAGGATATATAAAATCTACTTCCAACATATTTTGTAATTCTTCTTTAACAATATCCCTAACATGGGGATTCAAACTTCTCTACAGATGTCAGATAGGTCGTGCATCTTTCTCAATATAAATGTGGTGTGTTCAGAGTTGCGGATCAATACCTTTCATGTAAAAATAATCCCAGGAAAAATCTTGTTGGTATTTAGAAAGGACTTGAATCAACTTTTGTTATTGTTGCTCATCTAAATTGGCATTAATGTTCAGAGACTTCCATGCTGCAATCTCAACAGATTTGTTGTTATGAACGGTGGTAGTCGGGATTTGTTGTTCCATTAAATCTTCCAACGAGTCTCCTAGTGCTTCATAGTCTAGAACAACTTGGAGCATCTGGCATGTTGGGTTACCCATGATGGATGGGTTGTTAATAAACCCACTAATTACCTCATCCTCTAATTGGTTCTTGAGTCTGAGAGCTTCTTCCAGCGTGAGAGGGGCTTGTAGATCCTTTTTTGGATATCGTGGTGGTGGAAATTGTGGATATATGAAAGTCGGGATCGGCTTGGCTAGAGGATATAAGATGAGATTTTTTGTGACACCTCCTCTAACAATTGTCATATTACCCATTCAACATCCTATGTATGCATCTGTTGTTGTGAGCCATGGTCTACTCAGTATCAATGGATGCCCTTTGAGTCCACTTATTGGGTTGATGATGAGGAAATCTGTTGAATATTCCCAAGAGTTGACTAAGATTGCTATATCATGTAGTGTGTCGATTGGTGTAACCATTGATCGATCAACCAATTGTAACATAATTGGGGTGGGTTCAAAGGAGTCAAAACCCAGGGTGTTGCAGGTTTCCATAGTTAGGATATTGATGGTCGTCCCAAAATCAACTAGTGTATTTGGAAAAGAACAACCCTAGATCTAAACTGTTACTATGGGGTTCCCTGGATCTGCATATTTGACTGGTTCTTGTCTACCTAGAATTAGATCAGACAGGGATCCTACTACGCAAACTGTTGATGATGGATTTTTAATTTTCCTAACAGGCTTCCTCCCACATAGTTCCTTGATCATCTTTGCATAAATTGGAATGTCTTCCAGAGCTTGCAAGAGTGGGATATTGACATATAAAGTCTTGATTTCCCCTACAATGTCGAAGTTAGGATACACGGTAGGTTTTTCTATCATCAATCTTTCAGGGAACAGAGGGGAAGGAGTTTCATCCTTATCAAGATCCTGTGACTTGACTGTGTTTCCCCCCTTCTCTATTTCTTTTGTTATTACCATAGTCGAGGGTGTTATTTCTGGTTTATTATTTTCATTCTCCTACTCTTGGAAAATGTTACTTTCTTCAGGAGATATTATATGCCCTAATCTCAACCGGAGTTCGTTGCACCCTACCGAGTTGGTTTCACCTTCCCCATTCTCCATAATCTGGATGAGTTGAGTCAGTCTATTATTAGGATTTGTGTCGGGTTGGGCTGGTAATTGAGTGCACAATTGTGATTGAGGGTTCTGGGGTAGTTGGAGTAGAGATTGCAATGTGGGTTGGGTTTGAGAGGCTATCCCGATGGGCTGATTGTTTATCTCCATGGGGCACTGCCAATTTTGGTTCCAATTTGGGTTTTGGGCAGTCATGTTGGGCCATTGCGAAGGGTAGGGGTTGTTATTTGAATTTTTCTAGGATGAGGTGGGGTATTGTGAGTTAGGCCAGGTGGAGCTTGCAGTTGGTTGATTATGCCAGATGGGATTTGCAGCAGGTTGGTTTGGCCAAGTGGGATTTGTAGGTGGGTATTGTTGGGGCTGCCAGTTCTGATTAGTAAATGACTAGCCCTACCATGCATTACCATAATTTTGCTGCTGATTATACTGTCCAGAGAAGAAAGAGGAGGGGTCCTGGAGTTTATTTGGAGGCCGGGCATGTTGGATTACTGAGAAGGGGGGTGAATCAGTAATAGCGTAATTATAATCATTTTTCTTCGAATGTTATATCAATGTAGAATTATTATCCAATAATGAGCATTAATAAATAAACAATCACACACATACACAATACACTAGTGTTTTACATGGAAACCTAAATCGGGAGAAAACCACAGAATGATTTTTCTTATATGTCTTGAAGAATTACATTCATTGGAAGCACCAACTTCCTTTTTTTTCCAGCTACAACTGGAAGGAGGCTCCAACCCCCTAGTTTGTCAGGCTACAAACTGAGGGAAGCTCCAACTCCCCTGTTGTCGCAAGAGTTGGTTCTAGGCTATAATAGAGCCAAGCCTTATCACATTTTAAATGAAATAAATTTTGTCACTCAGACTTGACTTGGGTTGCATGCAAGTAAATTCCGAGATGGCCTTGATCCACTTTTGATTGGAAACTGCCCCTTCCAACCCGAGAGGGATCTCTCGAAAATATGTCACAATAGGATATTCAATAAGCTTAAGAGTGGGAAGATCTGTGGGTAACAGAAAGTTTTGGATTTTTTTAGGGTTGGTGATTTGGACCAGGAGGTAGTCCATTGGGAATGGAGTCAATTGATCAAGCAAATAATAAGAGTTTTTCGGCAATGGAAATCCATGGAACAAAGGCGAGGTAGAAGTTGATTATAGAGAGAAGGATTTATAAAAGTACGGCAGCTGAATAGAGAGAAAACATATCAAAATGCAAGGAGCACTTTGCAATGAGTGAATTCCAAGCATAAATCAATGGAAAGAGATGGTTGGGAAAGAGCATCAATCCAAGGATGAATTATGAACCTTCAGATCTCTACAAGAAACAACCTATAACATGTCCTGTAATAGAGCATCTAACAAACAGATGAATTCCATTACAAACACAGTCACAAATCGGGAAGAAAATGAAAATAAAACCAAGTGAAATGATGTGAGAACGAAGCAATAAGACATTCTCTACAAATAAAATCACAATAATATCTGTTGTAGATTAAAAATGGCTCTGCACTCTTTTATTTAAACAGTAAAACAAATGCTACAGCCCAAGAGTACTACTCCTGTGTGTCCTTTTTCCCCATTTTCTCTCACCAAGAGATATACAATATATAATCCTTCAGCATATAACAAATGAGAAACGACCTCAAAACCGACTGACAAATGAATTGGCAGTTGTTTAACTGAAATTTGGGTGCGTTCCTACATTTCGGGGCCATGTCTGCACAAAAACGAAGCACCATATTGAGGGGCACTTTTGGATGCCTTTCTGAGCTCTAAATTTGGATATGAAGATACCATTGGAAATATTATGATATGTAGATGTCAATCGACTATTCAAAAATGTAAAACAACCTCTCCAAGGTTGAGAAAAGTGATTTTTCCCATAGGTAGTTTTTTTTGGAAAAACCTGCGATTTCGGTGGCTAACAGGCCGAAAACAAAGGTATCTTAGCTATCAAAAGTCCTGGATTTTGGTGGCTAACAGTGAGATTTCAGAGCGCCATAAGCCACCAAAAGTCCCAAAACCTCGATTTTGGGTTTCAGGTTTTGGGAAAACGAGCAGTGGTCAAAATCTTTATGTCGACAAAACCCCAACTATCGAAAGCCGAAATGGTGATGTGACATTTTGGTAAAACCTTATTATAGCGATTTTATGCCATTTATTGCATTCTTTTTGCACCTACTCGTGAGATCTTCCTCCATGTGGTGCTTGAATGCTTTGTCTCGACTGATACACTTTCTGCAGCTAATGGCATATGAAACCAGATATTTAAGCTACCGAAAGTCTACACTTTCGGTAGCTAAACACTATAAATGTTTTCCTCCTAATCTACTAAAAGCCAAAATTTCAATATTTGTTCCAACATAGGCTCCATCTAGGGATGGTGCTTTCCTGAAAAGCACCAAGAGCAGTAGACCACGTGCCTACATCCATTGGGTGACCCGAAATAATCCTTATCAAATTCTGACCCCTGTCACTTTACTTGCAGCTTTCCGAAGAAAAAAAACCGCTTATGCATTCATTGGGATATGGAGTCATAATGCCTTAAAACAAAACCATACTAGATTCCAAACTAAGCTGGAAACATATTGAAAACCACTGTTGTACTCTGATGCTCAAATTCAATCTTATTTATATACATCACCTACTCTAATTTATATCACTTCTTTTTTTTCAAGTATAGGAAAACTTCCAAATCCACCAAGCGAGTATTCGACTAACAAAATTAATTATGCTTCCATATTTGAGAAGAAAACTGACAGGAGCAACTGCAAATTTCAAAACATGCCCTGGGAGCAGGTACTTATAGTTTTGAAATTCAGACTTCAAGAAGTTGGAAATAACAAATCCAATCCCCCATTTTGACTCCATATAAACTGCTACTGGATCGTAGAAGGGAAGAGATATACTACTTTCACAATTAATCCATACTTCCTCTTGTTGGAAATCTATCTAAAATGTTTTTGCGCACTTTGTCCACTGCTGTTTTTTTCTTCCACTGGTGCAAAAATGTCGCACTGAAACTTATTGTTCTGTTGCTCAATAGTTGCTAAACAGGGAGGAGAGATCAATTGTTTTAGTAACCCTTTCTTATGTCGTTCATCTACTATTCAAAGACCTTATTGGTAGTTGTCATACATAGGCTGATCTCTTTCATGATGTTGTTGATTGCTTTCCTATTGAACCAAATTTTCTTGCTTCTCATCATCTTCAGAAACACTTTCATCACATTCATCAAACAAAAGAGGATTGTCGTAAATTTTCGTGTGTGATGAAAACGAAATCTGCTCTTCTTGTTCTTCTGGATATTCATCATAAATGCGTTCAGCAGATAACTTAGGAGTGTCATCAGTTAGACAAATGCTAGGAATATCAACTTTGAAGCTGTCTATCTCATATCCACACTCCTCCAAATCATAGTTTAAAGCATCTTCGAACACCAATTTTTTTTCAAGGTTATTAAACATGACAGCCCTATCTTCTTCATGAAACAAAATAGTGTCTAGAAGATGATCCTCTGGCAGGAAATCATCATCATAAATTGGTTTACTAACTTCCTCTAAAGTCCCATGGCCATCATGATTTAAACTTAGATTTTCATTTTCAGTAATAGAAGAAGTTTCACTCACATGTTCAGGACTGTGTGAATGCTGCAAATCTGTGTAAGAAAGGGTTGTAACATAACTGTTCAGGAGAAGATCTATCTCTTCTTCTATTAAAGGAGGAGGTGGTCTGTGTAATTTCTGGATCAAGAAACTATTGTTTTCTTTCTCTTCTGCAGGTTGGTTGTGATGCTAAATGTCTTCTTCTTGAATATGTCCATAAGAGCTATTATATCCAACTTCTTTATGAGCCAACTCTTCCTCATACTGATCATCTTCATCAACTTGAGAAATTTCTGATATTTCTTCCTCCTCTTCAAGATGATTTGTTTGATCTTTTTGTCTTATAAATTCTATATTACAACAATCTTCAAAAAGTATTTCAGCTAGATTCTTTTACAATGTTGATGAAAATGTATGTGAAAATATTTTAATGAAGGAATACTGGAATTGGGTAATGATTTATACCAGAGTCTAGCATCTCTTTCCAATAAAAGCATAAACAGTTTCATGAGGACATCTTCATGATGTATATTTAATTCATCCATGAGATTATGGAATTCAAACAAGTGTTGAGCAGAATTGTCGTCCGCATATTTTCCAAATTTAGGAAGGACATCTTCCCAAAATTTAATGTATGGAACAGCGTTGGGAAAACCACAAACATTTGTAGATTCCAGAGGAGAAAACCTTGTAGCAATTCGAGCAGCAAACAAATTCAACATTTTGAGACCAATGGAGTCACCAGTGAATCATGTAGAGTCTCCAAACCAAGGAGTTGCCAGGTGAATGACCAAAGCCAATTGAATTCCTATCCCTTGTTCACCATCAAGAGATAGATCTAAACTTTTTGTCATATCCCAGGGAAGATCACTTCGTCCTCCTTCCCCGACAGCGGTGCCAGAAAATGTTGTTGCAAGAGTTGGTTCTAGGCTGTAATAGAGCCAAGCCTTAGCACATTTTAAATGAAATAAATTTTTTCACTCGGACTTGACTTGAGTTGCATGCAAGTAAATTCTGAGATAGCCTCGAACCACTTTTGATTGGAAACTTCCCCTTCCAACCTGAGAGGGATCTCTTGAAAATATGTCACAATAAGATATTCAATAACCTTAATAGTGGGCAGATCTATGGGTAACGAAAAGTTTTGGTTTTTTTTAGGGTTGGTGGGTTGGACCAGGAGGTAGTCCATTGGGAATGGAGTCAAATGATCAAGCAAATAATAAGAGTGTTTCGACAATGGAAATCCATGGAACAAAGGTGAGGTAGAATTTGATTATAGAGAGAAGGATTTATAAAAGTATGACAGTAGAATAGAGAAATCATATCAAAATGCAAGGAGAACTTAGCAATGAGTGAATTCCAAGCATAAATAAGTGGAAAGAGATGGTTGGGATAGAGCATCTATCCAAGGATGAAATCTGAACCTTCAGATCTCTACAAGAAACAACCTATAACATGTCCTGCAATAGAGCATCTAACAAATAGATGAATTCCATTACAAACACATTCACAAATCAAGAAGAAAATGAAAATAAAACCAAGTGAAATGATGCGAGAACGAAGCAATAAGACATTCTCTGCAAATAAAATCACAATAATCTCTGTTGTAGATTAAAAATGGCTCTGCACTCTTTTATTTAAATAGTAAAAATAATGCTACAACCCAAGAGTACTACTCCTGTGTGTCCTTTTCCCCCATTTTCTCTCTCCAAGAGATATACAATATATAAGCCTTCATCATATAACAGATGAGAAACGACCTCAAAATTGACTGAGAAACGAATTGGCATTTATTTAACTGATATCTGGGTGCGTTCCTACATTTCTAGGCCATGTCTGCACAAAAACGAAGCATCGTCTTGAGGGGAAAATTTGGATGCCTTCCCGAGCTCTAAATTCGGATCCGAATATACCACTAGAAATCTTAGGATCTTTAGATGTCAATTGACTATTCAAACATGTAAAATGACCTCTCCAAGGTTGAGAAAAGTGATTTTTCCCACAGGTAGTTTTTTTTGGAAAAACCTGTGATTTTGGTGGCTAACATGCCGAAAACAAAGGTATCTTAGCTGCTAAAAGTCCTGGCTTTCGGTGGCTAACAATGCAATTTCAGAGTGTCGTAAGCCATCGAAAGTCCCGAAACCCCGATTTTGAGTTTTGGGTTTCGGGAAAACGGGCAGTGGTCAAAATATTTATGTCGACAAAACCCCCGACTGTTGAAAACCCGAAATGGTGATGTGGCATTTTGGTAAAACCTTATTATAGTGATTTTTTATCGTTTATTGCATTCTTTTCACACCTACTCATGAGATCTTCCTCCATGTGGCTTGATGCGTGGCGCTTGAATGCTTGGTCTCGACTGATACACTTTCTGCAGCTAATTGTATATGAAACCGAAGATTTAAGCTACCGAAAGTCTATAGTTTTGGTAGATAAACACTATAAATGTTTTCCTCCTAAGCTACCAAAATCCAAAATTTCAATATTTTTTCCAACATCCCCAATTTTCTAGCTACAACCAGAAGGAGTCTACAACCCTCTATGTTCTCTGACTACAACTGGAAGGTGGCTACAAACACCTATCCTTTCCATGTCCTACCACCCCGAAGTAGAAGTAGAATGATGGAACCACTATCACACTATCACTGTGAGATATACCGGTATAACCTTTACCAATAGATCTAAACCATGCATCAACCATGCATCAACCTGTACCTCAACCTGTACCATAAACAAGTGCATCAACCATGCACCAACCTGTACCATAAACAAGTGCATCCAACCATGTACCAAGTATGTACCAATCATGTGTCAACTACTCATCAACTATGACTCATCAATATGTACCAACATCATCAACTATACACCTCATGTATGTGCCAACTCATCAACTACTTCTCTCAACCATGTACTCAAAATGTACCTCAACCAAAATCCCTCATCAATTTCATCATCCAAATCTAATTTTTAGCTCTGTAATAGACTTGGTGTATATGATCACATTCCTGCAAACCTTCCTTAACTTTAATAATAAGAGACTAGCATTTTCATCAAACTTTTCTTTAGTCTCACATGCCTAGTTTTGGATTAGTCAACAACCCTAACTTGAAG